>VXAB01012684.1:12651-68658 GCA_013399175.1 Odontophorus gujanensis | reverse complement strand
TTGTTTGTTTGTTTGTCTGTTTGTTTTTAAGAAATCTTCCAAAGTGAATTCAAGATCACAGCTGTTTTACTCTTGCCAAGTACTTAATATACCATCTGAAGGTAATGATTAGCTTTTATTTTTTTCCTGTAAGATATTGTTAAGTTTTAGTTTACCTCTGATGATAAAGTATAATCCATAAACTATAAAAGACTTCCATGTGGGCAGCTTGCCTCATTTTTATAAAAGAAATGGGAAAGATTATTTGGAAATAAACTGAGTACTTAATGGGACCGAATCAGTCCAATTTGTAATCAGTCTAGATTCTGTGCCAATCTCTTTTGTGACTTGTCAACATTTCTGCATGACTTCAATATAAAAATTTGTAGCAGCTGTTGCCTTTTATCACTTTGCTTAGTCAGTCAAAGAACTGGAAAACTTACCACACAAATATTCTTAACGAAAATTCATCAGCACTTGCTTTCATTTTTTGATTGATATGACAAGCACTGGTCAGGGTCATATTAGTATGATTTTACCTAGATTGAAATCTCCTATATTTTTTGATATTGATTAATTTTAATTATCTACTAATTTTCACACATTCCTGCAACTCCAAAACCTAAAAAAATGCTTACACTTCTAAATGTTCCTAGAATATTTTTGCCCATTTTTCCTGTAGGTGAACAACATATATGAAGGTCATATTTGTCTGATTCCATTTGTTTTATGTAAAAACTTCGATCAGGTGTGAGTTTCTTCTCTTAATTATGCTATTTATTGCTAAATGTTTTGAGAAAGAAAAGATAATACATAGCAGACTGACATTAGTAAAGTACATCTCATAAGAATGAAGAAAATGTTTTGGTAGATCTTGCTGTGAAAGAAAAATGGAAAAAGCTTGATTACTATGAACATTCTAGCTCTACATGCTAATCTCACTTTTAGTCCCAAAGAAAAGATCAGCAGTACTTTCTTTACTGTATATCAATTACAAAAATGAATTAGAATAAAAATATTACTGACATTTGGAGTAAAAAAATGGAGAAAAGGATGATAGCCTGAGTGAAAAACAGGCAGACATCACCATCATATTATGTCTGTTCACCAATGTATCTACAATCTTCAAATATCAACAAGTAAAATAAGCATTTCATGGAGGGATAGTAACAAAGTATGGACACCCATCTTTAGATATGACAGTGCCTAGTAGTTAGTTTAATACATATGTACATTTTAAGGACTCCCTAAAAGTAACTGTTATTAATTCTATTCTTCTAATTTGTGCAGTTCAAACTATTTAGAATATTATCAGTAGTAGCTGATAGTTTTAGATAACTTGCCCTCATTTCATTCTACTTTCTTAAGAATAAGAATCTCAAGCTCAAGAAAGTAATGTTCTCTTAGAATAAATGCTTCCATAAAATTAGCAAGAATGCCTAATTGGTGGCAGGTATCTTAAAAGGATACCTATCAAATAAATTTCTCTGAGATGGGAGAAGGAACTTTAAAAAGAGAATATTTCAATCCTCCTCCTCCAATTTTTTCTTAAGTGTAGTTGTAATCTGGCATTTTTTAACCGTTTCATACATCTATTCTGTATTCTTAGCTTTCACATGTGACCAAAGTAAAGAAATATTCTAATACCTTTATAATATATTATTCTTTGTGTACTTGTTAAATCACTGCATTCATTACCAAGTAAAAATTTTCACAAAGAAACCTGGAAGTCAGGAGACTCAAGCTATTCATATATATCATTTTTTTTAATTTATCAAAATAAAATAATGATTTCTAGGGTCTGCACAAGTACATTTTCAGTTGCTACTTTGCTTTTTAAATAAGCTTTTAAAAATTATTGAGGTCTCTCGATAAAATATTTTTCAAGTTCAATATAGTACTTTTTTAAAAAGCAACTGAAAAAGTGCTTCTATTTTGAAAACTTATTTTACTCACTGTTAGTACATTGCCACTGTCATTTTATGGTATAAGTTAAATTTGTACTTTTCTAGCTATAGAAAAGTACACTAGCTATAGAAACCTGTATTTTTTTTTCTTTCCCACAGAATTATATCCCAGTGCTATTTCAAAATCACAGTAAACTGAGTTTAGATCAAAGCAGAATCTAAATGTACTGATAGATGGTCTAATTGATGTGAAATGGATTTTATATACTCTTCTAATTGAAGCTTCAGTCTAAGGGTAGGAACTTCGGCCCTGTGCATTCCATATATCTTTCTCCTGTTCCTTACTCTTCTGCTCATAATAACCATTCTTTGTAAAATGTATCCAGGTTATCACGTGATACAGCCACAATTTTCTAGTAATATCTTACCCTTTTTCCTTTTTCCTTTTCCATTTTCCCTTTCCATTTATTCCTGGGATGGGCCTTTACAGTAAGAAAATAAATGTATATGTTAATTGTTTAGGGGTTTACATGGTGCATTATTCCAATGCTTTCTGAATCCAAAAAAAACCCCAATCTATTTCTTTCTTTAAATTTCTTTTAAAATTAACTATGTACAATAAATTCATGAAGAATGAAGTATTTACCTCCTCTTATGCTGTTGATATAAATTTTAAAATTATTAATAATTTACAAATTAAGTTTATTTATTCAAGCAATAATGTTTTATGCAGATCCAGTAATTAACATTTGTAGCTGCTGTGATGTACAAAAATGTCAGCATTTAGTTTTATTAAGGAGTAAATAAAAAAATATTTAAATATCTTCTGTTTTAATATAAAGGAAAAAAAAAATAAAGCTGAATATGCTGCCAAAAGCTTGTTTCATTTTCTTAAAGAAACATTTATTTTTGAAATAATGAGTCCCTAGGTCAATGTGAGATGAATGAACCCATGGTAAATGATAATACTTCTTGCCTGTACAGAAATCTATGAAAAACTCAGGACTCAATGAGGTGCATGTTATAAGAGTTTTGTCCTGACCTCCACTTTGGGAATTTCCTTTGCTTTGAAAGCCTGTGGAGATTTTAGTGATTTGTTCATGTAATTTTTAATGATTTGTTCATGTAATTTGTGGTGCACCAAATTACATTAACAGCCACAAAGTTTGATCATGATTTTCCTCAAAAATGAAGAGTTTTTTGTATGTGACTTCTCCATCTTAGAGTTTTCTACAGACAGACTCTTATTCTTTTCCAATAATCAGATATTAAATCAGTACTATTTCAGCTTTCAGTTAGATTCAGGAGTTGTATTTTGACCATACATATGTAAATTGTCATCTTAAAATGAGATTTTTCAAAGGCAGTTTGTCAAGAATGACAGTGTTCTCCATGCTATGCCTTAGTTTAATCTTGCATCCCTATAGGAGGCAGCACACGACCATTCTATACAAAGTCTGCTGGCAAATGCAAGCAACAGAACAAATGCCAGCTCTTCCAAAGCCAGTGACTGTCAATGCCTGCTCCCTAGTTGGCAGAGAGCACCCTGCTCAATTGCTAAGAGGTTTGTTGGCTTCACTGTCTGCTATAATTCAACCTGTTATGGAAGAAAACAGCTGTCCTGCTATCATGACCTGGAAACGTGCCATAACAACACACTGAGTTAAAATCCCAACTTGACTGCTAGTACTAGGATTCAGTCTCATGACTGTTGATGAATGAATTGCAGAGTAATCTTAAGGGGGTAGAGTATAATTGATTAATTTTTAATGTAATCTGGAAAATGATCTGCACTTGAAAATCTTGATTGCATATGCAATTAACAGAGCTCTGACATTTTATATCTTCAGAAGGCAGAGTTCAAACAAGAAGTTCCTAGTGAAGCCACACTCCAAATGCCCCCCAGATATGTACTCGATGTTATACATGCTGATAGGATTTGCTATTCAGTTGTCAGATATAAATGCAGACTATGATCTACCCATGAAATTCTGAGACACCTATATATAGCTCTAAAGTAAAATAAGCCACCTTTCTTCCCAGAATACATTTTTTCTGCTTTCTTATCTAATCTGTACATCAATTTAATACCACAACACTGTGCTAAAATACTTTGCTAAAGAATTTCACACAAGTAGTGCATAGCCACATGGATTCACATTTGGAATACAGTGATAGTAATTAAGAAATATATAAGAATAGCTTTGGGCCTTAGGTGACTTTAATGAATTCATTTTGGTTATTAATCAGCTTTAATTGCAAAAAAAATCTATGTGTCATAAAATGTGACACTTACAGCCTTTGTAAATCTGAAGGTCAACTGTGGTATTTTTAAAGCCCTGCAATATATTTTCAACATGCTTTCAGAAACAAAAAAACTTTCATTGGAAGAACTGATTTAATTTTCACAATAGACTAAACACACACACACATACACAGAAAAAAAAAAAAAAGGAAGCAGTAATATATATATATGAGAAAAAAGGCTGACAAATGTATAAAATGTCAGATAAATTACATGTCAGGGGATTCTGAGGAATCAAGTTATACCTGCAGTCATGTATGTAGACTGGTTGAGTATCAGACTGTCTGCTTTGACATGTAAGTATTTGGAAAATGGAAATAGAGGGTTTCTTTACGCATATCTATTTCATTTTTGTGGGTATTTACCTCTGGTACCAAATGTAAGATTTTTCAGGGGGTTGTCATGTATAGATAGACTGAACGTGAAATTATTTCTTTAAATATCTCTACCATGAAATCTGATTTTCTGTATTCAGTGACATTTACAGTAAGTTCCAACTTAAACTCAGAACTCTTCAGGGCAGGAGCTGTGAACTCTATTTATAATGAACTCATCACTTATATTTTTATCACCACCTAAGAAGTAATAATGACAGTAATAGCATTTCCTAAATATAAACATAAATATTTATACCTGATGAAGACTTTGCCTGAGAAATCACTGTGAGACTTAGGACAGCCAGTTTCTACCTAATGGCAGAAGATACTTGCTTACCTATGCCAATTTGAATAAGCAACCGGGGATTTCCCCAATCTAGAAAAAAAAAACAACAGAGATGGCCTAAAGCCAAAATAACTCAATGTTTAGGATGCTTAAGAGTCTAGGTCACAATGTTTATTAGTGTTTGAATATTTATTCCTATTGTGCAAAGAGAACGAAGTTCCATTAATGGAAAACAAATTTGTTATCTTGGCATTCTAAATGTCACCACAGTTTGCTTAACAAAATTTAAACATGTTTCTGTATGTATTTTTCTTCTGAGCAAAATTCTCTGAAATATGTTGGTATAAAAACAAAATTTTAATTTATATTTTTTCATAAGAGGTAGAGCAATGTGAAGTGAGCAAGAAGCAAAAATTGTAGTTTGGTTCTAATCCTTGCAGTAAAAGGACTTGAAAACCTTTCATAATACAGTGCTACTCACTATGATTAAGAATAACAGAATTTTTATTTTAGCACATTTTCATTTCTTTTTACTCAAAAGGCATATATGGTTCCATTAAAGGAATATATGATACCAGAAACTTTTATCTGAAATTGTATTCTGCTGCCAGAAATACAAGTCAGACCCTTCAGTTCTACAGGCCCGAATGCAGACCAGCACTGTGTTCATAATGTTTGCTAGTGTAACTAGAATGCTCCCTTGTCAGCTAGTGACTTGCCATGACATCCAGCAAGCTGACATGTTGGAGTCCAGGACAAATGCTTCCCACGTGTGACACATTAAAAAGCTACTACTGTTTTCAGATGTGTAGGACACACTGTGCATGTCATGTAGAGTCCATCTGTCTGTGCAGGGTAGAAAGTATTTAGAACATGTTGATGCCCAGTACATTAATATGTACCTGGCAGGAATCCAAGGCAGAAAGCATTGAACTTGCTTTGCAGCCTTCCAGTGGTGCTCAGGTTGAGTATTTATTCTGGCAGTTTACAATAGTACACTTCCCATACTCTACTGAATACTTGAGAAAATACAAAAATCTTGCTAACCAGAATCACTTTTGACTACAATATTCCATTACTGCCATAAAATTTATTTTTAATGAGCAAAACCAGCACTGGCATTTTTCAATAAAAATAAACAATGGACCTTTCTATGTCACCATTTATACAAAATTATTACAGAGTAATTCACAAAGTTATTAGTTAGAACCTTTGCAAAGCAAAGAGAAACAAAACACCATTAAGCTCTGTTGTGGTTCGAACACTGGTAAAGGACCAGATGCTGCAGACGACATAAGAATCTTTTATGGAATACTGAACTCCTTCCAAAGTGATGCTTAGCAGCCAGACAAACTACCTTGTCTGCAAGGAAGGATTAGTGCCCATGAACGTTATAACCTACTTTATTGAGCACAGGGAACTTCATTAGTATAATTGGTTTCCTGCAGATGCTGGTTTATTTTATAAGCATTTTTCAGTTCAAAAAAATTCGCACAACTTTATTATAAGTGACTGTTTCTACAAAAATTTGCTGAAATTGAATTAATACTCAGTATTCAGTCATAAAATTTGAATGAAAGTAACAAAATCTATGAAACAAATACTTCTAAAAAGTTGAGTGATAAAATCCATTAAAAATAGTTGTAAAACAAATTAAGATATTTGAAATTATTAATTTTTACAACAGAAGTAAAAAATGTAATAACAGTGATATTTTCTAAATAAATTTGTGAATTTCTAGTGTGAACTAATACAATTTTATTTTAGTAATAAAAATGATATCATTTGTAGAAGTGAAGATATTCTGTTGTTTTTTTTCCCAACAAATGCATATTTTATTTTTGCATTATCTCTTATTTGGTCTTCCGCTCTCGTGAGTTCTCACTGCATCCAGTTCTGGAGCCCCAATACAGGAAGGACATGGAATTGTTGGATCAGTCCCAGAGGAGGGCAAAAAAAAGGATCAGAGGGCAGAGCACCACCCCTGCAAGGACAGGATGAGAGTGCTGGGGCTCTTCAGCCTGGAGAAGTCTTGAGGGAAAATTTATAGAGGCCCTTCAGAAACTGAAGGGGGCCTACAGAAAAGCTGAGGAGGGACTTTAGAAGTGGAGGTAAAGACAGGACAAGAGGAAATGGTTTAAGTGGAAGAGAGTAGATTTAGACTAGATATCAGGGAGAAATTCTTTACAATGAGGGAGGTGAGACACTGGAACTGGTTGCACAGTGAGGTTGTGATTGCCCCCTCTCTTGAAAGCATTCAAGGCCAGGCTAGATGTGGCTTTGAGCAACCTGGTTTAGAGGCAAGTGATCCAGCCTATAGCAGGGGGGTTGGTACTAGATGATCTTCAAAGTCTCTTTCAATCCAAACTATTCCAGATTCTATGATGAGTGAACTTGTCAAGATTAAAGATTTTCAGGACAATCTTAGGTAGATGAAGTTAAGGAAATCTTTACCCACCAAATTAAGATCTGCAAGTGTAATTCCCTTAAGCCCCTGCGAAATAGGTGTCTTCACTGACAATTTATGAAGCAAGCAAAGGGGATCAATGCCATATCCACAAACAAGTGTTACAAATGATTTATGTTAAATTTTTATGCTGGCAGTGTCAAAATTTATCAAGCACAAGATTAATTGACAAAAATGTTGAGGTTTTTGTCCTACTCATTCCCAACCGAGATGAGAGTATTATCAAACACTTATGAGGCAATTAATAATAAAATTGGTTATGTCCAAATGTCCAAATTTAACTATAATCTACCTTAAGACATCTGAATTTCCTTCCAAATAATAATGCTTTCCATGGTGTATATGCTAAAGTAGGACATACTAATGAAAGACCTGTTGGAATTTAGCCTTAACAGTAGAAAGCAGTTCTTACATGCAAAAGCTCAAAATCTCTCATAGGTATTGTAACTCTTTCTCTACCATTGTAATCCAAGTATTTCTTATGGATGAGAGAAAAAGAGGTGCGCATTCTGAAGGGTAAAGAGAAGGTACAGAATGGGTAATCTGCACTAAATAAACACTCTGACTCTAAAAAAGATATTTTCAGTCTCTCCCTTCATCTACTTCTCCACGGAAATATTTTTGCTTTCCCCATGATAGTGAGTTTTGAAACTCTTTAAATATTACTTTGTCTTTAAATTTGGCCTATACTGCTGAGAATCTCGAGCCGGCTCTGAACTCTGACAGCTTTTGACACTTAACTGCTACTTGCAGGGCATAGGGCAGCCCTGCTAGGTAGACCCCTGTGGCTACAGAATACAGATCTGTCTGCAGTAGCTGACACAATCTGAAAATCAACTATTTTGTTTTCTGCAATGAGAATATAAAAGATAATCTGGGCTATAAGTATGTTCAGGTCACTAGACAATATTGTATCATAGGGGAGATTGTCAGTAAACAAAGCACTTTCCACAGTAAGTATGATTTTCAAGTCAAAGTGAAAGCTTATTCAGAGTATTGTATAGAACGATATATATTCTTTGTAACTATAGACCCTTCTGTATTGCAGGTGCCCCCTGTCTCTTTCTTTTTTCTTTTTTTTCTCCTTTCCATTTTCTCACTGTGAAAAGAAGTCAAGTACAGTTTTCACATTTGGAAGGCTGTTTCAATGGAATTATCTGCAACTTCTGCAATATTATTAATGCAGCTATAGGCATTAAATAGCCCCGTGGGGCTATTTTGGCATAATTACAACGTATTAAAAGAACCCTCTCCTTCATCTCTGTTTATTTTTAATTTATCTCATAATTTGGTTTTCCTAGTGCTAGATGCAGTCACTCTCAGGGATTTATGTTCTTCTGCTTTAAAATGAGTGACCACAAGCAGTGTTAAGTCAGAAAGTGGGAATCATACTTCAAATAATGACATCATTTTGGCTTCTGTCTTGGGTTCTGAAATAACTCTTGCATATAGTGAACCTATGGAAACGTGTATTAAACCTCCTTTTATTTTCACATGTCCTTGTTCTCACATGCTTGAATGTATTCCATGTCCATGTGAAAGCAATACTTAAATTCAAAATGCATGTTATTCAGGAAAAAAGGGTAATTGTATGCTTTCTATTTCAGACTTTTGATCCATAATATTTTTTTTAATAAAATATGTTTTTTATCTGCAGAGTGATGCAAAATAATGCTTTATTTTTATTATTTTTCCTCCTTCTATGAGGGTTTCCTTTGAAAATATGAACACTATACACTTTATTTATGTAGTCTTTTCAGGTTTTTTATTAAGCATTTAATATTCTAAGGCAAATCATTATTTGGTATAAATCTGTAGCTTTGCTGGTTTCATTGGTACTCTGTCAGTGTGCCTCAGCAGAAGTTATAAAGCATAATATTTTATTGTGAGGGTAGTCTCAATAAATAATAAACACCTCATCAGAAGACCTTAAGGTGTTTAAGAGACATTAACTGAATGAGTTTTATTTTGCCCACTTGGGGTAGACAAACATGCAAACATTTGGAGTTATTACGTTTATAATTTGTTTCAAGGGAGAGAACTACTTTTTTAGAGGAAATGATTAAAATGTTGTCTTGAAATAGAAGTACTAAGAAAATTACTGTAGTTAACTGGAATGCTCACTTGATTTTAACTTCTCTTAGCATGCACAAACTTCTATCCAGCTATCTGCCAAATTTCAAAGGTGTGATAAAAATGTTTTGATGAAGATAAATATTAAAATTAAGTTCACAGCCTATTGCTTTTTAAATCCTGGATCAGATTCATTGAATTGACATAGATCCAACCATGGGGACTGAAGATACAAACCACTGATTTGAGCAAGACTTATGGAATGATTTTTAAGTAAGCCTTTTTCATGAACATTTTTATAAATGTATTTCAGTAGAATGCTGTATATGATGTCTACTTAAATTACTGAATAACGAAGGGAAGTCACTGATCTTTATGGTCATTCTTCCATAAATCAAGAGGGATGAAATAGTCTGACATCACATCTAGAAGTATGCGACCATCTTTGCAGTTCTTCCAGTGTTACCACAAGTCACAGTAATAGTAAATCATATCTCTCAGTTTGCAAGGCCACTTTTAGCATTCAGTGTTTTCCTTTATCTACCTTTTCAGGTTGCCTTGAAGATCAATTTTCTATCAGTCTCCCTATATGTCTTGCTATCTAGCTATCATTTCCTTGTGTTCAGTATTTCATTGTAGTCTCCTTTATGTTATCTCCACATACATACATACATACATATATATATACATATATCAAACTTGATTTAATTATTTAATATTGGGAAAAAAAAGTTCTTTTTATATTCTGTTCCTCAGATGTATGTCCTATCTAAAAAAAAGAAACCATGTCTCCACACTGTCTATTGCTTTTTAACAGGGAATAGTAAAGGCTGTAAAACAGTCTAGTTGGTTTTCTCACTTAATGAAATGAAATGACTTGCCCACAGAAATGCTTATACCTTCTCCCTCACCAAATCATGATTTTATTGTTATTTAACTTCACAGATTCAGCTCTGGACATATGAGTATCACTCTCAGTAAAGAAAATTAGCAATTTGGGACCATACTGTGTTACATTTAGTCCATGAAACAGACTGAATATATTTTTAGGCACTGCTTGTTTATAACCTAATTTTCTCTCATTGCTTTACAAAGGTGACCTTGTTTTAGTACCATCAACACATGATGTTATAAAAGAGAAAATCTTTTCAAATCTACTCTGCTAATGTGTTCTTGCTCTGAAACAAATGCAAGATAACATTAACATTCTTCCCACAAAATACCTACTAATTTGCTTGCAGTGGAGATAGAAAGCTTTTCATTACATATCACAAACTTCATTTGTGCAGAATGAGTCACCAGCCCTTCTGAAAAGCCAAATGAGTACCTAATCTCTAATGTTGCCTTCAGCTACAACATCAATCCTCCCTGGTTCTAGTCATCTTTTATCAGCTATTCAGCTTTTAAAATTTTCCATTCTTTTATAAAATTGTTCACCTGTCAAAACAGTTTTGATTTATGTTTTTTATAATACCAAGGCTTCAGAGAAAAAGCTCGCAGAAGTACACATTTTTTTATTGGACTCAACCAAATCAATGCATTGTAAAATGATTAAATCTGTTCTGCACGGTTGTTGATATTATTAACATAATAATAATAATCATACTGTCAGTAATAAAGTCTATGTAACACTCTTCATGTGTACGTTATTCTGATTTTCACTCATTTGTAAATATCATTTTGGAAGATACAAATGCTGTATGCATATATGTTACATGGTAGATTATAAACATGGTATACACAGTAGATTATATGAGTGATCTATTTATTCCAATATATTTTGTTACAAATTCATAGAAACGACCATCTTAAGTTTCTGGAAAACTTAAAACAGATGTATCTATGAGATGTGATGTATTTATGTATGAGACTGAAAACAGAAACCACAGAGGTTCTGAGAAAATTTTTTTGGAACTGGATAAATTAATCATTAACAACAGTATTTTGGCAACAAGTTTACTGGATGAACAAAGCAATTTACAATGATTTGAAACTACTTGTGTATTTTGATCAAAGCTCACTGAGTAGTTTCAGCTGAAAAATAACCCCCTGGAAGGGAGAGATACAAAACTAACTTCTGAAATCAAGAGACAGTTCATCTTTCATGCAATAAGCGTAATGCTCATCCAAGATGTGAAAGATTCAGATTCTGTTCTTTCAGCTTCTTAAAAGGGCTTTAAATTATGCAGCCAACTTTCTGAGAGACTGTCCTATTTGCTAATAATCTGAATAAGAAATGAAATCAAAGGATTGGAGCCCCCAGAACAAGACATGGAGCCGTTGAAGTGGGCCCAGTGGAGGACCATGAAGATGATCCAAGGGCCTGTGCATGTCCCCTATGAAGAAAGCTTGAGGGAGTTGGGCTTGTTCAGCTTGGAGAACAGAAGGCTCCAGGAGACCTCACTGCTTCTTTCTGATACTTGAAGGGAATTTACAGGTAGGAGGGGGTACAGACTTTATACACAGTTTAATAGTGACAGGACAAGGGAGAATATATTTAAACTGAGAGAGAGTGATTTAGGTTAGATTTTAGGAGGAACAATTTTAATCATTGAATGGTGAAACACTGGAAAAGATCGCACACATAAGTTGTGAATGTACCATCCCTGAAGCCATTCAAGGCCAGGTTGGATAGGGCCCTGGGCAGTCTGATCTAGTGGGTGGCAACTCTGTCACTGACAGGGGGTTGGAACTGGATGGTCTTTAAGGTGCCTTTCAATTCAAACTAAAAGTCTATAATTCTGTCTACAATTCTATGAAAATGAAATAAATTGAAACCCACATGCCACAAATTTGTAACTGTAGTTTATGTAAGGACTAAAAACTTGTAGTTATTTTTGATTACTATATAGTTTACAATTTTATTTGGATTGATTGTAAATATCACCTTCCCCAAGGTAATATAAAATACCCTGAGGAAAGCTCCCGAAGGAAACTGAGTTTGGTTTCCCTTAAGAAGAAGGATGTATCCCATGTTCTGTTCCTTTTCCACTGAGTGTGGCAGAAAGAGTCATCATCTTCCTCTTGATCTACATGGGTCTTTCCTTCTAATTCCAGCAAACTTTTAAAAAACATGCAAGCATCTTTCATGGCAGTGAAATCTCACTAAATCAAGATAAATAACAACAACAACAAAAGCTTTTTTCTGTTTTGTGTTAGCAATTTTTCATCTGGTTTTCATTGAAAAAAGGCTATCACAGCCTCAGAGTCAAGCAGTGGTTACCCAGTTACCATAATACATTTGTATGTTAGTGCAGAAAGGAGAGAAACTATATTGAAAAAAATATATATTTTATAACCATAAAGAAAATACTGAGAGAAAAAAGTACTGAAAAAAATATCAGTCTTCAAAATCAGGAGCCTTTTTTTGTATGCTTGCTCCTGCAACTTTGTATATGCTGAATTAAAAAAATAGAATATTGTAAAAAATAAAAATTTTGTTAGACAGTATCATTCAGAGTATCCCTATGAAGAGGAAGCAGCAAGTACGTCCTTATATATATATGTGAATACATGTATAAATATAGATATATAAATTTAATTATTGTTCAGAGCATAAACTTACAATAGCCCAGAGGTTCTGAAAAGCTTCACTTTTATACATACTCTCTATTGCTACGTGCAGTATTAGATCTGTAGTTATGAGGTTAAACCTTGATGTATCACAGTAAACTGTATCCCTAGAGGTCACTGTTTTACTAGATGAATCTTCATACTTACAGAATTACTGGGCACTAAGAATATGACCCTTAGAAGTGGAACGTACAAAAATAATTTCTAGATAATTGAGCACAGTGGTAGTTCTGCTAAATAGGATACTACTTACAGAGCATGCTGTTTCCAAATTGCTTGATTACTCTTCAGATTTAGATAAGGATTTATATTTTCATTGGTAATTAAGGAATTACATTTCTAAGGAAACTACTACCCCTGGAAAAAAAAAAAATTGAAAAAAAGAATAAAATGAATAAAAAAAACCACCTGTGTTTCATTAGAGAAAACTTTGTATACATATACTTCAATTTTAGACATTAGATAGGAAAATGTTTTCTCTTGGTGCTCGTAATTTAAAATAAAATGAAATAAAATCTCTTATCCTAATTTCTATATTATGTTCAAATATCATGAAGGTAAACATATAACCTTTCATCTTTACCTTATTTTCCTTTTTTTAAGGTGAAGCTGTTATTGATGTTCTCAGTCCTTTTTAATCTGTGTCATTCTTCACTTCATGCAATATTTCATCATACCTAATATCTCCCATCATCTTCTGCTTCATTAAAGGATTCATGAATTCATCACATTTAATAACTGGGCTTACTTTGGCCAGTGACTCAGGCAGACTTTTGACAAATGCTCCAATAAGGTTTAAATGCAACAGACATGTAAGAAATAGAGTGTAATTGTTAAAAACATGTATCATCAACCTTGTCATACTTTGACCCTCAAAATCAATATGAATGAGATGCTTTGTAAATGTTGCATGTTACATGAAGTGGTTAGGATTATTTCTTTATCCCTATGATCAAATAAATTCTAATTAAAATTAAAACTCTGTTACTACCCCATCTTTGAGATGTTACATTTGAAATTAGAATATTTATTTCTGAAATACCTGATGATGACTTATCCACAAACTCCATGTTTGCATTTTGGGTCTTTAATTATCACCCTGAGATTTTAGGAAGTTATTTCTCCCGCTGAAAATTTTGCCCAGTTATTGAATTTGACAAATTATTACTTGATTGACTGCTGATGACTTTAGCAGAGAGTAGGGGGGGACCACGCAACCAAAGAATGTTTTTTTGCAAATCATGTCTTCTCTATTCTTGTATTTTCTCCTCTTGATGAGAGTTATTTATGACTATCTTATCAAATTATAGAGATTAATTTCATAGTATTGTTTGAATATTCAGATATGGTGATTTACCTACCCATTGAGAGTGCTTATTAATGAAATTACAACAATTTCATGGGGTCAAGATAAAGATCTCAGTGTGTATACATGCTGTTAAAGAGATGAAGATACTTCATAAGCTGATTTCATATGTTAAAATATGTTAAAACAGTACTTGCTAACAATGACAGAAGAGTCAGAGTGAATTGCCAAAGTTCAACTTTCTTAGCTTTTCAAGGAAATGGAGACAGTTATTTCTTATTGGCAATAGCCAGTAAGAACACCTTGGGTGACAGAATGCTTTTTTAAGAGGATTAACATTTAAAGAGTCTTTATTGATGATCTGAAACTAATGAAGAAGTGCAAGTGGAATATTACCCTCTAAGCATCTTGCTGATGGTTGCTATATTTAAAGTAATGTTTTGAAAGTCCAGGAGATAAAGTGTGTTTTGATTTAAAGGCCCTTGTCTTTCTATTGTGTCAGTCAACTTTATTAAGATCATTTTGTTTTCAATTATCGTCTTCCATTGATCACCATTATCACCCAACAGCCCCTGAACAAATATCACATTGTCCATCTTCCCAGGCAAGTACTGTAATTACTCAATAACTGCAGTATTGATTCTTGAGAACTGACTCTTAGTGGCTGGCACACTGAGCTGCTTACTAACTCGGAATTGCATCAGTCAGATAGACTTGTTTTAAACGTAGTTCCAAGCAAGAAGTAACTCAGATTAAAGTTTTCTCTCATTATTTGATGCCTAGAGTTGCTAAGATTGTATTCTTTAATCAGATTTGATATTCTATGTGAACTGAAAGCCTCTACCTTATTTAGGCTTTGGCTGCATACCCTAGTGTAAGCAGAAGCATATCAGAGAGCGCACAGCTCCTTAATCACTATGACTGCAGACCAATTGCTTCCTGATTTTTGTTTCCCTTAATGGACCATCGAACTCTTGACTGCTAACAGCAATAAACGATGCAGAAACAGTGTGTGGGATCAGAGCCATTCAGTGAGACCTACTTGTAATGGTTCCATTTTTAAAATGTTTTGTCACTGTCATATAATCAGTATTCATGGGAAGGAAGAACTATGTAGGAAAGCTTCATCAATGTGCTGATGACTAGTTTAAATGTTAGTTTGGCAGGTTGGCTTTATTGCAGGTTCTCCATGGTTTCTCTTTTTCTCCTGTCTTCCAATTTACCCTATATACTCTTTCCCCTCACCAATTGCAAGTGGCACTCTGTGCACATTTAGATCAGCTTACTCAGAACTGTTTGGTCTAACCTTTTCCATTACTTTTTAACGACAAAGTTGACTATAATAGCTCTGAATTTGAGAGGACAGGAAATAAATATACTAACAAACGCACACTGAAGTGAACAAGTCAGTATCGCAAGCTGTGTCATAATCTTTGTGTTGTAGTTTTATTTTCTATCATAAAGAGCAAATCTTATGTTACTGTGCTAGTACAGAACCGATGCAGTACTGACAAAGCAAGCCTTGAGACTGTCTCCTGATTTGGAGGATTCTGCACTTAGGATCCATCACAGAAACCCCATCATTATGCTGTCTGCATATATGCCATCCTTAAGGGCATCCTAGAGAAACAAAGATGATACTACCAGTAATTAATAGCCAGAGTTTTCCAATGTTGCTTTTACCATGCCACACTCAGTTACACGAAGATGACCTCTGAGGTTAGAAATAATTATGTCCATAAACAATCATATTCAGAGCGGTAATAATTTACAGTAATAATTACAGTAAAGGAAAAAAAAAATAAATAAACCAAAACCAACCCCGAATTTCCTTTTCATTTCCAAAGGAGGGTTCTTTGTATCCATAATCTGCTTTTAGAGGACAGATGCCACTTAGGGAATCTCTACAGTGCAGGAAACTAATGTAAGTAGGATGACTCCAGTCTTTTGCTTTATATTCAGGTGACCACCATAGCAGGATTACAGAAAGGCATATGAGAAAAAGCATAGAAGCAGACCAAATTATACATCAGCTCATTATGTACCAGTGAGTTCCACAGTGGAGAGGTGATGTATATCACTGCCTGGAGAACAGATTTGGACTGGCCTGAGTCCAGAATTTTTCACTGAAGTGTTTACTGTACAATGGGAAAATGGAACATCTGAATTTTGGTATCTTGTTTTGCGGGATCTCAACTGTTCTCACTCTTACTCCATCTTCAACTCTTTTTTTTTTTTTTTTTCTTTTTTCTTTCTTTTTTCTTTTTTAATTGATTTTTAGTTTTTTTTTCCTTACATTGTTTAGATAGTAAAGTATACCAGTGTCTGATTTTTCAGGGGACTAACATATGGTTGGGGTAAATGACTGAATTTGCACTTTATTAGAAAATCACTAAGCTGTCTTGGTCCAGCTTCTGCTCAGCCTCAGAAGACAATCTAGCTCCTAGCAACAGTTGAGTTGGCAAGGCTACTAATGCTGAAAAGTGATCACTTTAAATTTTGCAGTAGCCAATGACTTCTGACTCTGAAGAGCCCGAACTCAACAAGACATGGTAAACCTTGGCAGCTGCCACTCAGTCACAAATATGCAGGCTCCAGCTCACAGCTTCCACTGAATGCAAAACTCATCAAGATGTAGGTGTCCTCATGCCTCAGGATTGATACATCATATCGAGTTCAGAAGCTTCAAAACCAGCAAGAACTAGAATCTCCTTCCTGCCCCAACAATGCCTGCTAGTTCCCACTGAGTTCTAGCTCAGCAGGAGATGGGAGTGAAGCAAAATACTTATAATGAGTGAGTGACTCTCAGCTCCTGCTGTGCTGAGAACCTCATAAATGCTTTTTTTCCTCTATCATTCAGGTAATGCTAGAATTCTGCAGTGCACTGATAACTTACACAAACTCCTGCTGAAATCAAAAGAAATCTTTCCATCTATTTCAAAAGTCCACGTGAGGTCATACATCTTGACTAAATCAGATTGTGCTTTAAAACCTCTCTAGTAGATAACAATTTTTTTTCTTTTTCATCTGAAGGTATCACTTTATAGGAGAACATGAGAAGACTGGAAGTTATGAACCTCAAAAACTTTTCAACTCCCAGGTAAGAATTTTATAAAAGAAACAAATTGTATTCCCAGTGTTCTACCTGATGTTCTGAAGAAAAAAAAAAAAAAGGGATTGTTTTCCATTCAATGCAGTTTAAAACAAGACTGGTAATATCAGTTAGATTAGCGTGAAATGGGAATAAGGCAACATAGTAGGAAAAAGAGCTATTATAGTTCCAGATAGAATGATTTTGTTTCCATTCTTTCTAGCAATCCTTCAGTGTGCTTATTTTTTACCTTAATTTATGTCATAATTTTAACCCTATCTTTTACTCTTATAACATGATTGAATTTCTTTCTGAGAAATAGTTTCCAGGGCATTTGCTTGTTTGTTTTAATTTCTGTATTCATAAACTGGCTGTGAATGTTGATTTTGGCATACAGCCGCTTTTCTGCCTTGGGGAGCATTTCTCCGTGGCTAACAGTAGGTGCTGAGTCCTGAAGTGTCGGTTCAGAGAAATGGAGACAGGTGGGCCATCAGCAGGAGCAGTAAAGTGATATGCCACTGTAAATATGAAACTATGACAGCCTACAAAAACAATCTATTTTTTCCTTCAAACTTCCAGGCATGACAGTTTCTAAACATTAAAAAGCAGCTTCACATGAAAAAAAAATATTGAGACACAGCTGAGGAATCAGTTTTTTATTGCAAGACTTTTTCCTCATTTGTGATATATAGGTATGTATGTAGGAACAGTTTTAAAAAGGAAGACAACATGCTAAGTCACATGGATATTCAAATGGCTGCATTTGGAGAATAGCCTAACCCCATATCCACGTGAAAGTGACTGCACGTGAGGTAATATCACACTGCAAACAGAGTGATATATAGCATACTTATATAGTATCCTAGCTGCAAATTCAACCAGAAAGGTAATCAATATTAGCATTACTATTATCATACTATTTTTTTTATTAATCAGTTTTGAAGACTGGAACTCCTCAAAATGAGGGTTTTTTCCCTTTTTTCTGTTGCTCATATCAACATCTGTAAATTGCCTGGTTATTTTATTCTTAGCTTTTTTTTTTTTTTTAAGATGATGACGATGACTTGTGTCGTAAGACCTTTGCCAGTGGCAATACTGTGTTGCCGTTGTGGCATAGGAATGCTTAATTTCATGATGTAGTATTTCATTCATTTTTAGAAAATAATTGTAATTGTAAGAAGAGCAGTTATAAAACACTGCTGTGTGTTGAAAACCACTACAGCATCTCATTGCAGAGGTGGCATTTCATTGATGTATCAAGTCATTCTGAAATACTGATGGAGTAGATACGATTCTTTCTGTTTCTGAAATACCCTTAGAGTACTTTCTGAAGCAATATATACAAACATAAGTGGTTACTGCTACCATCCAGAGAAAAAACTAAGTTATTCTTAACTACCATAATAGAAAACATGGAGTTTCTACCTTTACGTTTTTTAGACAACTCTGTTGCATGAGAGATGGAGAAAAATTGTAGTACTAATCAGTGACTATCTAAATTTTAGCAAAATACTGCATATGTTGAGAGCTGATCTGAAAACATAAACTCAGTGCATTCAAATACACTTGCACATTCATGTATTTGAGTGCATTGATTATTGCATCTGGTTTTGAAACTGTAAACTTTTAATAAGGTGGTTATTGGCATTAATAGCCTTATTTTAGCTAGAAAATATGATCTGATAAAAATCTGAAAAAGAGTTTCAGTGGTTTGGCTCCTGAAAACTAATAAGTCCTACAAAATATGTTGCTGAAAACAATTTTTCAGCTTACAGTACAGCTCATTTTAGTAAATGTTATTGGGCTACACACAAAGTTAATTCCAATTTACTCATGCTGCCTTATTCTGCAATGGATGTGTAAGAAATAACTATCAGTACATTTTCCTTTTGCATTTATTAGAGCTATTATATATTCAAACCAGTTCCAAGGTAATTGCTTCTCTGCTTTACAGAAACACTTAAGAATTTACTGCAGTAGAGTGAGAGAAGGATTCAATTTATATGGTGGCTAAAGGAATTAAGATCAATGGTAAGTGATGCTGGATAGCCATAGCAATTTGTATAGCAGTTTGAATGATCAGGATGTAAATATATGCTGCAAGGATTTAAAACCAAAAGCTGTTGGACATGCACAAACTGAGAAATCACTTCTGTTAAAAGTCAGCCTTGTTTTTGGTTTCTAGAAAGGACAGGATATATCTATTCGGCTCTCTGTAAACCACTTCTTTAAATTTTTAATATTGAAAATAAAATTGTGTGTAAGAGATCATTTTGTATTCATTTATATATAATAATAAGATTACTATAAAAAATAACTATAGTTCATTGTAAGAAAATTTAATAGCATCGCAGTGAACAGAGTTTCAAACTGCATAGAAAGACATAAGCTTTTAACTGAGTACAGTTTCTCTTTCTGGTTTCCTTTCACTGATAAATCTTTCAAGGAAGGTTTTGGTACACTAAAATATTTTTGAAATTTATTTAAGAGCCATCCAAAATTAAAATGTGACATTTAAATAAAAAATTGATATCTCACAGTACCTCAAGACTACCACACATCAAATGAATTATCAGGGGATATTAATGTGCTTCAATGTTATTTGAAAAACATATATATAGTTTTACAGATTTTCTTTTAAATACAGTAAGTTGTTCTTTATCAGTTGTGAGTAATTGATTTGAAATTCAAAGAAACATTATGAGATCTGGTAGCAAATAATTATGCAGGCATTATTCCATAGTGAACATAGTATAAACTGAGTTTATTAATATGACAGATGCATATTTTCAAGCTGAGGTACGGTATTGTCATAATAAATAAATGCATAACAAGTGTATGTTTATACATGTTTATATAAATATGTGTACTCATAAGTATTCTTTTTATAATATATATTGTTAAGCATATATATTAATCAGAACTGAAAGCACAACTGCAAAATGTACATCTTTATTAAGTAAAAGTTCAGGCTTTTCCTATTTTTCTCACAGCAACTGGAACAAGTGACAAAACTGTGATTTTCTTCTAAAAAGAAAATAAGAGGCTTTCTGAAAAATTTCATGTAATGAATTCTTACCCAGACTTTTTTCTGTCATTAGTCTGGATGGAAAGCTCTTGGTTCCAGCGGCTGAAAGATTATATTGCAAAAAGCCATGGAGGTAAGGAGGGTAGGAAGCCTCTGTTAGCATAGTAAATAATCAAGGCAGTTACATTCCAGCAATGGAATAGTGTATTTTGGTTTTAAAATATTCTGAAGAGAATATTCTTTGTGTGGAATAGGAAATTCTCTCTCTGAATGATAGAAACTATCTGTCCAATTCGATTGCGGAGGGGCCAGATTCTTAGTTTTATTTTGAGAGTTTCAAGGAATCAACTCCTAGAACTATTCATAGAAATGTAATTTTTAGGCCTGAAACTGATTTAAAATGATCTGAGAAGAATCAGGAGATTCCCTAATGTTACTAATTATTTATTCTGTCTCACAGTCAGAAGGAGTACTGTAAAATGAAAACATTAACTTTTATTTTCTTTTAACATAACATAATATTGCCTGAGAATATGATTCTTCAACTTACATTGAAAATAATGCGGAAATTCTTACATGAGTTTTAGTAGAAAACTTTTCTAAAGTAATTTTGTACATTGGAAATTTTCTATTGATCCNTCTGTGGATGCAGGTGGATGTCTGAAAAAGACACGATACACTGTGTATTCTCACTATAGATTCAGTATACGTAATGGGAGGTCCATGTGTCTTACCATGAAATTCAATGTGGAAAAAAGCATGACATTCTAACCTCTGATTTCCTGGAGTTCACTTAATGGCATTTATGAATGTTCACAGTTTTTACAAAAATTAATATTTTTCACCATACATTCATTCTCACAACCTCAGAAGATTACTTGCTGCCAAACACAGCAGTTCTTTCTGAAGTTTTCACAAAGGATGGTAAAATATTTGTCCCCAGAATGAGAAGAAGTGGAAAGAATCTGATATCAATAAACACAGGGCGCTCCAATTTGCTGTTCATGTGGACCAAAAGATTCATAGGAGGGAGCTCTATGTCTGGAGTAAACTCTGCCTTGTTAGTTCTCTTTCTGAGCTATGCCTAGAAGCAGAAATCAGTCTACTAAGTATAGTATATTTGAGGAAAATGATTGCTCTGTGGTCTGAAGTGATGGACAGTTTTATTGCATATATCATAAATGTGTTTCCAGCTACAAAATTTTCAATTCTACTCAGAAGGTGAGGAATAGAACAGTAAATTTTAAAATTTAATTTGTGCAGCCTAGAAAAATGCGAGGCCTACCAAATACTGCATCTGAGCTAGGAAAATCTGTTCCTTTTGTGTCAGAAGCATATGGCTGCACTCAATCACACTTGAACCTGAAGATCTAGGACAGCCTTAACAGGAAAAAGCAAAAGAGAAACATGACACGAGGTCAATTTTGACAGCTTAAAACTGTGGTATCTGAAGAGCCAATAGGATCGCCTGATTTCTCAGAACACACAATGGATTATAGGATAATACAGCCTGCAGGCACTCTCTTTGGATTTATGCCCAAGACAAACAACAGCATATGCTCAAGTACAGGGACATCAGGGTAATGGAATATAAAAAAGTTGTGTGCTCATCATGTGATGTGGGAAAGCAGCCAGAGGCCTGTATTCCCAAAGGGTATTTCTAGGGGCTGGTGCCTGGTGCTTGATGTTTGGTGCTTGGCCTCTATATGCAGTTATCATATGGCATGGAGTATACAGTGCTAGTGAGAAGAGAGGTGTCAGATCACCTTCAAGCAAAAGCACTCCTGTCACAAGTAAACAATGAGAGATGTTAAAAACTAATAAATCTTCATGATGGACCAGAACAAAATGACTTAGGAATGGTGACTGTGAAATTTTGATTCATTTGAGGAAATGCTTGGTGCCTAATGGCCCTCGAACATCCGTCTGTGTATTGTAGTTGTCAAACTGTGTGGGATGCAGCAACTAATTTTTGAAGATATGCTATGTTACCATCCTTTTACATTCTATTTTAATTTCTTGTTCTCAGCAGAAGCAAGAGAACATCCATACAACAGAAATATTAATAGTTAGATCTTTTGATATTTTGATTTTTTTCTTCTCTAAAGGGAAGGTAATTTTTGTCAAAAAATGTATCTGGTCTTTTTCTCTTGCATTCAAATGACATAAAAGCTGTGGCTGCTACAGCAGTGTATTTGTATGCTAGATAGACCATATTTTTAAAAGGAGGCAGACAATGCTTACAGCAAAATCCAGAGCTAAAGTTCTGCATCTGACACTAGTAAAGTTATGTGAATGTTTCTCAATGTCAGTAGAGGACTTCCAGAGAAGGGAGTCACCCTCAGAGCTCACCTACAAATTCTGATATGAGGAATGTTTCTTAACACTGACCAAAATTAAACTTTTGAACAATGGGAAAGTACATCCCTGTATTTAAGAGTTGTAAAGAACAATTAGTTGCCAGCCTATGCTTCACTGCCCTGCTCCCTGAATGTACAATGGATTTTGCCATTCAGAGGAGGAATCAGTCAGGCATAGATTTGAAGATTTCAGCTATTTCAATGTAGACATTGCCTTGAATCTAGAATTCTGAAAGAAAGTTAAAATAAATTGCCAATATGCTTGCTGTCCACAACTCACTGATTGTGCTAAGTGTCTAAAAACACCTTAGCAGGGCATAAAATTTCCTTTGTGGGATGACAGCCCACACAAATTTTTTAAGTAACCTAAATTCAATTACTCTGTGGCATAATAAAAATTCACATTTCCTACTTCACTTAAAAAGATCTTCAGTTCAGGAACTGCTAAGGATCTCTGCAGGATATGCTCTTAACCCAGTCAGTTTAAGTGCCCTACTCATGTGGCATAATTAAAAAGATTTCTGAGCCTGTCTCTTGAGCAAAACAAAAGTTTAGAATGCTTATTTGGAATTGTCATCGCAGTAACAGTCTCTAAGCTAGTTGGATAACAATATACATAGAGAATGTCTTTACTCTTTATGCTTTCCTTGAATATTTCCTAAAATATATTATTCTGTCCATAGCTGAAAATGGCTGATCTTTTCATTGCTATAGCTTATGGTTGTACTGCTTGCTATGTGCATTCAATGAGTTTATCATTAAAGCAAACTGAACAAAATTCAGACTCATTTTGAGACGACTCTCATGAAATTCAAGGCCAAGGTAAAAAAAAGGAAATGTTAGAGTTATCAATTGCCATAGTGAAAGGAATACACTAACAAAAAGAGAAGTTTACTTCCCCTGCCACACTGCACCCCTTTCCTACTGCTTAGCAACGAATAAGATGCCACTTATTTTCAGACAGGAAACAGAAACAGCAAGAAAGCTGCATACAAAGCTGGAATCACTGCAAGTGTCCTGTACAGCTCATTGGTGTATGGAGACTTGGCCTTTAATGAAGAAATTTGCATTCATATGCAGGCCTGGATGTGTGGACATCAGTCCAGACTCTGGGACTGTTATTTCATTGAGTCAAAAGAAATTTGCACATGAAAGCCACATCCGCATTACTTAACTCTGCAACTCACCCAGGATTGCCTTCCTTTTAGACAAAACTACATCTGAACCTCCGACTAAATCTCCAGAGGATTTATTTTATTTCTCTTGGATATCTGCTAGACTTGACAAGTGGTGAACACATTCTGTATAAATACTGTTTGAGGTGTTACTTACTCACTCTCCCATTTTTGAATCTCTTCTTAGTGCAAAGCCACATAACTGCAGAATTTTCTCTATAGTCCTCAGGCAGTCCTGCTGTCAGATTTATCTTTTCAATAAATCCATGCCTTTCCAATTTAATTTCAAACTTTATTCTCACGTGCAACCAGAAATTAAAGGAAAAGGTATGTCTGATGGTAAATATTGATTGCAATAGACTGAAAAAGGACTGCAAATTGTGTTGCAATAAGAATGGTTGTCTGAAATAAAAAATTATACCAGAATACACTTCCAGACAGTGGGCCATAACATGCATAAAGCTCATTATCCATATGGTCAATTCTTCTGCCATCAAGTCACATGTACCAAGTGCCGTTTATAGTTCCTCATTTGCAAAAATACATTAGTGGTTTTCTACAAATTGCTTTACTGATATAGCAGCTAGCACTTGATAGGAAGGTCAGCTGTTGGCCTCTTTGACTCCTGATGCTATCATATTTATGATGTAAATATAATTTCTCCTTCCCTCTCTCTTGAATAAATAAATAAGTGAAGCAGAAGGAAAACCCTCGGTGTTTGTAATGCTGGGGAATGCATCATACTAATGAATGTAGTCAAGAACAAAATCTTAGGCTTACTCATTGGACAGTTACAGACACAGCACTGGTAGTGGAAATTCCTCTATGGTATCCTGTTAATGTGCTTCAATTCTGACCTGAAAGAACCCTTATGGCTGACAGGATAGTTTAATTTTCATGCCCATTCAATCTTTGGCCTCTGTGCTAAGACTGCCAACAAGGGTGCAAATTAACACCAATTATTTTGATGTTTTATGTACTGGTCTGAGAACATCAAGTTATTTTACACAGGCCATCACCCAGCTGTCAGATATTAATGACTTTTGGTTATTTCTGACCTGTTTCAGATTCCTCTGAGTAGATTAGTATTGAAAGGTCACTATTTCACTAATAAGATACTGACTTGTATAACCTTCCTATCATTCCCTTTCACAAATTCAAGTGTAGATGTTTATTTTCCCATTAAATAGTAACAAAGGGCCAAACTCCAGTCTGCTTCAAACTCAGTGGATTTAAGCCAGTATAAAATTTAGCCTATTCATGTTGACTGCATTGAGCATAGACAGTAACAAATGCTCTTCAAGGCTAATTCCAATCAAATAAAGGAATACTTATGAGTATATACTCATTAAAAATTTATTCTGACTATTTGTCTTCTAAAAATACAAGTAATACAATAAGAATATTATCACCATCTCTGAGAAAGTAGGAATAATAAACACATTTCCTAAATAACTCATTTATTGACAACTAGAACAGAAATTATATATTTTCTGTATTATTTGCTAACACTACTTGATCAACCTTGTGTTGTTATATCTTTCCTCTACCTTAGGGCATGAGTGTCTTCAAGATGCTGCTTCCCAGTAACTAACATTGGCAAGGATAAGCTGTTTCAAGAATAGACTCTGAAGAGATGGATAATCGTTTTTGAGAATTGCTGCCTTCAGTTACTTGACAGAAAATGATGTTTGCAGTTTGGGAAACTTCCTAATATCCTAAGACTGTAATAGCTATCAAGTGCAGTCTTGAAGTATGGGAATGGACCATGACAGTAGGAAAGTATAGCACTGTAAGGTGTTCTGCCATGTAAGTGTCAAACTGAAAAGAACAAGGTACCTAAATCCACTGTGGTAAGCAAAATACCATCTGATAATTAACTTATAACTTCTTAATTGAAGAGTAACTACTCAGTAGATGAGAATTAAGGTATTGTGAAGCAGGGTAAGGTAGTTTTAAAATAGACTTCATATTTAAAATTACCCTCTGCACTATAACAAAGGACTGTTACTGGTGCATAACTGCAGGGCATGAAATTTTGGAGTCTATCAAAATCAAGCAAGTAAATCTGAAATAAAATATAACTATTGTGTTTTGGACAATAAACTGTACTCTGTTCTCTTTGCTCCCTCCTTTTCTGTTCTAAAGGTTTTTCAGAATTCAAGAAAAACATTTCTGAGTGTATTTAGTAGTTCCGCCTGGCAATGTACAAGAATACATTTGTAGAATTTTTGCTATCATTGGTAACTCTTTTACCAACTTTTCAACAAGCTGACACAAGGCTCCTTCCCTGCTACGGAACAAAAAATATATTAGAGCTTCTTTTACTCTCTCAGTTTTTCCAAACTCCTCGAAGTGTTGGGTGCAGTTAAGAAGTAGCTTTAGTGGATACAATGCAAATAGGTTACATTAACAGTGTGGTACAGTGTAGCTACTTCCAAAAATACAGTAACTATCCAGCCCAATATTCTTCACTATTTTCTTGTGTCTTTTCAGTTTTAAGATATAAATATTGAGACAACCTGCTAGGTCTTTCACTCTAGTGTTAAAGAGTAATGGTTGAGGTCATAGTTAAATTCTGAATTCCATTTATCAGAGTGGTTATGAAGCTTCTAACAAAGTTCTACATGATGAATTATCTAAACTCTTACTTTAGAGCCTAGTATTACCTAGTATATGTAGGAAGACAACTGAGAGCTGGAGTTGAAGCATATCTATGGAAAAGTAGCAGGTTGTTCTAATGGAATTTCAATTCTTCAGCATTTTTAGTAATATAGGCAAAACAATCACAGAGTGAACCATCACATTTTCATGGAATTAGGAGACATTAGATGTAGCAAGTGTTACACTAGTCAATAAAATACTGAAAATCACCACTACCTATCAGATAGTTATGAATATTGTTTTTTTCTTGATATATGTACATTTGATGCAGATGAAGCTCTGTATAGCATAAGTTACTATTTTCCCATCATAACAACAACTGGAAACTGTTATAAGGGGTTATGAAAATAATAAGGAATTTGTAAGAGTTATTAAAACTCAGTGGATTTAATAGCCAATCTAGAATTTGCCCATACATCTTTCAGACTTTTCATTGACATTTAACTCTATCCAGACAATGAATAAATAACCCCCCCCCCACCCCCCCACCCCCCCAACCTGCCCCTCTTTTTTTTTTTTTTGTAATTATTATTTGTACTTTAGGAATACCAGAAAAAAACGGCAAAGAAATTCTATCTGATAGGGTTGTAGGGTCATTTCTGGCTCAAAAATGGACCATTGTACCCATTTTAATGTCTTTAATTTAGAAATTCAAAGGGAAAAGTGAGAAGACATTTCCTTTTCACACAACTGTGCAGTGTTTAAGCTGTTGTATGAATATGCTGTAGTACAGTATCCAAAAACTGAGTAATGGCACCACCTGGACACTGAAGGCTGACTCATGTGTATGGCATCTCTTCCTTGCATTGGAAGGAACTAATCTCTTGTAAGTACAGAAAGTACTTTTTCTAACTGAGGAAGGGAATGACATTGCCATGACCTATTATCCAGCTGCTCAGTGAGTAGTTCACACACAGGTCTAAGACTGTTCTCCCAACCAAAAGGAAGCTTTGGATGAATTGCTCATTCATCATTCCAACATCTTTATATCAAGCTCTTCCTCTGTGTTGTTGCTTTATTACTCCTCAGTACTAGCAAAGAAGCCAAATTTAGCTAAGGCTAAGACAAACAAGATAACTTTGTACTCCAACCTGCTGTTCAGTTAGCTTTCAATACAAATCTGTCTCACGGTAAGATCCTCAGTAGAGGAAAGATGAATAGAGTGTGTGTTAAATTTTAATGCTCATGTTTCTCTCTCAGACTGAAAGAGATTTGTACTATCTTTTTTCCTTCTGTTTTGTATTCTCTAGTAACTTTTTTCTCATGAACAAGAACTCAGGATATAATCAATCTACATACTGAAAGAGTACATGTAAAGAAATGATGCTCAAAAAAACACACAGAAAAACAAGAGGGCTTTTCTATATTCTATGAGCAAAAGCAATCAACAGGGCCTCTATATGTACAGCAACAGGTCTGGATATTCACACAAAAGAAATGAACAAACCTTGTCATTATTTTCTCAAATCTAAACAAGACTGAATTAATGAATAAGGTTTTGTGAGCTCAGCTGAAGATCTCATGAGTGGTTTAGTGCACTAGCAGTTAGCTTTCAAGGCACTATAGTTTCAAATATTTGGAGAATTAAATGGAATATATATTCATTCAAAAACTAAATGGAAAGCTTTTAATTTATGCTTCTTCTTTCTTTATTCATTTGTTTATTTAATAATTTGTTAGTATTTGCTATTTCTGTAGTTCAAAAGTATCTCAAACAGAACACTTGCTCATGTGGGTTTTGTTTTCCACTACTTGCTAATATGAAGGGTTGCAATGGCAAACAGGAAATATATATATATTATATATAGTTACACATATATAATTTTAATATATATATATAACTTTTTCAAAATGTAAAAATATTATTTCTTATAGTATTGGAGATTGAGTCACATTTCTGGGTAAATTATTACTTTCTTCCCTGTTTACTCATTTTCTGTATTCTCTTATTTAAAGAAACATTTGCCTCAACTGCTGTGCACTTGCACAATGTAACACGTATTTCCTCTCTTCAAATGTGCCTACTTTGATTTTTCTCCTGTGTCAGAGTAATAACTACAGATGTAGATTAACTCACTTTAATTATCACTTAGATTAGCATTGGAAGCTTGAATCTTCATTTGTGGCAGTACAGAAGTTCTATAGCTTGTTTCCACTGAAGCCAACAAAATCATAGTCTGTGACTTAATGATGCAAATCTATATGCTGTTTAAACTGGTATATTAAACAAAAATGAAAATGTCCTTGTAGAAAATGTAAAGCAGTGCACTGTAAAATGTTTCATTAATTTTTTGAAGGACCATATATAAGTGATTGAGTTATGAAAATTTTAAGTCACGTTCTGGTAGGGAAAAATCTAGTCAGAATGTAGAAAGTCAGATATGGTCCATTTTGTAAATGCTAATCTAACCCCAAACTATATTCATCAGAGTTCCAGCCTCATCTATTAGCTTATGTATGATTTTGGATATTTTCCTAATGTATAAAATATTAAAGTTCTAGAATCTCTCACTTGTCTCCAAACTGAATCTTATAAACTAATTTAGATATGTTTCTCATATGTGTAACGTTAAAACTCCACAATCTGTCATCTGTCTCCAAACAGGCTGCCCAGAGAGGCTCTGAATACTCCACCCATGGAAGAGTTCAAGGTCAGGCTGGATGGAGCCCTGGACAGCCTGATCTAGCAACTGGCAACCCTACCCACAGCCAGGAGGTTGAACTAGATGATCTTTAAGGTCCCTTCAAACACAAACCATTCTGCGATGCTGGGATTTAATAACAGATATTGAACTACCTCCAGTCTTACAGTATGCTTAGGTGTAGATGCTTAGAAGCTACTAATGAAATGTGTATTTTTCATAATACACCCAGGTGTTTTCCAACAGGTAATGTATCAGATGATAACTATTTCCTTTATAGGCATTTGGCTCTCTGTGACACCTATGAACAGGGTTTTGTGTACTCCTAGTTTATACTGAGAATTTTTTTTAAGTGAAATTCTAATATATTTAAAAATCTGGAATAGATGTTTGCTTTTTTTGGAGCATAAATGAACTACTAGGATCATCTTATTTTTTCCCTACAGAAACTATTCTATGCAAGTGAAAACTTTATAGATATTCATGGCATTTCCAATTTTGTTGTTGTACCATTCTGGGACAAAAGTTCAGGTGCTTGAAGATCTGAAATCTGTAATTTCTGGTTTCACAACACAAAATAGTGAATTATTGTAATAGAGCTGATGATCCCTTCCAGCCTTACATTCTATTAAACTAACAAAACCCAGAACTGCAAACCTTTTTCTCCTGTGACTTGTTTTTTCTTTAAAATACATAAATTTACTTTCTGACATGACCTATTCACTTGTCTTGATCTAGACTTTCTATGTCTTACCCTAAAAAATCAATATCAACAAAAAATCCCCCCAAAAATAATGGCATGCTACTCTGTCATCCATATTCAGCATCAGAAGTGAGTTTCTGGAATTCTCTATCTTTTTAAATTGATTTTATTTTTAAATTAAAGCTGTTAATGGGAAAATTAATTTTTCTTCTTTATTTTTAGATATAATTTAGTTGAGATTACTAACCCAGATTTACTGTATCTGAGAAATTGAGCTGTTGTTGCAAAGATTATGTTATAATGGACAGATATTTAAGTCCAGAATAAAGCCAATACTCTTTTGACTGTGTTGCCTTTGGTTACAGTAACTGCAGTCAGATGAAGCATGTCAGCTTATGCCCAAAATGCATTCTCAATACGAAGATAGCAATTTTGAAAAATGGGAAAGTTTCTCTCAAAAAGAAAGGCACAAAGCTTGCAACTAGCAATAGAACACAACCTCTGTTACAGTAGGCATATGTTTGTCAAGATGGTAACTGTCAGCCAGGCTACATGTCAGAAATACGACAGACCTCTTCCAGTAGCTGAAGCTATGACTTTCCACTTTTATTCTCTGTCACATGCAGTCTTAACCCTAATGAAATGTAGGCTAATTTTTGTGACCAGAAACAATAGAAACATATTTTATTTATCTAGGAAGCAGAGAAAAGATCCATTTCTACTATTGCAGGTGAAAAACTATAATGCATATGAATGAATGCAACATTTTATTTTTTTTTTACTAAAAGACCAACAAGTCTGCGGGGAAAATCAGATATTCACCTGATGTCCCAGCCACTGCATTCCACATCTGCACCTTTAAGTTAGCAGACAGATGTGTAAAAACTCTCATAGACAAGGCAAAACAGCAATGTACTCTGACTGGCATTTTAAGTAGTAAATGCAGCAGAGGGACACATTGCAAAGACAAATTCATACATTTGTATCAAAAATTAATATAAAAACTTCAATTTTTGACATCTAGGGCATGTGTCTTTGTAAGAGAATCTTTTCCATATTTTGATTAACATATTGTTTAGCCCATTGAGCAAAGGTACACAATTATTTTTATTCATTGTTAACTATTCCACAAATACAGACATATGCAGACAAATACTCACAAACAGATCTAGGCTTTCAAATAATTTCTTATTCTCTTAGGAAAATATTCCGTTCAGTCTTATCATTTTAAAAGAACACTGATTAATACCAGCAGTGCAAAATAACACAAATCAAGACGCTTGCAAAGAAAGTGCTATGACCAATATTTTAGTGCTGCTGTTTCAGCTGTCAAAGTCAGTGGTGCACTGCAGCACTGATGGTAATTTCCACTTAGTGGTAAAAGCTGTTTTGTTCTTCAATTTTTTGCTTCGGGTTTTTTTTTTTTTTTTTTTTGGCTCCTTTGTCTTTCTACTGCCCTCTTATCCATCTAATACCACTCGGATGTCACTGATACATTTACCACACCTCTGTGATTTCTATCCACCTACATGATGTGCCTATAGCACAAATGCTGATGATGCATTATATGACCAGCAATTTTTGCCGCAGTGACATTCCTCCACAGAGTACTGCCTAGGGGCAACTAGGCACTCTCTTATATAGCGATTATTCAGTTTGACTACATGTTGATGATGAGCTATTAAAATGCACTCGTGCAAGACTTTCTATTTATCAACAACCATGATATTATTCTTTTTTTCTGCCATCTAAAAATCTAAATGGAGATAAAAAGACAAACTATCTGAAAGGTTCTTAAAATGCCTGTAGTACCTTAGACTAATTTATGAATGTCAATGCATCTGTACTAGCTATAGTGTTTCTAAAACAAAATCTCAGAGAAAGAAGGAAAGGAAAAAGATCATGTATTCAAAATGTCATGTTCTCTAAATAGAACTGACCCTTATATTTCCAGTTTAATTTAGAAATAGCAAAATGACAAAACCCATGCATAAATCTCATCTGTTGATTAATTACCTAGGTACCATGAAGTCTGAATAGAGTTCTGATTGGCAAGATAAAGATAATCCAAAACAGAGAAAACCACATCAGATATTTATGTATTATACAGTATTACCACACTGTATGTGGTAGGGTCAAGGAGAGCCTGAAATAGCCCCTCCATGCTATACAAAAGCAGCATTCACAGAATCAGAGAATCACAACATTGTAGGGGTTTGAAGGGACCTCTGGAGATCGTCTAGTCCACCCCCCCCTGCCAAAGCAGGCAACTAGAGAACAGTCAGATCTAGTCCTTTTGATTTGCTTGAGTGTGAAATAGAATAAATACCAAATTTAATTTTTTGGAGACTTAGTGTCTCCACTTGATGTCTTAAAAATGGAATTGGAATTCTAATATGAACAACTTGATGAGGTTTTCAGTATTTCATTTTTTGCTCAATATTTCTATTTCTTACAATATCTTGCTTATTGTTTTTGCTATAGTTGTATCCTTAGATTTCATTCATAAAAATGTTCCATTCTTAGAAAGTATGCATTAAATAAAGATAAGCAGATAAATAGAATTTAGAAATATAATTTACTGAAGATAATAAATATAAAACAAAAATCAAGAAATCAATGCAATATAATCTTCTCATTCACTTCTTAAACTGAAGGAAAGGAAAACCTCATTTTCACCAGGAACAACACATAAATGTCAGGCAAGACCCATGACTGTCATAAGGCCAGTGCAGATTCGTTATGTCCAGTTTTATAAATCAAGTGTAGATTCTCAATTTGTGTAAGTCAGTCCAGAGGAAAAAAAGAGTTCAGACCTATTGTCACAGTTTTGGACTGGTTCAGCCTGATTCTGTGACCAATGAGGCTGGGGAAGTACCCACGGACCCCTGCCCCAGGAGAGGAGGAATGGAGGTAGGGAAAATGCAGCAAAATGGGCCTAGAAACAAAACAACAGGAACAAGTTAAGGGAGAAAACTAATTTACTAGCTATAATAGCAGAATGTGAGATAGCACAATATACTACAGTGTAATTGGAACTGAAGCTAATAAAACAAATTGATGAGAGAGAGTGTCCAAAACTGAAGGCCCTACTCTGATGCTGAAAGCAAGATAGCTAGGGAGCACACAGTGCAGAGAAGAGCATAAAAGGAAAGGGTCAATCCTGTGAACTGTGAGCTTTCCCTCTGAATGGAGAAAGGAAACAGAACAGTGAAGACTTCTGGGATTTGTAGTTCTCATCTCCTGAGAACCTGGTACCCAGAAATATTGACAATCCATGGAACTGGAGGATTAATTCTTTAACTCCCAGTGCACTACATGATGCTATGATATGGAATACTATTAACAAAAAGCATAAAACCATGACACATGTTCAAGTCAAACTGAAGCTGAGTTGTACGTTTTCGTTCAACCTGGCAATCATATAGCATAGAACAATAGGAGAAAAGAGAAAGGAAAATGGCACAGCTCTATAATATGATCTGATATGTAAAGCTGCCTGTACCACTCTATTATTGTTCACGTCACGCTAAAGCTCTTTAAACCAGTGTGTATTCAACAGTTAAATTGCAGTTAGTTTCTTCTAGACACAGTAAAATGTCTTGTCTATATAGCATGTAACATACTGACTTGATCTAATTATGTATACTAGGTAAGAAGAGTAAGTCTAAGAACAGTTCTCATTTTAGACTGAAATCTATTTGTCTAATGCACTGAGTAAAGCAAAACAAAAAGTTCCTGTTTGTGCAGTTTTGATTCTTTCACAGTGGAATTCATAACTTCGGAAGGGGAGAAAAAATTATGTTGAATTATCAATAGGTTTTTGGAATGGCAAAATGAAATAATAATAACAACAGTAATTATAATAGCTTCCAGAAAGACACTTCAAATAGTTTACGTTTTCAGAAACCTATCTATGTGAGTTAGGGCTACAAAGCTTAGTAAAAATGTAAGCCAGTTCTGCAACAGTAGTTTTATGTATATGAGTCTCCTTGCACATTGTGTAAGATAGCAGTGTAGCAAATTTGAGGACAAAGATTACACAAAGAAGAAAAACAACTATTCCCATGTGTCCTCCATGAAATTATTCTTGCGTCCTGAGCCTGTATAACAAGTAGATCTTGAACTGAGGCCCATACTTATTTCCTCTTTTATGGATATTTACAGAACATATTCATGAAATATGTGAGAAGTGTATCAAGTAAACCCATTTGCCATCAGAAAGATAGTAGCTCCTTTGCATCTTCATGTCTTTTTCCTGGTCTGATTACAAGATAATTTAGTTGTTTTGTCAAGTGGAAGAAAAAAGGACCATTACCGAAATGTCATTCTGACAATCAGAATTTCAAATAATCAGATCTTGAAGTAAACCCAAAGATGATCATCTTTTGATTAGTACAGTTTTTTCCCCTCTCTTGGCAGTGCTAGATTGTTAGTGGAGAACTGCAGCTGCTACTGTACACCATCAACATTCAGCAGATTTAAGCTGAATTCTACCAACAGGAATGAACTGAGATAAAAGCTCTATCAGCTGATTCAATGTTTTTACCTTTATACATATGTGACTGAGATATAAACAGACAATAGGAAGAATGTAGCTGGATCACACAAACTCATATACCATCCCAGTAGGAATATATAGAAGAAAGTATGAAATATTTATAGAATTCTGTATAGAACTGTAAAGGGAGAACACTTTGTCAATGGATTAGAATTAAATCTTTTTAAGTATTCTGCTGTGGATACATTTTTAACTCACTGGAAAAATATAGATGAAAATGTATTTAAATGTAAAATTCATTAAGGAGTTTAAAATTGGAAGATATCTACTCAAATGTTTAAGAAACCATAAAGAATTAAAATCAGAATGATCTATGAACACTAGAATTATATAATCAAATTTGTTCATCTAATTTATATTGGAGAAAATTAACAAAAGTTTTCTTATCAGTATTTTTTACATCTCTCAGTTTACTATTTACATATGGTCAGACTAATTGCAGTTTACAATTACTTTTTAAATTCATTCTTTAACTTTTTTTGTTGGGAGTTATTTAAAATATTATTGTCTATTTTAATAAACTTGTAGTTTATATATTTCATATGACTATTTTCTCACAGAAGATACTACAAAAAGTATTATTTTTGTGACTGCTATGGTTGAGTGCACATTACTTAATATCAAACACTTTAGTTTATTATAATAATCTGTTTCTATTGGCATTCATAAAGGAAGTGTATCTTTCAATTTTGTAAAGTTTATGTATATATTTATAAAAGCCCACTGCTATGAAAGTACATTAATTCAGTGTTGATCCATAACAATGAAATAAATTTTTTTTAAAACAATTAAACCTCTTTTGGGTACTGTAATCATTCAAAGTAATAGACAGTTTCTGATTCTTTTGGTTCAAACCATTGCAAATTGTAAAAAAGTCTTTGGAGTATTATTTGGAGGGTTTATATGTCTGCAGATAACTCAGTATTTAAATGATCAGTGGACTCTTTAAAGACCCTGCACTTTTTTGTCTATAAGGTGTCTATCTAAGTACTTCAGTGCAAGCTATTTTAGCACATCTGTGCGCAGTGACTTCTCACTGGGATTTACTGGGAGACATATGTTACTGAGCCAATGTTTTTTGGATCCAATGATGAACAATGGATCCTGTGATGGAGGATAAGAGGGAAGAACCACATCCAGACTACACAAGTAGGAAGAGAACAGTCTGTACAAGTTACACGCTATTCCTTTAACTATAACACCCCTTCCTAGGCAACCTGATCCTGTCTGCCAAAACAGGCATGTGATTAAGTGAATTGTACTTCATCATGACCAAACGGTAAAAAGTATTCATGTTAGAACTGTTTGCCAGTTTGCTGATATATTGCTTTCTGCTGCCAGTGATGAAGTTATAATCTCTCAAGAATTTTCATTAATATAACATTTTATCATTACGTATGATATTTCATGCTCTTTCTTCCACGAAAATCAGAACTGTACCACCATTAAGGAATAAGGTCATCATGCTACACTACAGTAAAAAAGAATATCCACTTGATAACACCAAGCATCAGAGATTTTTAGAACACAGCTAACAAAACATAGATTTTTAAAGAAAAAAAATAGCAGCTTACATTCTAATTCATAGCATTAAGATCTGTGTTTGACATAGAATAAACTCAAATATATAGAATGTCTATGCAGTAATTTCTGTGTATAGCTCCACTGGGAAGCTATATCCAGGATTTATATATATATCTTTCCTTAAAACATAAATACATATCTTTAGCTCCATCTCATTCTATACTGGCAACAAACATTAGTCTTTAAGGTAATAAAAACCAAATGAAACCCATCTCCAGGACCCTAGTCAGATATTTTGCAGCCAGTAACTACAACTTACAGAATTTAACACTTATTTTTCAAGTTTCGTGTGTAGTAGCAAACATATTTTACATTTATTGCTTCAAATACATGATAAAACTACTTAGAAACATAGAATTTGCATGCAGTATGTCGTTTTTTTTATTTTTGTTATTGATATCCCAAGTTTGTTCACTGTATTCTAGAGCTAAGTTTTCTTAAAAACATAATTTTTCTGTTTGCTTTTGTAAAGTTTACTGTTTTGAAAAGGGGGAAGAACATGAGATATCAAATTCCCGGTGTTTTTGTTTTGTTTTGTTTCGTTTTGTTTTGTTTTTGCACTGTATTATACAGTTTGTTGGCTTGGACTCAGGACATGGTTTTAAGCGTCTGACCAAAACTTTAATACTTTAATTTCCAGTGGAAACAGGAAAATTAGAAACATAAGGAATGTATTTTATGAATAACAAAGAGGGGTTTTCTCCTGTTTAGAAGAGAGGTTGTATAAACAGCTCATCTGGAAGGAAAGCAGTAAGCCTTTCTGGGTGAAACGCAGAAAAATTCTTTCAGGGTAAGACTACAGAAGATGAGGTGACGCTTAAGGCAGCTACCGTACAACTTTGCTTAAGGTTGCAAATAATTTGAGAAAACTGTTAAAGACAGTCAAGAAAGAAGTTGGAAAGAAATTTACAGCTCATCACAAGGAAATTGAACAATTGAACTTGGAGAAAAAAGAATACACCCATCAAAACAAGGTTTAGTAGTTTGCCTTTGCATGGTTAGTACATCAGGATGTATTAACATCAGGATGTACTAACTGATGTAAAAATATAAACAGAATAGCATTTGGGCAGCGACTCTAGAATGGCAGTAGAAGAGAGATCAAGTGAGATTAACAACAGAATAAAAATAAAATGAAGCAAAACAGAAATAAACACAAATACTGCCTTTTGAGTAAGATCGATAGATTTATATGAAATACAGCCTTTAAAGTGGCAATTCCTGAGAAGCAAGACCACACAGTGACCTACTTCTCAGCTGGCTATATAGATATAGATAGAGGCATTGACTTTGGGATTGGAACAAATATCTGGACTGTCTAGCAGTCTATGTCTAATGCCACCTCTACACTCAGCTCTTCCCTGCATGCTTCTCCATAGTTAGCACAGATGAATAGGACGTATCCTCATAGTTCTTATGGTCCTGATGCTAACAGAAAGCCACAAAAACTGAAAAATGAATTACAGTGGTAGCTGATGTACTCTGAGAACCAGTCAAGGCAAGTTAACAAGCCATAGTTCATCAGGACCTTAACCTTAACCAGTGGAACTGCTGCACAGTGAGTTGTATAGATGAGAGGCTGGCATACTAGGAACCTGGATGAAATATCCGCTATCAAGATATTTTAAGGACATCTTCAACATTTTTAAATTGGGCTGTAGTTACCCAGAATTAAATGAAAACTATACTGAAGAAAATTTTACATCTGCCTTCCAGTAAGTCTGAAAGATAATGAAAAAGTTATTGAATTCCTACTCTTACTAGTTAGGCCCAAGGTAGAAATCTAAACAAAGATTTTGCAGTGTTCAAGACTGCAAAAACAACTACAATATTGACACAATTCTTTTTTTTTGTGACATTATAGAATTTGTGGTTAACTGCAAAATTTTAAGATGTCACAGAAACCAAAATATTTTATTTCTCTTTCTATCAAGTCTTATGCTTCAATTATGTTGGTAATGTGCTAGATAGCATTCTATTCAGAACTTCTCAAAAAAATTAGGTTTACACATTTAAAAAAAAAATGTGTAAAACATTTCAGTTTAGGAATATAAAGCTCACATAAAATATATATATTTAAAGTAGAGAGTAGTCTTTATATCAGTTTAAGTACATCTTTCTTCATGACACTTTCAAGATGGATTTCTAATTCACAAAGTAGGATGCACTGAGTATATAAGATGTGTGGTTCCACGCAAGAGTATCCAAAATTTAAATCATATTTCTGGAGATGTTCTCCAAATGCTTCTAAAAATCTGGCAGGCTTGGCCCAGTGATCACTGGCCTGCGGACCATGTTCCATGGTCTGACCACCATTTCAGTGAAGAAACTTTCCGTAATCTCTAATCTGAAATGTAATGTAACATTATAGATGTGAACTCTACATGACCTCTTACTAGTCACATTGTCACAAAAATAAAATAAAAAAATTAATCTTAAAAAGAAATTATGTGAACATGCAGGTGTTTCTCTTCAGAATTTTCAATTCAGTATTTCCCCCCACACACACTGACAATTTATATGTTAAATCTCATTAATAAACCATAGGCATAATGTTAATTTGGCACTCATATCTCCTATAGAAAGCTTGAGAAATGAAAAAAAAAGACTGTTACTAACAGAAAGAAAGTCTTTTCAGCTGGCACAATATGAAAATGTGCCAAAGTTCTATGGTAAGAACCTGACTGATATATCTTTTCAGAATATTTCTTAAATGTTATGACATCTTAAAAATGTAGCTCCTGGATTGATGAGATTCAACTTCGTTCATATGTTTTCAAAAAGAGTATAATTATTATGGGTGTTTTCTTTCAGAAATGTTGTTCAATCTTTTGCTGGAGATTATTGGGACTGTGAACATGGGTAGATATATTCTAAAATGTAAGTAAAGTATTACAGATTACAGGTGGGCTGCCTTCCCAGAAGTAAGCTTAACTATTCAAAAAATTATACATATGTACATTTTAAAAATTCTGTCAAGAGTGCCAAAGATCTTTGTAATTTTATCATTAATTCTACAGTTGAAACAATAATCTATTGTATAACAGAGTTTGTAGAGCTGTAACTTTAGTTGCAAGGATAACGACACTGATTGGCCTACAAAACAAATCAGTGTTTCAATCAATAATGCCCTTGGACAGGAACTTCTTTTCATGATTTCACTATTTATGATGTGCAATTCCTTATCTGTATATCTGTGTTAACAGTTTCACAGTTCCAAAGAAGGTAAAGAAAATAAAACACTGATAGTTGTCAACCTTTTAGAAAGTACAGAGCTAAGGGCTGCAGGTATGAAAGAAATTGGGCAGCATGGTTATTGCTGAGATTATTTATTAAGGTAGCAACTAAATATGAACTGAAAAAGACCTAGATCAGGGAGTAGGTTTCCTTTCTTTTTAGTTCCTTAATGTTTTCATACAAACAAACAGAACAAACTTCTGTTCTGCTCTCATGAGATTGCATCTGCACTATTTCATTCAGCTCTGGGGCTCCCAGTGTAAGAAGGGTATGCATCATGGAGTGAGTCCAGAGGACAGTCAGGAGAATTATTAGGGGCCTGAATCACCTCTTCAGCACAAAGAAGCTGAGAAATCTGGAGTTGTTCAGAATGGAGAAAAGAAGGTTCAAGAAAACCTTACAGCAACCTTCCAGTATTTAAAGGGGGCCTGGGGAAATCTGAAGTGGGACTTCCCACAAGGTCATGCAGAGACGGGAGAAATACCAGCAAATAAATGGTTCTTTTCTAGCCTGAATCAAGTTATTTCATAAAAATTAAAGCAAGTATAATGTTATCTTCACTATTATATTGTCTTTTGATTATGATTAATGATAAGGATATGAAAAATAATAAAAAATTCTGTCTGAGTTCTAGGGAATTTAATGTAAATAAATTTGAAGGGAGTAAAAAAACAGTGCCTTCACAAGGAAAGAAGAAACCAAACACTTATGTTTCCACTGCCACTCTAAAGGATAGCATTATTCAAGATATTTGCAAATGCTTTCTGAGACTGATTCTTTTGTATGTACTGATGCTAGCTGAGATTTTATTTCAATATAAAAAAAATGCAAGATTTTGCTAAGAAAATAAAAATATTTACGTATAAATCTTTATATCAATATACATTTTGCTGAACGTATAAATAAAAATTCTCTCCCTCTTTTTTTTTTTTTTTTTGTTTTTAATGCACTGATTCCATAGTAACTCTTTTTTTCTCTTTTTTTTCTTTTTTTCTTGAGGATTGCTTTTCAACCTTCACGGCAACAAATCACTCCCATCTGTGATTCCTCATTGTGTTACTATACAAAGGTTGCGTTAGATCATAACAGCTTAAGACAAAGATCCTACTCCACCAGTATTAATGCTTGAAAAGTCTCAAAACTTTGAACTATGGCTTATGCTTTCAGTTAGTTGTAGCTAACTGTCTTTGAAACTAATATAAGGACAAAACAACCTCGATACCGGAGCACTCTAAGAGATTTCAAATGTTCTTCTCATTTAAAAAGAAATGTTTTGCAATTTTAAGTAGATTCCAGACATATTTTCAAAGTTCAATATTCAAAATTAATGTATATTAGCTTCTTGGGATTTTAAAATTAATTAACCAAACTGTAGACTTCCAGTGAATGTTTAGTTGCTGTTACAAAATCTGTTCAATATTATTTAACTGAATGTCTAAAATTATCTAAAATTTAAATTTGGATAATTTAGAAATTATCTTTCTGTAGACAATGTTATTTGTACTCATTTTTTTCTCAGATCCATGTAGAAAACTGGAGGGGTATGATATATCTTGCTGATATATTCTTATAGTGCCTTTTTATTTCTTTACAGTAGATTCAAAATGTAAGAAATGGTAGAACCCTTGCTTAGTGAGATTAAAATTATTCATGGAAGAGATACAGAAAAACAAGTCTTCAGTTAAAGCACACAGTCTAGTTAAAGATTCTTTAATTTAAATATGAATTTAAATATGAATAGTGACGTTTTTCAGAGTGTTTATGCTTTATGAAATGTTAACAATCTGAAATGCTTAGGGACACTTTGCAAGCCTAGTAAAATTGGGTTAACAGATGTGATACATTATTTAAGAAGAAAAAACATTTGAATTAACATAACTTATTGCAACATACTGGGTAGTTTGATACTTCTGTCACTGAATGCTGAATATAATAGATCAAAAATATCAGAAATGTCATAAACACCACTTACTCTGAGGCAGGAGAATGAGATAAGTGACCTTTGAAGTCCCTTTTTTTGTCTGTAATTCTAACTTACTCTAACTAAAAACAAAATTCTTGCATAATTTGAGATGACAATTTTTTTTAAGTGACTTTTGGTCTTAAGGCATCACTGGCTTCAGAGTGATATTTCAGCTCCTGTTTAATTTTGACCTTTCTGAAGGTTTGACCATCATATTAATCATGTATCCACTATTTAATAATATCTGATGTTTTGGTCTCACTTATTAAACAGACTTAAGCAGCAGACAGACTATGGGCTGATAATGTTTAGCTCAAGTAGATTAAAATTCACCCTATTGTCACTATGGGAAGACACATGTACCTGTATTGGCAGCCATATATATTTAGTGTCACAGTAAATATTGCGTTTTAGTATGCTTTCAGAAATTATACATATTATATATATTCTTAATCAAGCAAGATTTTCTGTTTTGAAACTCCATGGACAACTAATGGTGTGGACAGAAGCCACCTGTCAGAGATAAGGAGCTCTTGCTATTTGTTTATACTGCTTTCTTTGTAGAGTTTAATTGGGCATTTAGCTGGTGCAGCCAAAACTTTTAGGAAAAAAATGGTAGGATCATGGAATATATTGGGATTTTTTCATGGATAAAACTTTTTATATGACTTAAGATTTATTTTTTTTTAACATTTTTTTAAGAACAGAAATTATATTTCCATTATAGAACTTAGCACATTTGTTATGGTTTGACTCAGCAGATAGCTAAGAACCACACAGATGTTCACTCACTCCTCCCATACACAGAGGGATGGGAAAGAGAATTGGAAAAAACAAAATAGAACTCATGGGTTGAGATAAAACTTTACTAAGATAGTTGGGAGAAAAGGGAAAGGATAATAGTTACGACAAGTATATGTGTATGAATCTACATAACAGACAATGCACAAGCAGTTGCTCACCATCTGCTGACAAATGCTGAGTTAGCAGTCAAGTAGCAGAACTGAGAGAGATAAACTCTCATTCCCCTTTCAAAACTTTTCTTCCATTTCATGTCTTTTTGTACAGAATATCATTTTGGCCAGTTTAAGTAAACTGTCCCAATTCTGTCCTCTCCCAGCTCCTTGGGCTGCCTTGACCACAGTTCTTGTGTTGAAAACTCCCTGAAACCTTTGCCTAATTTAACAGTGAAGTAAATTCTTCAAAAATAGTAAAAAAAAAAAATAGTCAAAAAACTGTATATTTAATTTAAAATTTTTATTTCTGAAAACTATTAGTATTTCCAGATAAATTCTATATCCAAATAATGCCATTTATGACCGACTGCCTGCCTACTGTAATCCAAACCACACAGCTGGTAAAACACTAGGAAAGCTAAAAATCTCAATCTGATGTAATAAGCAAAGAACTCCAGCTAAAGGTAGGTTCAGTACGGAGCATTGTGTTCATTCTCTCAGTAATTTCTCAACTGTGGTATTAATTTAGTTTATTAACTATTTCAATTAATAATAGAATAACTGAGCACTACTATTAATAACTTATCATTAATATAGATAAAATTTGATGTTAAAATATATTGCAGTGTATAAAATGCCTATTTAATAAGACATTATTTTTCACTCTCTTCAACCTGCATCAGTAACCTGCTCTGACTTTAATGGCTTTTGAGTCGAGTCCGTTTTTTTTTCAGATGTGATTTTCACCCTTATTCTCCAAAGTCTCACATGTTCTTACATGGTATTGTGTTTTGTGCACATACATGACACTCATTCAGCTCCAAATATCTAACAATTATCTGATAGAAAACCCTTGTTCCCATATGTAAGATGCATGGTCTTTGTTTTATAGTTGTTGATGAAGTAGTGACAAAACACAGCTTTGAACACTTTAGTATTTGGACAAAGATTGTTTGATAACACAGGTAGGCAAGTATAGTTTCATTAAAATACAAAATAATTGGAAATCATTTAAAAGTGAATTTCCTTTGGAAAATTGTATTCACTTTTTCCTACACCATTTCAGAAGTTAAGTCTTGCCTACACTAATACTTACAGAAAAATGTAGAGGATTGCACATTCAGACACTACAGATGGCAGATTTTATACCCACAGTGGAAGATCTTTATACTGTATGTGGTGTAGAACCTTAATTATTAAGACGGGAGACAGACAGTATTCCCAAAGTCCCTCCCTGGAACTTTGGCTCAGAGGCAATTAAATGAGTCAGGCAGGGCTCTGACTGCACCCTTTACAGCTTGGCTCAGTCATGCATATCTATTTCTATCTGTGATTGAAGGAAAAACCCCATAAAGTCCTTACCCTCTTAGTAAATCCTAGATAAGCCTCATTTTTTTTCCCTCTGTCTTCTGTACTAATACTTGTAATGTGAAAAAGATACAAAATTTCTCATATCATTTTTAACCGATGCTTTTTCATAAGTCCTATTCACTTCTTGAGAGGCTTAGCTCTCAGTAGAATCACCAGTTCTAACTGCAGCATTTACTTTTGTTTGTCCTAGAAAAAAAGCAGTGTAAATAAAATAGTTATGAGAAATGTTATAACCCATCTTGAAACATGATTATTAATTTGATATGTTTGTCCTATCAGCACACAACTTCTCATGGGTGAGCCACTGTGAAATAAAAATTAAGCTGCTATATTTTTCAGATACTAAGTAACTAACTTACAGTGATTTATGTAAGAAATATAAACTTACTTTTTTCTCAGGCACATTTTTTGAATTAAATAATTGAAGGGTCTGCTTTATCAAACATTTTGTTTTATCAAATCAAATCTACCAAATATCTGATATCTACCAATCACTTTTGAAATTTAGTCTCGTTATTGACTGAACTTTAATCTGAAGTAGTATTCAATCAGGGTCTTCTGTATAAAATTTCTACGTAGAATATCTTGATCCTGAAGCCAGGTTGTTCTACTAGACATATATACTTTGTTTTTTAGACTAGTATAATTTCTTCATTTCTTTTGACATCAAAAGCTGATTTCAGCACTTCTCTACTTTACAGTTGAAAACCACGTCTTTTCACATGATGTTTTCACACTGTAAAGCACAACTATTTTCTAGTTTTTTATCTGCTTTTTTATCATTTGCTTCTCCTCAATTTTTATTTTTATTTGTATTTTTTTCCTTGTGCTCTCCTTTAGCTTTTTCTCTTTTCCTTGACCTTAAATAATGAAGCTTTAATTTCATTGTGCAAATTATTTTACTTCCATTCTAGTGTTTGACCCTCATAGATACTCAGTTCATCTTGCGATTTCTTTCTTGTATTTATTTCCAGTTTGGCAAGTTAAAACTGTGGCTGTTCTTGATATGACTCTTCAATGTGCTTTTACATTTGTTTGAATATAATCTGTTTGATTTTCTGAATTCACCATCTGGTGAGTTCTGTTTGTTAGGCAACACAAAGTTGGATAGAACTGGCCTGTTCACTAGATATAAATCATTCAGATTCTCCTCAATTTGATGATTATTTTCTTCCAGGGCTTTTCCACCACTCTGTCAACTTCTTCATCGCAGTATCCCAAATTGACATTTTACAGTATATAAATAATGTTTCATTCATCTTCTAAATAAGCTATGAGGGAAATGTGGAAAACACCTTTTTATATATCTCTGTGTAGAGAGAATAACATGACTCTACTGACATACTTCATGATCTGTTGTTGAGTTTGGAATATGTATTTTAGTAGTTGAACAAAACGGATGAGATTAGATGGATGGCACTGTGAATTGTATGTTTTAAGATTTTTTTGTCACTGAAAGAAATATAGATTAAATGGAGATTGATGTACTTAGAAGATACTCTGCTTCTGCCACATATGCACCGTCTTACTGATTTTGAGGAATTTGCTTTTTAGGACACGTAATATTAAAAGGATAATTTATTCTCAATTCCATAGCTAGCAAAATTTTTACAAGTGAAGTCTTCACTTTACAGTTACTGGAATTTATCCAAACTTAAAAGGACAAAATTTAGTAACTTCAACAGGGATAGGATTATATTTTAAGAAGATAACCCTCTCCACAGCTAATTGACTTTACAGTGATAAACATTACAAAATTGCCTTCAAGAGATATTATATCAATTGCATACAATTAATAGCTTAATAAATGTAGTGCATGATTAAACATGTATTTTCCCAAAAGATGGTTCTCAGTTTAACTGTGATAGTTTTGTTTGAAGATACTTTCTTTCTCAATAGACTACTGAAATAGTATCTTAGAAGAAGAAACTACAAGAAAATACTATTGAAAGAATCTTTTAATTTTACCTCCACAACAAATTCCACCTTGTATTCTATTACAGTTCCAGCCTTTGGAGCACCTAAAAGGGGCTTAAAGTGCTAGTCAACAGCTAGCTGAATATGAGCCATAAGTGTGTCTGGGTGGTGAAGAAGGCCTATGGCTTTCTGTGTTTTTATCAGAAATATTGTGGCCAGCAGGACTAGGGAAGTGATTGTTCCCCTTGCATAGGGCAGTGGTGACGCTGTACTTCGATTACTGTGTTCAGTTTTGGGCCTCTTGCTATAAGAAGGATATTAAATTGCTCAGAGTTGTGCAGAAGAAAACAATAAAGCTGGTAAAATGAGTAGAAAAAAAGTCATACGAGGAGTGGTTGAGGGAACTGGTGTTGTTTAGACTGGAAAAGAGGAAGCTGAGGGGAGACTTCACTACTCTCTACAGCTGCCTGACAGGAGATTGCAGTGAGGAGGGTACTGATCTAANGCTATATTTTTCAGATACTAAGTAACTAACTTACAGTGATTTATGTAAGAAATATAAACTTACTTTTTTCTCAGGCACATTTTTTGAATTAAATAATTGAAGGGTCTGCTTTATCAAACATTTTGTTTTATCAAATCAAATCTACCAAATATCTGATATCTACCAATCACTTTTGAAATTTAGTCTCGTTATTGACTGAACTTTAATCTGAAGTAGTATTCAATCAGGGTCTTCTGTATAAAATTTCTACGTAGAATATCTTGATCCTGAAGCCAGGTTGTTCTACTAGACATATATACTTTGTTTTTTAGACTAGTATAATTTCTTCATTTCTTTTGACATCAAAAGCTGATTTCAGCACTTCTCTACTTTACAGTTGAAAACCACGTCTTTTCACATGATGTTTTCACACTGTAAAGCACAACTATTTTCTAGTTTTTTATCTGCTTTTTTATCATTTGCTTCTCCTCAATTTTTATTTTTATTTGTATTTTTTTCCTTGTGCTCTCCTTTAGCTTTTTCTCTTTTCCTTGACCTTAAATAATGAAGCTTTAATTTCATTGTGCAAATTATTTTACTTCCATTCTAGTGTTTGACCCTCATAGATACTCAGTTCATCTTGCGATTTCTTTCTTGTATTTATTTCCAGTTTGGCAAGTTAAAACTGTGGCTGTTCTTGATATGACTCTTCAATGTGCTTTTACATTTGTTTGAATATAATCTGTTTGATTTTCTGAATTCACCATCTGGTGAGTTCTGTTTGTTAGGCAACACAAAGTTGGATAGAACTGGCCTGTTCACTAGATATAAATCATTCAGATTCTCCTCAATTTGATGATTATTTTCTTCCAGGGCTTTTCCACCACTCTGTCAACTTCTTCATCGCAGTATCCCAAATTGACATTTTACAGTATATAAATAATGTTTCATTCATCTTCTAAATAAGCTATGAGGGAAATGTGGAAAACACCTTTTTATATATCTCTGTGTAGAGAGAATAACATGACTCTACTGACATACTTCATGATCTGTTGTTGAGTTTGGAATATGTATTTTAGTAGTTGAACAAAACGGATGAGATTAGATGGATGGCACTGTGAATTGTATGTTTTAAGATTTTTTTGTCACTGAAAGAAATATAGATTAAATGGAGATTGATGTACTTAGAAGATACTCTGCTTCTGCCACATATGCACCGTCTTACTGATTTTGAGGAATTTGCTTTTTAGGACACGTAATATTAAAAGGATAATTTATTCTCAATTCCATAGCTAGCAAAATTTTTACAAGTGAAGTCTTCACTTTACAGTTACTGGAATTTATCCAAACTTAAAAGGACAAAATTTAGTAACTTCAACAGGGATAGGATTATATTTTAAGAAGATAACCCTCTCCACAGCTAATTGACTTTACAGTGATAAACATTACAAAATTGCCTTCAAGAGATATTATATCAATTGCATACAATTAATAGCTTAATAAATGTAGTGCATGATTAAACATGTATTTTCCCAAAAGATGGTTCTCAGTTTAACTGTGATAGTTTTGTTTGAAGATACTTTCTTTCTCAATAGACTACTGAAATAGTATCTTAGAAGAAGAAACTACAAGAAAATACTATTGAAAGAATCTTTTAATTTTACCTCCACAACAAATTCCACCTTGTATTCTATTACAGTTCCAGCCTTTGGAGCACCTAAAAGGGGCTTAAAGTGCTAGTCAACAGCTAGCTGAATATGAGCCATAAGTGTGTCTGGGTGGTGAAGAAGGCCTATGGCTTTCTGTGTTTTTATCAGAAATATTGTGGCCAGCAGGACTAGGGAAGTGATTGTTCCCCTTGCATAGGGCAGTGGTGACGCTGTACTTCGATTACTGTGTTCAGTTTTGGGCCTCTTGCTATAAGAAGGATATTAAATTGCTCAGAGTTGTGCAGAAGAAAACAATAAAGCTGGTAAAATGAGTAGAAAAAAAGTCATACGAGGAGTGGTTGAGGGAACTGGTGTTGTTTAGACTGGAAAAGAGGAAGCTGAGGGGAGACTTCACTACTCTCTACAGCTGCCTGACAGGAGATTGCAGTGAGGAGGGTACTGATCTAATTTCTCTGTTGAAAAATGAAAGGACACAGGGAAATGGCCTCAAGTTGCATTGAATGGGGTGGTTAGATTGGANCTTTGTTTTTTAGACTAGTATAATTTCTTCATTTCTTTTGACATCAAAAGCTGATTTCAGCACTTCTCTACTTTACAGTTGAAAACCACGTCTTTTCACATGATGTTTTCACACTGTAAAGCACAACTATTTTCTAGTTTTTTATCTGCTTTTTTATCATTTGCTTCTCCTCAATTTTTATTTTTATTTGTATTTTTTTCCTTGTGCTCTCCTTTAGCTTTTTCTCTTTTCCTTGACCTTAAATAATGAAGCTTTAATTTCATTGTGCAAATTATTTTACTTCCATTCTAGTGTTTGACCCTCATAGATACTCAGTTCATCTTGCGATTTCTTTCTTGTATTTATTTCCAGTTTGGCAAGTTAAAACTGTGGCTGTTCTTGATATGACTCTTCAATGTGCTTTTACATTTGTTTGAATATAATCTGTTTGATTTTCTGAATTCACCATCTGGTGAGTTCTGTTTGTTAGGCAACACAAAGTTGGATAGAACTGGCCTGTTCACTAGATATAAATCATTCAGATTCTCCTCAATTTGATGATTATTTTCTTCCAGGGCTTTTCCACCACTCTGTCAACTTCTTCATCGCAGTATCCCAAATTGACATTTTACAGTATATAAATAATGTTTCATTCATCTTCTAAATAAGCTATGAGGGAAATGTGGAAAACACCTTTTTATATATCTCTGTGTAGAGAGAATAACATGACTCTACTGACATACTTCATGATCTGTTGTTGAGTTTGGAATATGTATTTTAGTAGTTGAACAAAACGGATGAGATTAGATGGATGGCACTGTGAATTGTATGTTTTAAGATTTTTTTGTCACTGAAAGAAATATAGATTAAATGGAGATTGATGTACTTAGAAGATACTCTGCTTCTGCCACATATGCACCGTCTTACTGATTTTGAGGAATTTGCTTTTTAGGACACGTAATATTAAAAGGATAATTTATTCTCAATTCCATAGCTAGCAAAATTTTTACAAGTGAAGTCTTCACTTTACAGTTACTGGAATTTATCCAAACTTAAAAGGACAAAATTTAGTAACTTCAACAGGGATAGGATTATATTTTAAGAAGATAACCCTCTCCACAGCTAATTGACTTTACAGTGATAAACATTACAAAATTGCCTTCAAGAGATATTATATCAATTGCATACAATTAATAGCTTAATAAATGTAGTGCATGATTAAACATGTATTTTCCCAAAAGATGGTTCTCAGTTTAACTGTGATAGTTTTGTTTGAAGATACTTTCTTTCTCAATAGACTACTGAAATAGTATCTTAGAAGAAGAAACTACAAGAAAATACTATTGAAAGAATCTTTTAATTTTACCTCCACAACAAATTCCACCTTGTATTCTATTACAGTTCCAGCCTTTGGAGCACCTAAAAGGGGCTTAAAGTGCTAGTCAACAGCTAGCTGAATATGAGCCATAAGTGTGTCTGGGTGGTGAAGAAGGCCTATGGCTTTCTGTGTTTTTATCAGAAATATTGTGGCCAGCAGGACTAGGGAAGTGATTGTTCCCCTTGCATAGGGCAGTGGTGACGCTGTACTTCGATTACTGTGTTCAGTTTTGGGCCTCTTGCTATAAGAAGGATATTAAATTGCTCAGAGTTGTGCAGAAGAAAACAATAAAGCTGGTAAAATGAGTAGAAAAAAAGTCATACGAGGAGTGGTTGAGGGAACTGGTGTTGTTTAGACTGGAAAAGAGGAAGCTGAGGGGAGACTTCACTACTCTCTACAGCTGCCTGACAGGAGATTGCAGTGAGGAGGGTACTGATCTAATTTCTCTGTTGAAAAATGAAAGGACACAGGGAAATGGCCTCAAGTTGCATGGAATGGGGTGGTTAGATTGGAAGAATTTTTTCATAATGGTCAAGCATTAGAATGGACTACCTATGTAACTGCTGAAGTTTCCACTGTTGGAAATAATTAAAGGATGGCACTTGGGGACTTAGTAGGCCAGGTTAATGGTTGGACTTAGTGATCTTGACGATCTTTTCCANGAGGACCTGTTGGCCATGCTCTTTTTAATGCACCTCAGGATGCCATTGGCCTTCTTGGACACGAGGACACACTGCTGGCTCATGGCCAGACTGTCATCCACCAGGAAACATTTGAATGAACATTTAAAAGCTAAAACTGATCAAAGGAATTTCAGGTGGACAGAACCTTCAATTATTTAATTCAAAAAATGTGTCTAAAAAAGAGATAAGCGTATATTTCTTATTTGAATCACTGTAAGTTAACTTCTTAGTATCTGAAAAATGTAGCAGATTAATCTTTTTTTTCATACTGGCTCACCCTTGAGAAGTTGTATGCTGATATGTACATAACATATCAAATTAATAATCATGTTTCAAGATGGGTTATAACATTTCTCATAACTATTTTATTTACACTGCTTTTTTTCTAGGACAAACAAAAGTAAATGCTGCAGTTAGAACTGGTGATTCTACTGAGAGCTAAGCCTCTCAAGAAGTGAATAGGACTTATGAAAAAGCATCGGTTAAGAATGATATGAGAATTTTTGAATGTCACTCCCATGGTCCAGAAGTCCTGAGGGGGAGTTCCCACAGTGAAGACAGAAGCAAAGAAGGTGTTCAGTATCTCCTCCTTCTTTGCATCCTCCATTACNCTGACAGGAGATTGCAGTGAGGAGGGTACTGATCTAATTTCTCTGTTGAAAAATGAAAGGACACAGGGAAATGGCCTCAAGTTGCATGGAATGGGGTGGTTAGATTGGAAGAATTTTTTCATAATGGTCAAGCATTAGAATGGACTACCTATGTAACTGCTGAAGTTTCCACTGTTGGAAATAATTAAAGGATGGCACTTGGGGACTTAGTAGGCCAGGTTAATGGTTGGACTTAGTGATCTTGACGATCTTTTCCATTCTAGATGGCTCATTATGATTCTATGAATCATAATCATTCTAAAGAAAGGATTATATTTGCTTCTGGGAACATTACTTGTCCCACAGTCACTGAGAAGTAAGAATATTTCAGACTACTTTTCAGTCTATCTTTCAGACTGTTAATTAAAGGAAAAAAAAAAACAAAGAATACTGTCTATACATAATAGATCAAAACAATATTCTCAGTAGGAACATTGTCATTTTAGCATTTTTGCCAGACATTTTCTATTTCTTCTGTCTTTTGATGATGTAAGCTCTTTGCTAACATATTCACACTTCTATATGGAGAATAATATTTTGTTTTTCTATTCAAAGAAAATATATATTCTTCTGGAACTATAACAAATAGAAAATGAAAAAGGAAACACTTAGCTAGTAATTTTTTTAAAGAGTAGTTAAGTTGGATGAATAGGTAAAAATGTGAGACACTGTAAAAAAATTTCAGAAACACAAAAAATGACTTAATAACTTAAAATATAAGTATATACTATATGACCAGTTTTGGGAGCTGAATATAGACTGAATTACAGAATTATAGGGGTTGGAAAGGACCTCTAGAGATCATCTAGTCCACCCCCCCTGCCAAATCAGCTCCCTAACACAGGTTGCACAGGTAGGTGTCCAGGCGGGTCTTGAACATCTCCATTGAAGGTGACTCCACCACCTCTCTGTGCAGCCTGTGCCAGGGCTTCCTCACCCACGCTGTGAAGAAGTTCCCATGCACATTTGTGTGGCAGTTCCTATGCATCAGTTTGTGGCCATTTCCCCTTGTCCTATCACCACACACTGCTGAGAAGATTCCAGCCTCATCCTTTTGCTTTCCACTCCTTACATATTTATGGATCAGATTCCCTCTGAGTCTTCTTTTTCAAGGCCGAACAGACCCAGGTCTCTGAGCCTTTCCTCATAAGGGAGGTTTCCATGCCCTTTATCATCTTTGTGACCCTTCTCTGGACTCTTTCAAGAAGATCCCTGTCTTTTTTGTACCGGGGAGCCCAGAACTGAGCACCATACTCCAGGTGAGGCCTCACCAGGGCAAAGTAAAGGGGGAGGACCTGTTGGCCATGCTCTTTTTAATGCACCTCAGGATGCCATTGGCCTTCTTGGACACGAGGACACACTGCTGGCTCATGGCCAGACTGTCATCCACCAGGAAACATTTGAATGAACATTTAAAAGCTAAAACTGATCAAAGGAATTTCAGGTGGACAGAACCTTCAATTATTTAATTCAAAAAATGTGTCTAAAAAAGAGATAAGCGTTTATTTCTTATTTGAATCACTGTAAGTTAACTTCTTAGTATCTGAAAAATGTAGCAGATTAATCTTTTTTTTCATACTGGCTCACCCTTGAGAAGTTGTATGCTGATATGTACATAACATATCAAATTAATAATCATGTTTCAAGATGGGTTATAACATTTCTCATAACTATTTTATTTACACTGCTTTTTTTCTAGGACAAACAAAAGTAAATGCTGCAGTTAGAACTGGTGATTCTACTGAGAGCTAAGCCTCTCAAGAAGTGAATAGGACTTATGAAAAAGCATCGGTTAAGAATGATATGAGAATTTTTGAATGTCACTCCCATGGTCCAGAAGTCCTGAGGGGGAGTTCCCACAGTGAAGACAGAAGCAAAGAAGGTGTTCAGTATCTCCTCCTTCTTTGCATCCTCCATTACCGGAACACCCCCCTCATTTAGTAGGGGACCCACATTTTCCCTAGTCTTCCTTTTACTGTTGACATACTTAAAAAAAACTTTTCTTATTATTCTTTATAATTCAACAAAATGTTTGTGTACATGGGTTACTGCTTTGACTCCCCCGTGGCACCATCAAATAGCTACCAAGTGATGTGGAGAAATGTGTACAGGTACTAGCAAACAAAGGAAAAAGACACCTATTCCTTGTACAGAGTAGAAGACAGCAGAATCAGTAACTGTGAATGAAATACATTTCAGGAAGATATACTAACAAATATAGATTTAGTCATTTGCTATGGGGAATTTTTCACATTGCAGACTGCAGTGAACTTATTTTAAGCTACAATATATATTTAAGAAATGGTTAAGTAATGAACAGCTCTAAAAATTTTTTTCTATATCTCTCTCCAGATTCAGAACATTTTTTATTTTTTTTCTCATATTTAACCAGGGTTTCACATTCTGAAAACAATGAACTGAAATAATTACATGAAATTTTCTAACTAAAGAGACATAAAGAGAATAGATTAAATATTGCTATAATTTAAGAGAAAAAAATCCATATATATAAATAAATGTAAAGAAAGTCAGCTTCTAAAAATCAGTATAATTTTCTGCAAAAAGGGCCTTTTCTCTTCATAAAGTATTTCCAAAACTTTTAAAAGGCTCTGTAACATGAATGACATTTCTTATTATTGAAACATAGATATTTAGATTCTGTTTTTAGGGAATGCTTGCTGAAGCTCATGAATATATTTGATCCACTATCTCTAAATTAATAATTATTCAAGAATATACAATCTATTACCTAATGTTAGTAATATCTTGGTTGTAGTTTACTACTGAGACTCATCTGTCCATCATTAATTTAACATAATAGCAGTACTAATCAAAGAAATATGAGGTGTTCAAATCATATTTATTACTCCTAATCAAGTCAAAAGATGTCACCTACATGTCCCTATATTCCTCATTTTTAATTGCTCAAACTATACAGCAAAAACAACAAAAAAATTTTCAAGGTCTGTAAAAGGATGCTGAATGAATATTTTTTCGTTGAAATTTGACTCTAGTGAAACTAGATTAAGCTACAGGTTATTAAAATTAATTTTGTTTGTTTTACGTCATTCTAAGAAAATCCTAATTTAAAACACTTAACTAAGAGATTAACAATACAGTGTAAGCTGCAGTCTTTCAGATTTCTGAGACAAACTGTTTGTTCTGCTGTTTGCAAATCAAAGGTTGTACAAGTTAGAAAAAATATGAGTCTGGAAAAAAATGTTCCAAGTTAGGCATAGAAAATTGAAGAGCTTATACTATATTATAAACTTTTTTCTCTACTCTAATACTTAATTCTTAATTGGTAATTTTTTATTTTTTCATCAAAGATTAAAAGACTTTTTTTTTGTTTTTTTGACAACCTCAAAACTGAGCTTCACCCTTGTCCTTTCTTGATTGTGAGCATTGTTGCAGCCTGTTCAGACTAAATACATGAGACTATCTTTCTCAAAGGTTTTATATCTCAACCGAGATAGAGGAAAAAAAACCAAATGTGGACTACAATAACAGGTGGGACAAAATATGTGGATGGCAATGGTTTGCAGGCTGGCGTGGCCCAGACGAATGGGACAGGGGAACTTAGGGGCCCACACCCCAGGAAAGGGGAAAGGGAAAAAGGGGAAAGGGAGATGGGCCTAAAAATAAAACAGCAACAAAGACCTGAGGAGGAAAGCTAGTTTACCAAATGAGATATCGGAATGCAAAATAACACAATATAATACAATATAATTGGAATTGAAGCTAATAAATCAAATAAAATGAAGTGTGTCCGAAAACCAAAGGCCTTAAGCTAATTCGGAAGGCAAGATGGCTATGAAGCATCCACTGCTGGGTCAATCTGTGAAAGGGAAAAGGCCCCGTGCCTCATGAAAAGTGAGTATGTTTTATCTTTCCCTCTGAGTGAAAAACAGAAAAATGCAAAGCAACACTAAGTCCTGTGGGGTATATAGTTCTCCTCCCCTGAGACAGGTATGCCTGGAACTATCTACACTATCTATCTGCTCTAACTGGAGCATCAACTCTTTAACTCCCAATGCACTACATGATGTTATGATGTGGAATATCAATTACAAAAAAATCATAAAGCCACAGCAGTAGATAATCATGAAAAGAAGAAAGAAGATGGCAGGTTCTGAAGGTTAGCATGACAGATTCACTATGTATGAAAGTAAAGTGAGAAGAGAACTTAAGAAAAATACATGCAAAAGTTGTATTTGTCATTTATCAACACAATATACTGTTAGCTCATGTTATTCAAGATTACAGAAATTACTTCTGCAGTGTGGGTGAAAAGATGACTCCAGGTCTTTGAAATTTTTTTTGTTTATTTTATCCTTCTAGTTCAGGACAGAAAATACTAATGGCTAATTTGGAACATGGCTAAATGAACAGTCACGGAAATCAGATTTTATACTTCAGGTCTAAAAACTTGCTTAAACTTCAGATTTGAAAAATATCCAGATCTTTTTTTAAACTATGTTCTTTTATTTCTAGTTCTAACAATTTTCTAGATGATAGTTATTGACTTCAGTTATTGCTGAGCAAGCTTTTAGAGTTTCATGGCTATTTATCGTAGTCTTTATCCTAAGGTTGCTGGGTTTCGCCTTAGCAGTGTTTTCACTTCAGTAGTTGGGAAACAGATCCCAGTTCACATAATTTAAAAACTACTCTGGCAGCTTTATATTAATAAATATTCCCCAAAATTTCTGCACGTATATAGCACAAAACAGCCATCATTTCACATTACTTGCACAACAGTGCCCACTGGTAGAGTGGGATATACTGTATGTTTAACAGCTCAGTTTTTTGTGCGTTCTTTCACCAATCCGATTTTAAAAGGCTCACATTGTGTTGCTACAAAGATCTTTATCTTCCAGCTGTCTTATCCTCCCAGTACTTATCCTCTAGTTAGCTTTTACTCTTTCTTAAGTTTCTATCCCTATGAAAGATTTAGAGAAAACACGAAAGAGTTGTTTTTCAAAGATGGGGTATTTAAGATAAACACCCCTAGAGTCTGAGTTTCTCCTCATAATTTTCATCTTATGCACCGTCATATTCAGCTTTCTCTCATCCAATTTTGAGGAAGGAGGGAAGGAAGAAGTGAAGGAGGGAGGGAAG
>VXAB01012684.1:0-12542 GCA_013399175.1 Odontophorus gujanensis | reverse complement strand
AAGGAAGGAAGGAAGGAAGGAAGGAAGGAAGGAAGGAAGGAAGGAAGGAAGGAAGGAAGGAAGGAAGGGAGGAAGGGAGGAAGGGAGGAAGGGAGGAAGGGAGGAAGGGAGGAAGGGAGGAAGGGAGGAAGGGAGGGAGGGAGGGAGGAAAATAGACAAACAAAGGATAAAATAACCCTCCATTTAACTGTGTAACTTGTACAGTTTTACCATCTTCTGTGTAGAATAAGCAGGCTGGCCAGTAGGATTCAGCGTTAAATACTCATTCCTACCATTTTAAGTCCTACAGTAGTTGAGAAAAAATTTAGAAGCCCATTAAAATAGATGCCTAATTCAGACTGAATTTCAGGGGGAACTAATGGAACCAAATCTCAAGAAATACTTTGCTTTTACGAAATGTTGCTCATCTCCACAGCTGTCCCTGTTCATCCTCAGTCTGATATGTAATTCTTTTCTGAGCATGTGTAACACAGATTATCTAGCTTTTTCCTTAGGTTGCGTGGGTTCTATATGAAGTGGGCCACCTACAAATTGTATCAGTGTATAGTCTACTGATTTCCATCTAGCTCTTAGCAAGTATAATATGCACTATGAAAATTCTCATATAAAATGTAAACTCCATCAGTTTAGGTTAAGTGGTTCACAGTTCCATTTTCTATGCTATTTTCAAAGCTTATATCTTCTCTAGTGGATACCAAGCAGATATTAAGTCAAAAAATATAATGCAATAACAACAACAACAACAACAAATTCTTCACCATTGATATTTTTCATTGTCCCCTGGCTTTCTAGTCAACTAAACTACATCAGTGACACTGATGTAGGATTTGTTTCAGCCAAGGCTGACACATGAGAAATGTGCAATTATGTGAAGTGCCTGATTAAGTGTGCTAGATTTTGTAATGACTCTGTGTTATGCAAAAAATAAAATAAAATAGGTCATGTTGACTCTAGCCTGCTACTTGGCACTGTGTTATCCCTGCCACCTGCTCATTCACAGGTAGGACAGAACAAGATGTTGTGTTCTGGTAAATGGATGCCCACAAGCTCATTCAGTCTGTAAAGAAGGCAGAAGGGAACCAACACTCTTGAGAAACTGCCCCAGAGGGAAGGTCCTGCTCAACTCCCAGTGCTGCCAGCCAGTCATTCCATCCTATGTCCCTTGTCTTCTCCGTATACAGAGTCATAACACTCTGTACACCTGGTTGGCCTTGTGTAATCTGGACGATGATGTGTTTGATTACTTGACTAGGTTCAGAATGGTAGTGTTGGAGAGCATTGATTTTAACTGCTCACAGACTAATTTTCTGGTCAGAATGTAATAATTTGACTTACTAGTGGCATGGGATCTCTAAAGAAAGATATGTAACAGAAATACTGTTTTTGTAGTAGAATTCACAACTTAATATCATTGGCATTGTGTATTCTGGTATACACCATCTTATGCTGAATATTTAAAGAGGGCAGAAATAAACCCTATCACCAAGAAAAAATTCTAAGAAACAGAAATTCTACACTGGCTTTTAAAAGCATCATTCCTTTTGAAATTTGTTTTCCTTTAAGAAACCACAGTATGTTATAAACAAATTGCTGCAATTATGGCTCTGATTCAGGAAAGCACTTCAGCAAATATTAACATAAGCATGACTTGGCATGTATACTCTTGAATGCTGGATTATGATGCTGTAACTGAAGATAGAAACCCTCTATCTTCAGAGCAGAAGCAAATCTCCCAGAAGCAACAAGTTAGTCACCTTTGGCAAGTATGCATTCAGTACCATTGTCTACTATGTAAATGAGTGCACAGCACAATTTTTCCCAGCTTCTCTTCCACTGAACATGAAATAGTTCTGTTATACAGATGAATGCTATTTAATCAATTGAACATTAGCAATTACAGATGCTATCTCCAGCAGAGATTTTGAAAGCACAGTAGATCTTTGTAACAGGACTATTGCAAAGAAATATTGGAGATATATGTCCCAAGTCTGAGTGTCTAGCTTGAATATATGTCCCAAGTCTGAGTGTCTAGCTTGAAGCCCTCAAACTACATTCAGCTTTGTTCTAACACAGAATGTTGTTTCCTCGACTTTTAAACTTTTGCATTTTGACAGCTCTGTGAGGTAAAGGTCTTCTCTGACTCATTAACTTTAACGTTCTACTCTCTGCTCTTATGTTTAAAGTTTAAGAATTAATGCAGCAGAAAAACCACAGTCACACCATGATTTATGGCCAAAGTCTTTCACTTTTGAGTAGGTCCTGGGATTTGAAACAATCTTTATAACTAATATTGAACAGTGAGAGTCTATAAAAAAAAAAAGGGGTTGCCTTTTCTTTTTTCATGGACTGCCTTGCATATGAGGTTACACAGGAAACATGAATTTATGTAGATTGTAGATCAGACTGTAGATCAGTTGTAAATGATGCATTGTGTGGTATTATATCACTTCCTGTTCCTGTGCTAAAAATACAAGTTATTATAGCTAATGTACCGTGAATATTGTAACTGCTTGCTGCAAAGTTGTGTGTCTGTCACCAGTCACATTTTTACCCTTTTTATGAGATAATCAATAAAACTTGTCATGTTTTTCCTTTTTATGGATCATAGAGTTCTTATCAAGTATTCAGTAAACTATAGATTAATGGACAAACTGTGGAGTATTAGCTTTTACTCACCTTGATTCTTTGTGAACAATATGACTTTAAAATACAACTTTGCAGAGATTTAATTCTAGATTATGGAATCTATAAGGAATTTTAGATGATTCTCAGCATCATCAGTTATTCATCTCAAAGTGCTCTCGTCCATGAAATTTGCAGTTAAAATCAAACATAAAACAGAATTGTAGACTTCTTATACATTAAGTAAGAATTTTTCATTCCACTTCGTTCAGTCCAGAAATGCAGCTGAGATCCATCAAAGCATAAATTTTATTTAGCAAAAAAGATAATATTTTGCCAATTATGTGATGAAATGTTATTTTATAAAATCAAGTTGCAGAAGAAATGAAGTTACTTTGGTCTGCTTCAAGCCAAGACAAACTGTTATTCTTATCCATAACTAAGGTTTCCTTTCATTATTTATGATTTTCTTCCTTAAATACATTCAGATATGTGCAATCTTTATTAACCTCCACATTTGTTTCCCAGCAAATGTTGTAACATTTTCTTTGTAAGACTTTTAACATTTTCATTCTAGTTACTGATGAAGATAAGTTGTAGCACTTGTAAGACAGTTTATAAATTTATATATGAGAAAATAGGAAAGATTGCTTATCTTTCTAGAACTTGTAACATCATCAGAGACTACTTTTTGTAACACTGCTTTTTCTGTGCATCATTTTTAATACCTTTTCTTGTCACCATCACTAGTTTATAAACCCATATTTGATTGTATAAATATTTGTGTGATTGTATGATAGAACAAGACTCTCTTTACAACCTTTTTTTTTTTTTGTCTTCTCCGATGTCATAGTAAAGTTTAATGCAGTTGTTTGGGGTTTTTTTCGTTTTTTTTTTTTTAATTATTTTGAATGTTTTGTGCAGCTAACTGACATCCTCATTCTTTTTCAGTAAAGCTGCAGTATAGAGACACCTGCTGGGAAGTGACTGAACAGAAACAAATGCAGATATTCATTCTAGTAATAATAACAGTATTCTTTTTTTTTTTTCAGTTTTTAATTTAACATTATCTTTAATTTATTTTTTTTTTTTTCATTTCTACACAAACCATACTAATGATAAAGAAAAAATTACAGGCAGAGATATTCAATTTCCACATTCCATCTGACTAATTATAACAGACCTTAAACTGTCCATGGGATTTCACCCCATTCCATGTATTTTGCACTTTCAGTGTTAATCACAAAGAATCCTTGTGTTTGGGCCCAGGAGTAAATACTGCCTTGTGCCAAATTCTGTGCACAACTTTTAGAAATATATTATTTCAGAAAATTGAATGTTAAATCTAATTACTATATGTAGAAAATGAAGAAATAAATAAATAAACCATAACACAATAAAAACTAAGCAATGTATTATTGACATATTACTGAAATCACATTACATTCAGTATGTTCACACAGATGAATGGTTAATGGCAAATTTTATTTAATCTTACATTGAAACTTTCTTCTCTTGTTAGATTATAATTACCTATATTCATTGTATTACTCAACAAAGGCTTCATTAGTCTCAAAAGTCAGGCTAATATACTTGGCTAATAATTATAATCATTTCATAATGCTTTTCCTTCTAAAGTATACTAAGTAGGTTGCTCCAAAAGTAATACCTCCTATTTATTTCCGTGGAAACTACAGCAGATTCAAAGAGTACCTCCTGTACGGATATACTGTTTGATAGAGCAAATTCTCAGCTATAAAGCAATTAAAGCTTTTCAACATAGTCACAGTCATTAGCAAATTAGTGTGAATGAGCTCTAACTGTTCACCCCAGTAGTCCTGCTCTAATAGGACTACTTGTTTAATTCCAGCACCACGTCTTAAATCTATTCTGAAAAATTCTCATCTGAAATGAGTTTAATAATATTAATTCACCAAAAAAGGATTGAGTATTACTTCTCCTGACTCAGCCTCTCTAGCAGCAGGTGTTAACAGGTTGCTGAAAGAAGTGGAATAAGCCCTGGAGTTAGTGCTTATTCAGCATGAAGTGCACTTCCAAATCAATGTGGATATTTCTTGCATCTGTATTAACTCTTCCTTATAAATCTCATAGGTTATCATATCTATGTATGAAATATTCTATCAATCAGACCGATGAACTCTTCAATCTGGACTGCAAATATGAAACCTGAAATGTAGGTGAAATTCCTTTCCTTCATAATAACAGAATACAGAGTAGAATTGTGTTCTGAAAAGGCAACAGAGAATCAAAGTCCAGCTGAGAGCTCTCAGTCCTTATATCTCGGCTGAGGTCAAAGTCGTTGTATTACTTGGTAAGTTGCTTTGTCCACAGCAGGTAACCATGTATTGGTTTACTATCAAATCTTCCGAAGAAGATGAAAACTGTATTTTTCTTCAACATCAGCTAAAGGGGTTTGAGTTGTTTTCTTATTGCAGCAATACATTATTGTAGCTGTTTTCCATAATATTATACTCTTTTTATTGTCTTCATTACAATATTTAAAACAGTATTGTACATATATCCTGTGATTTTAAAGTGAAAGAAAAACCTAAGTTCACTGGAATACCTCATATATTGTGAGATGATTTGTACCTATGAGTTGATTACAGAAGTGTAACCTTTTAATAAATGAATTTTATTTTTGAAATTGGAATGAAACAGATGTGGTTTTTTTTCTGATTTCTCAGAAAAAAAAAAAAGCTAGAACAAATTGTAACCAAAATTAGTAAATAGAGTAATGGACTAGGTTTCATCAGGATTAAGCTTTCAGATTTCATAAATTACTGGTTAAATGGAGCATATTCTATTTGTGGCTCAGCCTTGTGAGAATCCTTTTCACAGAACTGTGTATGTGTGGATTTCTGCATGTTGATGATGGAAGTACAACATGAACAATCCTGGACTGTAAAAAAAAATAAACACAAAGTATAATATTCTCTAAATTTTCAGGAGGGCCATAGTAAAACTGTACATTTATTTAAATTCTTCAAGCAACCATGCATCATTTTAGTCAAAGTAATAGAGGTTTTATAATGCAGATAAAGTAAAATACTGTACATAAGTGTGTAGCTATAGCTTTACACACACTTCTATATTTGACTTGAGCTTACCCATTCTGCTTACATGTAGAATGAATTCAATACTTTTGTATTCATTTAAAATGCAAAAAAAGCAGAATATCACAAGATTGCCATTTGCAGTAACATTATTGATTATGCTTAATTCTTGCATTGAAATACAAAGAGGCTCAGCATAGTAATTATTAATTTGAAGTAAAAAATATTTCAGCACAAAGAACTAGAAAAAAATTAAGTACAGGAGACACAAAACCAAGAGAATACTTATATTTTCCATTCCTGTAGAAAGTCATGCTGGAGTACAGTTTTAAGCATGACTGTCTGTCCCATACTGTCTGTCCAATACTGTGCTGGTAGATTAGGCTAGTTTTACTGTATGTATAAATATTTACACATGAATTCTTAATAACTTCTTTTAGAATAGTTCTAAATACTCCCTAATTAATTTTTTCAATACTTTCAGCTCCTACTAAGTTCAGCAGCAGGAAACAGAATTACTGGTGAAAAAACAAGTTTTTTCCTAAAAAAAATATAAACTTAATAATACAAATGCTTTGCACAGTTCTCAGTTCTCTTGGAAATAACTCAGAAGAAGGGAAATAGCAACATTTTTCCTTCATTATTTATTGTTCCTTACTCTATCTCAATATTACAATTAGGAAATCCCAAGACTCAAAGCAGGATACAAGATAATAATGGGAATCTGATCACTTTTCTTTTAAGACAATTGCAAGCTAAGAATTTATGTTTTGCTTAGGGAGTTTGCTTTGCTTTTTATCTGAAGGAAAAGAGCTTCAGTTTCCTGCCCAGAATAAAAGTGCAGCTAGAAGAGTGTACATGCTACATGGTTTAAAAAGAAGAACACTATATTTTGTTCCTTTTTTGTGTTGTTTTCTTTCAGTGACAGCTATTATCCAGATCACGCTTTTAATATGTTTTTAAGCATTTTAACAGATGCTTCTTATGTTACCTTAAAATGTTTAATATTTAATATGTTTAATATGTATTGGCTATATATTGGCCTATATACTCTATGCTTGAATTAATAGATTATGCACCTTAGCTCAGTAAGGATTTCTAAAACATATATTCATTCTGACATAAGAGTGGCAATCATCAGATTCAGGATGTCTTGCAGAAATGTATCCCTCTGGATATTCCTTTTCATGGGGAAAATCTATACATATAAATTCAAGTCTATCATTTTGAAACATTTCACAAAACCAAACTACGGGGACTGTATTTCAAAATCAGAATGAGTCTAGAAGTGAGTTTTGGAAGAGATTTTTTTTTTTTATCAACTTCTATTAACTATTAAGCAGGTTTTCCAGTGCCACCAATGCAAAGTTATGTTTACACTGCAGTCTGTTTGATAGCTGTAGAAGCTGATTATTACCTAAGTTGACATACTTAGTTAATAATCCAAGCTCAGATAACAATATCCCTAGGAGCAGATTCACTTAGATGGCTAGCCAAACCCAGTTTATGATTAGGGTATATGTGCCATTGTCAGTTCAACATATTTCAACCTAGAGAGATCTGCTAATCAAGCAATGTATGTCAGTATCCATTTCTTTGAGAAATTATATAGATTCATGATAATTAAACATATATTAACACATTACATATATAACAAAAAATATTATAAATATATCTATTATATCATTTGTATGGAAACTGTTGAATCATGGCCTGAACCACTGATTGATCACCTGAGGTAAGCCCTGAGTCAGCCACAAAAGCACAGGTGAAGGCAATTCACCTGTGTGACTGGAAGGGATGGAATCTGACTCCACCTCTCCTAGACCCCATTTAAGGGCTGACCACCACCAGGGAAGGATCTCTTGTTAGAGATACCACCCTTGTGGAGTTTGCTTTAGTGAGCCTCATTCTTTGGAAGCTGGTGAGTGTTTCTCTTATTTTTAATTGTTTCTTTACCATCTGAATTGTCCTTCTAAAATATGCCATCTATTTTGACTAATGATACCATTTTATATCATTTGTGTCTTACCCTACATCATTATAAAATTTATTGTGATATCCTTCAAGATTGAGTATGCCAAGGCTGTATACAGCTAAAAGAATAGCTGCATGTGATCCTTCGTATCATAGAACAGGTATGTTGCCATGGAGATAGCACTTGTAATTCCAGTGCTGTTTCTTCACAATATTGAAAGATATTTTGTCATTATTTGTAGTTATTAATTCTATAAATTCTACATGTGCTAGACTTATACTGTACCTTCCCTCCATCCCCAGTGTGCATGGCTTTGCTTACTTGGGCAACTATGCTGCCACTGATGGTACAGGTTTTTTTCTTCCCTCTTTCTCATTTTTTTTCCTTGTGTTCCTGCCACAAATAACACCATGACAAGACCTCAGTGTTGAAAGTCTTTTGTAGTTAAGAACTTCCTCTATCAAGTAGTGCTACTGTGCTCTTTGTATTTGCTGTAGTTTCCATTGAAGTAAATAGGAGGCATTACTTTTGGAGCAACCTATGTAGAAGCATGAAAACTTGGTGCATTTATGGTGCATAATAGTTAACTGTATAAATATTCTTTAGTGATTTTCCTCTCCTCCTATCTGTTCCCAGATAGTCAGTCTAAAGTGGACTACCTAGAGACACAGTGTGGACATTGTGGAGGTGTTCAAGCGTTACGTGTCTAAATTAGCTACCAAATAAAGTACAGTCTTATCATGTCCCTCAGTACTCAGCTCTAGTGAGACTACACCATGAATACTGTTTTCAGTTTTGGGTCTCTCAGTACAACATAGACATTGAGGTCCTGGAGCATATCCAGAGCAGTGCAGTGAAGATGGTAAGGGGTCTGGAACACAAGTCTTATGAGGGGGTCAGAGGAAACATCCTTACATTGTAAAAGATATATAAAAGATGATGGCCCCAAACTGCACCCTTTCATTCCGCTTGGTTAACACTCAATGAAAGGAAACTTGAATGCTGGTAACTTCAATTTTCCATCAGAAGGGCATCTTGTTTGAAACACTGGCTTTGTTGAAAGCACTACTAAATACATGTTAGTGCAGTGTGCATCTCCAAGGCTTGTTCAAGGGCCTATTTTTTTGGAACCACTCACATTCCTTCTGTGAAGGTAGCTCATTTGTTGACAATTAGATCTATTTAACTATTTATCCACATATACTGTGACCAGAGGAGTAGCACTTGGAGGAAAAAAAAAAAATCTTCCAGGATTAGATGTTGTAGAGGTAAATAAAAGTGTAAGAAAATGTACAGTGAGGTTGTGATTGAGTTTATATTTTAGAATGCTGCTAAGATTGTCAGAAACATGGCCTAATTTCAATTAATTTTCATAACTGTGTGCTCCTTCTGGGGGAAACTAGGATCTTATCAACAGTTTAGATCCACCTTAATTGTAACTCTGCTTGAGGGTGTCACAATGTAAGCTGTGCTTGAGTAAATCTAATAGAAGACTCAAACCTGTTGTGGAAAAAAAGTGTCAGGATGAGCTGTCAGGTAGCCTCTGAGGCCCTTCTCTTTGTAATTCTTCTGCTTTAAAAGTTTCATGGTCAAGTATAAAAATCCACAATTGTTAGGGAGGTTTGACTCCTGAAGGAATTAAATTGTGCAAAGGAATCAAGTTCTGTAGAAACAGTGCAAGCAGTGATTCATGTTTTCTGATCCAGTAACACTTTAAATCTTCCTATGCAGATTTACTTTAACTTCAAAATTGTTGATGTTTCTTGCCTAAATTCTTTGCAGTAAGAAAGTGTATTAGGGCTGGACCACTTGTTTCACTCTATTATTAAAACTTGATTGAAGAAATGAGCGTATTTAGAAAATCATCCTACAGATTCCATAATGTGTGTAGCTTACAGTGACAAATAAAATACACAGGAACTATGATTCTTTAGGTAAATAGATCTGAGATAAATTATGCAATAAATTGTTAGAAGGAATTTTGCAGCAATGTTTCTTCATATCTTGGGAATTCTGTTTATTATTCTTGTAATTTTATACAGTGATAAATTAATGGTAGAAGGTAAGTCAAAAAATATATATGGGCTGGAAGTTTATTAATTACTTTTCTGGAAATTAAGTCATAGTTTTCATCGTTGTTCAGAAGTATGTCAAGGTTTAGAGAAGGATGAGTAATATGAAGAAATCCAACTGCCAAAATAAAACCAGATCCTCAAACACTTCACTTTCCATTAATCTATTTTTCCAATGTAGCTAAAATTACTTAGTTACTAGTTTTGAAATCATCTTTTATATCATATTTATATCATAGAAAATGAAAATTCTGCTCTTCATTTAATTATTTTATGATCTATTTAGGTGTTCTAATTCTACTTTCAGCTAGCAACAGCAATAAACAAAGTTTATGTAACAAGTTTTATATAAAAATTTAGTCTCAATTAATCAAACTACCTCGGTGGTCAGTGGAAAGAGAGGTAGGCTCTTTCGGGGGCAACTGCTGCTCTCTAAAATTTGTCAAATATTCTGGGATTACTGTTCTTTTTATTCTTTAGCTGAGAACTGACCATGTGACAAGTTTAGAACATATGTTGAATTTATAAAATGGCTGAAGGCAAGTGAGATGCAACATTTCCAGTCCATATGTCTGTGTTGGACCCCACAGCATAATAGGAGTAAGCTTTAGAGCTGTGAGTAGAGCTTGACTATTACTGTCCAAGTAGATAACTGCCTAAGGAAGATAGAAATCTGAATGTAACATGTAACACATACTGCCCAGAACCTATTCTGAACTGGTATGTGGTGTAATAAAAATAAGTCCTTAAAAACAAATAGAGAAGTTTAAATAGTGGCATTCTACCTTAAGTGTAGAACTATTTAGATGAGATTTCCTTGGCAAACATTTCAGTTATAAAAGATTGCTTTGGTATACAAGTCAGGTTTTAAACCACATCATTCAGTAACACCATTTTGCCAAGAATACATATGAAGATTTTTTTGAGGAAATTGCTCAGACAATTTAAATGAATATTTCCAGACTTGAGAAATAGTTAGAGCTCTAAATAAAGGGGAAGTCAAGTTTTAGAGCTTGAACTGAAGAAGCAAAAACAGTAAGGATTTAATTAATTGTCATACATTACAACAATGTGAAAATCTTGACAACTCAGCTGTCTGAATTGCTGTACATGTACTATTTGATTTTTTTTTTACAAAATCACACACATTCAGATTATGAGCCTTCTGATAATTCTGTAAACATGAGAAAGCATAATATTTTATAATAACAAGAATTTCAAGTTAGGGAAATATTAACATCATACACCTGGGGAGATACAGACATGCAAACTGTTGAATACTAGAGCAGAAACAGAGGTTTGATGACTGATTGTAAACTATAAAATCTACTCATTTGTTGTCAGAAAGACTGCAGAAAGTCACTAAAACTTTCAGGAACCATTGGTTGCAGAAGAAAATCTTGATTATTTCTTTATTTGAAAAATCTTACAGTGCATTTGCAGTACTATTTAGTGCATTCAGAATCTCCCTGAATCTAATATTAGACTTTGTGCCAAGCAAGATATTTATCAATGTTTTTGTATATTTGTAAAAAAAAAAAGAAGGGAAAAGATATAAGGAGTATATTATGCATTCAGTAATTATGCATTTAGTAATGCACTACTTTTTAATTTAAAAATTCATTAGACAGTGACCAGTGTTTGGGCAAACATTTGTGACATTGTAGCAGTCAAACATTTCCGCATTAAAAAAAAAATAAAAGGCGATTGGGAGATTAGCTAAGCAAAACAAGGATAATAAAAAATTAAAGGTTTTCTAAATTACTGTTGCCTGTGTCATTACATTTCATATTGTGCATAGAATCTAAATACATCACTTTGTTCTGCATGACAAGCAGAAGTGAGCATTCATACATTACTCAGCCACTTAATTAAGAGCCTGGGATATTTGCAGTTAGCAGAAACTAATAAGGGAGTCACATTTAAATTCAAATCACTCCTCAGGGTAGCTGTCTGCAGCATAAGCAAAGCTTACTGGCTAGATGCTCCTCTAAAGGCTCAGCTGAAAAAATACTCACTGTGTTTGTGAGTAGAGAATAATTCTATCTATGAATAAAGGTGAAATCTGTTTATTTTTAAAACAAACAACCAAAAAATACCAAATCTGATTTGGATTTTCAAAGCCTATTTTTTTCAGTTATTACATTCCTGTATATCTCATTTTATAATAAATTAAAAATGTGATTTAGGGCTTTACTAGCACAGTTTAAGAGGTTCTGTAAAACAGTCAGCTGGGCTTGCTCTACATGTGACATTAAGATACTCTTCAGGAATAGAAGCTATTGCAGATAGTAAGCAGCCATTCTTGGAGCCAAACCCATGTGTTGATGTGCTACGAACAGTTCTAAAACCTTTAAAGAGGTACTGCCAATTTTCTTCTGTTTTTCGCTTTTGAGGAACTCATTTTACATTTTTGTTGAGAGTTGCAATACTGAAGGAATTTCAGTGGCTTTTTTCTGTAATTGACAGAGTAAGAGTAACATTAGAAGTATTTGAATTGTGATTAGCTATGAGCATTGTTATTAGCATGAACCTGTACCATTTACAGACCATTTCTAGATTCCTTAGAACAATTCTAATCTCTTCTTTCACCTTATACTTGAGGACATCTGCTTGAAAGAACTCTGAATCTGAAATCTTTAAAGTTCCATCTAATTTTTATCATTTTGATTGTCAATGTCTCTAAAACAAGTCTCAAATGTTCTCTCAAAATAGAGATTACATAAGTTTATGAAATGCTATAAGCAATGAGCTTTATATTAATTGAGCTGGCACAAAGCCCAGCAAAGGCGC
>VXAB01012683.1:153416-279919 GCA_013399175.1 Odontophorus gujanensis | reverse complement strand
AAAGAGTACTTAGAAAACAAATCTGTAAGTCTTGGAAATAAAAGACAGGACACAGTTGTGTTCTGTTTAATAGAGGAATACCTATAGAACAGAAAATGTGAAGTTCTACCTATCTAGGCCAAAATATGGTTACCAAACATTGGCTGATCATTAAATTTGTTTTAGGTTAGAAAGCCACACCAGAAGTGATCTGCCTGGTTCTGTTTAGTTTCTCAGTAGCGAGAACATGCATTCAGTTGAATGAATCCAAGTATTATTTGTACTCTATCCTCTCATTTTTGTATACATGTTTAGTGAGGAGAGCGAATATCGTCCGGATCTTCATGGGACACATGGAAGCCTCAACGAAGCAATTCTCCATGATTTAGAGAACAGCAGCCACCTTTAGAGACTATTCAGATGATTTTTTTCCCACTAAGCACTCATTATTCTTTCTGACCTGATACAGGAGGAAGAGAAAAGAGAAACACAAATAGGCTGGGTAACAGACAATGTTCTGGGTTAACCTCTTGAATTAAATCTTAGGAAATTCAATATGTAAACTATCTTTGAGCAGCTTCAAACGTAATTAGTTTTCACCGAATACACATGGCTAATTTGTGCCATGTATGTTCAGTATGGTTTATTGACTGGGATCTTCCCACTTAAATAAAGACATTATTTATCTCAGTTTTCCTCAGACAGAAACCAAAACATAGACCAAAGGTGAAGTATTCTGATCAAGCTCGGATAGTCCTTACAGTCAAATATTTAAAGTTACTTAAGTGCTTAAAATACTGTCTTGCTACAATTTATAGGAGGGAGAGGAGGCTCTTTTGATATGTGTATCCAACAGTGAGATTAAGACACAATGGATTGAATGTTAGCCTGACCAATTTACTGCAAATTCTAGTTGCTTTGGGAAAAGGGGAAGAGAAGACAGACAACAGAAAAGAGATAGGAAATAAAAGCAAGGAGGTCTTTGGAGAAAACGAGAGATAGTCACCCCTGGGATTCCAACATAGCAGTTCAGATGCTGATCTCCAGTAGCAATGGGTTGTTGGGTTGTTGGAGGTTGTGTTGTTTGGTTGACGACGACATCTTATTTCCAATCTTCTTAACAACAGTACAAACTTATTTATTAAGTCCAAAGTGGTCAAGTCAGCTCTTTTTTGGAGTAGCAGCTCCTGGCCTTTGGATCACAGCAGGAATTATTTTGTTTCCATCTTCCGGGCCTTGCCAGCAGATAAAAGGGAGCAGGGAGATGCCAAATTGTATCTTGCCTTCACAGGATACAACGACACCATCCCCCAGTCTCCCCTACCAGTTATTTGCTCATAGGCCAGATCTTCCACCAGTAAACACTCCTGAGCACGTCCTTTCTAAGGCAAACACCTACAAAGAAATGCTTTCAAATGTATAACTGTCCACAAAGTGATGCCAGCCATGTGACACCCACCATTCACTTCCTACATGTCGAAGTCATATCACAAAAAATGCCTCAGGAAGTATTACTATCTTTCACAAAGACCAAGTGTCTCTGGGGAAGACCAAGACTGGAACTTGTATGTTAGCACTTTGAGGAAGGAGTTTCACAATGATTAAAGGACATTTGCTTCAAGTTCTCAGGTTTTCTTATGATTCAGGAAGAAAACACCAGCCTTGGACTTGAGAGGATAAATCAAGCAATTACATTTTCTTGTCATAAAAAAATGAAAAAAAAATCAAATGATCTTGGAGGACAGAAATATTTATAATACTATAGTTTTGTTTCTTTTTAATATTTTTGGAAGAGAAATAAAATGTAGTGCTGTGATTTTGTTCTTTAAAAAGAAATCTAGAAGGAATTGCATACTAAAGCAAAACGTGAATAAATACTGTAGAGATATGGCTGAAAATGTAGTTTTTGAATGAAGAATAAGTGAAGATTAATAAAAAAAATGCCCTGTGTTGTTAAAAATTGGTTTATTGCCTCTGCACAAATTGCTACCTAACAGCAGAATGTGGCATGGATACGTGTTACAACACGTTGATTCTGCACTAACTTCTCAAAAGAATATTCCTAAAAAATGCCTATTGAAGGAGAATGTGAGCTGTTTCTCTACTAAGTTGCCCTTTGGAAACCATGGAAACTGCAGGTTTGCCCAGGACATAAAAGAGAACTCTATTGCATCAGACACATTTATTTGTTTAGATTCAAAGTTTTACAGCAATAGAAGTCATTATAACATTGTACTGTGGTTCTTTGTCAGGACCCTGACCTCCACACAGCAGCAGTACTCCTTGGAAATAAGAAACTCTTTAAATCTCTGGTGAACTGCTACAATAACAGCTGTTATTACTGTCAGGTCCGTATTCCTGTGAAGCAGAAAATCATTACTGATCAATAAATCATGCTCCTAAGGAAATATGGGAAGGTGATGGCATCATCTCTCACTGTTCCATCCTTGCAGCAGAAACAGGAGCTGCCCCAGCAGCAGCTTCTCCCTGCAGAGATGCACAAGAGAAGTAGCCCTTGAGCACCGACCTCTATGAAAACAGTATGCCACTTTTAGGAATTATTAGCTCTTACAGATGGCCCAGATCCCCACTATATGGTGTTGTCTATGCCATGTCTATGCCATAGGTACCATGACAGCAAACATTTCTGCTTTGCTTCAAGGAAAAATGATGGAACGTGCAAAGAAGTGAAGAAATGGCCTCTTGAAAATCAAAATGCTGAGGAGATTTTTCTTAAAGAGGGGAAAGAAATTTCGACAGAAAGAGAATGTGAATACAGATATGTATGGTAGTTGTTCACTGCAGCATTCAGTGACAAAGCAGTTGCACTGATACTTTTCCCAAGTAATTCCATAGCAGGAAGGAATGATAAATTAAAAATTTAGTCCAATTGAAAAAATTAATAATTTTTTTCAATGCCATTTGGTAAAAGTACTTAAAAGGTAAATTAGTGATACATATTAATTAGAAAGACTATCAGAAATCTTGGATTAACTGTTGTTTATATATATAGATATATGCTACAATTAGAACATTAGCTCTAAAGAACACCTACCATCAAGTCATGAATGTATTAAGCATTGTCAAGTGTATTGAGGGTTAGATATTAGGTACTAAAAGTAGAACGAAAATTTTCATTTTTTCTCTCTAACTTATGTGGGAATAGAATGTTGTTTCTGCTTAAGAAGAATATAATTTATTTCATGGTCTATGCAGCCATCTAGCATCACACAAATTAGGAATAAAGATTGTAAATTGATTAACAATATACAGGTATAGGTAGTAACAATTTATGTTTATCCAGTATGAATAGATATGTAATATTTTGTGGCATGACGTGCCCAAGGAAGTGAGGGCAAGTTGGAACTTGTCTGTCTGAAGAGGCATCAAGAAGACCTGACACCCTTCAGTGCTCTTTGTTTAAGAAAACAAATGTCCTTTGGACAGAAGGGAAGAGGTCTTGGGGAGAATCACCTTGTAAATACGATAAGAACTGTTCTGAGACACCTTGGGAAGAACAGGAGGACGACTGGCTGGTAGAAAGATAGAATAAAAATCAGAATGTAATTTACAAATGTAAACCTTTGCTGGTACAAGGTAGAATACGAAATGACAAGTGTCAGAATGTAATTAACAGATGTAAATCTGGTAATATTGTGAACCTGGCATACCCAGCCAATGGGAGAACAAGGCAGGGGGTAAACTTTGGGGAAACCAAGTATAAAGGCTGTAGTGGTGTTCCCATAGATGCGCTTCTGTTGGCAGGATGCCTGCCATTGCAATTGTGAATTAAAAATTTCTTCACCAGAGAACCTGTCTTCTAAAAAATTACCTCAGACGTTTCTGACACTTGTAACATTTTCAGATGCACTATGGGAAGAATAAGATATATTTCCTAGTAACTACACTTGCATAACTGATGCTGAGCAAGTATTTAAATGTACATGCCTCCAATATATTTCTCCAAAGATATTCTGAATGGGAGAAAATGCTGTTTGGCATATTGGAAGCTTTCTTTACTACTTTAGGGAGAACATGGCCAATCTTGCTGGCAAGTAACAGAATTTGGAACTCTAGGTCAGACTGACCTTCCAACCAACCAATCAACCAACCAATCAAGCAAAAAGGTAAAAAAAGGGGAAAAATATTTTAAGTTAATGAATTGAGTTTCAGTAAAACTCTCAGTATTTTATTTCTGGGAAAAACTGCTAACCTGAAAAACCATTTCTAAAATAAAATTTATTTCAGAACTGAAATGATTATACAAAACAAAAGAAGTAAAATTTTTAAGTGTTTTAAAGTGTTATTTTTGTACCTGAGTATTATTAAAAAATACTATTTGTGCCACTAGTAGTGTTGGTTATGCTTTAAACTAGGCATGAAGGTGGAAGGAAAGAAAATGTTGCTTGCTAGAGTGGAGTGAGTAGTTCAGAAATGTCAGCTAGATTTGATGGGGGAAGAGGGTAGAGGTCAACAGGACAGAGAAGGGTTTGGAGATGATGTAGGAGACTGCAGAGAAATTCCCTCTAGGAAGCAGTGAGGAAAATGTAAGGGTTTTTTGGAAGTTTGAGGGAGGGCCTCTCTAGAAAGGTAGTGTGCCAGAAAGTCCATCAATGCGCACAGCATGGGAAATAAGCAGGAGGAGTTGGAAATTGTGATGTGCTTGGAAAGTTATAATCTGCTTGCTATTGTGGAAATGTGGTGGGTCAAATCTCAGGACCCTGAACTTCAGGAAAACAAACTTCTGGCTGCTCAAGGAACTGCTGGATGGGATCTCCTGGGAAACTGTCCTTGTGGGTGAAGGAAAAGAACAGAGCAGGCAGCTACTTAAGGACACCCTTCTGTGAGTGCAAGAGCTCTTCATGACCGAGCAGAAGAAATAGAGCAGAGGAGGCAGGCGACCAGCATGGCTGAACAAGGACTTGCAACTTGAACTGAGGGAAAAGAGGGAAATGTACAGGAAGTGTAAGCATGGTTGTATAGCCTGGGAAGAATATAGGGATGTTGTTCTCATGTTCAGAGATAAGATCAGGATAGCCCAGGCACAGATGGAGCTGAACTTTGAGAGGGATGTGAAAAATAACAAGAAGAGATTCTACAGGGACATTGATGAGGTATGGATTTAAAAGTTGGATTATTCGATGGATTAAGAAATAGCTGACTGGTTGCAGCCAAAGGGTTGTGATCAATGGTTCTATGTCTGGGTGGAGGCCGGTTACAAGTAGTGTCCCCCAGGGGTCAGTCTTAGGGCCAGTGCACTTCAACATCTTCATCAGTGTCATAGACAATGGAATTGAGTGCACCCTCATCAAGTTTGCAGATGTCACCACGCTGAGTGGTGCAGTCAATACACTGGAGGGAAGGAAAGCCATCCAGAGGGACCTGGACAGGCTAGAGAAGTGGGCCAGTGTGAACCTAATGTGGTTCAACAGGCCATGTGCAAAGTGTTGCACTTGGGCTGGGGCAATCCCAGGTGTTTATACAGACTGGGGGAAGAACTGGTGAGCAGCCCTGCAGAGAAGGAAATGGGAGTCCTGGTGGACGAGAAGCTGGACATGAGTCAGCAGCGTACGCTTGCTGTCTGGAGAGTCAACTATATCCTCGGCTGCATTAAAAAAGGAGTGGCCAGCAGGCAGAGGGAGGTGACTGACCCCCTCTACTCAGCTCTTCTGAGGCATCATCTGGAGTACTGCATTCAGACCTGGGGCCCACAGCACAAGAAAAACGCAGAGCATTTTCTGGTGGTTTTTTTTTTTTTTAATCTGAAAGAATACTTTTCTTCCTTCTAAATTCCAGCTTTTCTGAATTTAGTATTTAAAAATGTCTCAAAATGGTACAGGTGCTATTGTCCTCATATTGGTGTGAATTTACTTTCCTTTGCAGCCATTTGAACTGTTTCAACTATTTTGTGCCTTTTGCGTAGCTTTAGTGAAAACATTCTTCATAGCAGTAATTATGAAATACATGCATAAACAGAGGTACAGTATCAGTGCAGACAGTTTATTTATGCCATGCAGAGTTTTGATCTAATCTTTAACATCTTTTTTTTTCTGTTAATTCTTTCTCAGTTTTAATGAGAGTTAGACTTCAATATGAAATTGGGCAAGTGTCCAAGGAGGAGGAAAGAAAGGTTGAATCTTCTGCTATTATGGACTATAACAATGAAAACTAATAAGATCATTCAGAAAGCTGCCAAGGCTCTAAGAAATGTGTTTATTATCTTGAACAACTTCAAAATAGAACAAAATAAATGCAAAATAAATAACAGTATGATCAGAGAACAAATACTGAATCTCAACATTAAAAATAAATTTTAAAAGTGCTTGAATTTCAGAGATGCCAGATTAATGGAATCTTTCATCACACTGGACAAATATAATTCCCTTGTAATTTGGTTCTTTAGCTATTTGAGAGAAAAAAAGTGTATTCTACAGAAGTAAGATAAATGGGAAATATTTTGTAGAGATCATAGAAAGTAATTAAATGCCAACTCCCCTGGAAATTAGTAATGTGATAATTCTGTAAACATGTCTTTAGGATTATGGGATTATTGTAATTTGCTAGTTTAATGCAATCCTTTGCCTTTACATGGAGAAAAAGCATTTGACAAGGTTGAGTGGTCAGTTTTTAATCAAGTAAACGTTTTGGAAGTTTTTCAAGGATACAGAAATGCAAAGTGAGTTTTAAAAATCAATGACCTTCTGTGACATATTTTCTTAATGAAACTCTAAAGAGAAAATAAGGTGTTTTAGAAGTTCACAGTTCTTTCAAGAGTTCTACTTTGTTCTGTTTCCCATACCTGATGGTGTCCACTGACATAGTAACGCCGTCTTAGAAAGCCACTAGGTTGATCAGTCAACCAGGATTACATGGACCCAAATACAAACACATTGCACTTGGCCTTGTTGAATATCATTTGGTTCACATGGGCCCACACCTGGAGCCCTGTCCGGATTCACCTGGATAGCATCCCTTCCTTCTATTGTGTGGACAGTACCACTCAGCTTGATGTCATCAACAAACTTTCTGAGGGTGCATTTGGTCCCACTGTTTGATGTTGAAGAACACTGGTACCAAGACAGAACCCTGGGGGACATCACTTGTTATTGGCCTCCATCTAAACATAGAGTGGTTGACCTCCAGCGCCATCTGGCTGTGACTATCCAATAAATTCCTTACTCACTAAGGAGTCCAGCCATCAAATTCATGTCTCTCCAATTTAGAGATAAGGAAGTAGTGTGGGACCATGTCAAAACCCTTGCACAAGTCCAGGTAGATTACATCAGTTACCCTTTGTTTATTCATTAATGCTGTCACTGGACAAGTCGGAGGATGGGAATGCACCTGTAGCACAACCATTAAGCAGCTGAACGTCTCTAAGCCTCACTTATGCTATGGGTGAGCTGTAGGATGAGAACACTGCTCTGACCTTCATTGATCATGTAACTCATAGGGTTATTGGTATTTGTGGAAAGTGTAGAAAATCCTGGTCTTATCATCATTTCTCACCAACATTAAGGAAGAAAGAAACACTAGGTTTCACTGCTGCTTCTTGTGAGAGAGAGAGCACAGGATGCATAGTCCAGGAAAGCAGTGTTTAAGGAAAGGACATGTTTCAGAAAATCCTGTAGGACCAAGTGAATCTTGTGGGAGCATGGGGCTGCATAAATTGACACTATGCAGCCCAGATATCAGAAGTAGCTGTACCTAAAATGCTGACAGACTAGATATGTGGATGCAGTCATGTAAATAACTAAATTAGATGCCACTACCTGGACCATTTATTTTGCTTGAAATTGTTAACTGTGATTTTTACTCCTCCTTCATGTTCATCTTTTCAAGGAAATTTGTGATAACAAGTATTTAGCATAGTTTAATATTGAATGCTCCACTAAGTTCTATTATACTTGAGGATATTGGTGGAGGAAAGCATCATTTTTCCTAGGTTATTATTACTATGTATTTATTGTGCATTCATTTAAATTTTTCTGTGCTTATTCCTGGTTTTGATAAACCAGAAGCTGAAGTAGGGTATGATTCTCCTGAGATTTGGGAATACCATTGACTTGTGCCATTCTCTTTGTGACTGAATGAGAACATCACATCCCATGACTCATAAATGCATCAGTGTGAATGCATGATAGTCTGCAACTCTCTGAATGCAGCAACCCAGCCACATATTTTTCTTAATCATAAACTGGAATTGAATTCGTTCAGTCCATTCCTTAGCATAACAGAAGCATCTCTCCTCTAACTGCAGCAAGGATTTCATATCATCTCCTTTGCTTAAAATACATTATTAGTTTTTTTCAAGCTGTATTATAATGGGTAAGGGTTATGTCAAGAGATTTGTCACTCTCAGCAAGGAAGCATGGGAGGAACAGTATATTTATTCAGGGTATTTTTTCTAGTTAGTGTATTTACAGCCTCCACTTTTGTTTTAGATGAAGCTAAGCCATTTCCTAATGTTTTAAAAATAATTTACAATAGAGTCACCTGCCTGTTTTATTTTCTATTGATTACTATTTCTCCAACTCTTCTCATCATTGGAGAAGTAATCCTAACTGGAACTTGTTCCTCTGAGATCATCTCTGCTTATTATCATGTCCACAGAAGACACGAGTGCTATGATTGAGCTGGCAAATTAAACAGTGCAGGAGGTGTCCTGCTTTTGTATCATATCTTCCTTTTGCCTGATAAAACTCTCCCATCTACTCTCTGGACATGGTTCATGACTTAGAAGGGATCATGCACAATAGTTTGCCTCTCAAGTATACTCTGTTCTTTATTCTAGAAGAACAGAAGTTTGTGAAAAGGCTTAGTGTACAACAGTAGACTTTCAAGTAACTGTGAGTATTTTAAATAATTCATTTTACCTTTATTTTCACATCTTCCTTTTCTCTCTTATTTCAGCACAGTAATATTTGTAGACCAGTAGGTATATACAATTTTATCTGTAAGAATAGTGCTTCTGTGTTTTTTTTCTAGTGTCACAGCTGAGCATTTCTGCATGGTTGTGTGCACTCAGCACTGACATGTCCAGCTGATGAGAGGTGGGAGGAAGATCTGTGGGTGTACAGTGTGATCACTAAAGTTCACAGCTACATCACATGTCAGCCTCGGCTCTGGTACCAGGGGCTAAAATGCAAAGGTCAGGGAGTATGGAGTGGAGAAGTGAAGGTGCAGTTACAATTATTGTATCCATTTAAGTCCTTACTGTTTTTCTCATAGCAACTAAAAATAATTAGTTGGAGTGACATGAAAGAACAGAGAAAATGGAGAAAGCGTCCATTTCCTTCTAAGGGACTTTGGAACTCTGCTATTTGCCTTGATTATTTTTTTTCTCCTGTTTTCTGTCACTGCTCTTCCAAGTTATAATGTGCAATAGGTTTCCATTGGTATCCCTTTCTGGTGGGGTTGTGAGCAGTGTGAGCAACCTTAGACTGGCAGACCCATAGGGTGAGAAGGTATTTTACTGCTATATCTAAGCTTGCAGAGTAGATACTAACTCATGCTATACACCAGAAGAGTCATGTAGGAGAAGTTATACTATACAGATTATATCAGTATTTTTTAATCATTTTTGGAGTGATGGAATCTCCCCAAAAGGGCAATTAGGCAGGTGTATCTATGGACAATCCAGTCATTCCTCTTTGCCTAACAACCAATTTTTCTTCTGGAAAAAAAAGAAAAATAAGAGAGAGGTTTAGGAGGCACATATAAAGAAACCTCCCCATGAGGTTGGTCTGCAGAGATAGTTCAGTCTGGGCCCTGGGGCATCCATTTATAAGACTTGCCTCTTTCAGCTGGATTGTGCTGATTTTGTTGTGATCCTACAGAGAGGGAAGATTTGTAGTTTACCTATCAGAGTCATGAAGGGGCATTAAGTTCAGATTACCTCCTTCTATGTATGAATACACAGGTAATATAAACGTCATTCATCAAATATTTGCTTTATAGTATAGCGACAACATACAGTAAAAATCAAATGCTGAATTTATTTCTTGTGAAAAATTAATAAAGCTAAATATACTTAGCAAAAAACTGAATCCAGCATTTTCCTTTCTCAGCAGAACAGTCTAGTATTACTACAACATATTTTCTCACTAAATCTAAGTAACGACCTGACTGCCTAATGGCTGATGGTCTAGAAAATATCAGTCTCCAGATGATGTATATATTTCTATATTCACAGTTGTGATAATGCAAAGTTTACATTTACACTGAGATATATGACCAGCCAACATTGTCGGCTGCTGTACACTGAAAAGATGAAAAACAGGATGGTTAAAGATCCATTGTGGAGACCTCATTGTATCTGTCCTATACTTAAAAGGAGCTTGGAAACAATGTGGGACTGACTTCTTACGTAATCCAATGATGATAGTACAAGAAGGAAAGATTTTAAACTAAAAGAGAGGAGATTTAGCTTAGGTGGAAATTCTTTATTTAGAGGGTGGTGAGGTATGGGCTTTCCGGAGAGACTGTGGATGCCCCATCTCTGCAGGTATTCAAAGCCAGATTGAATGGGGCTCTGGGCAGCCTGGTCAGGTGGTAAGCCTTGGCAACCCTGTCCAAGGCAGAGGCTTGAAACTGGGTGATCTTTGAGGTGCCCTCCAGCCTAAGCTATTCCATGATTTTATGTTTATGCAGTACAGTTCATTTTGCCTTTTGTGCAGCACTGCTGCTACACCAACTCTGTTGGAGGCTGAGAGCAGGAAAGCAGCCTGGCCTGCAGGCAAGTCTTCTGCAGGATTTTCTCAAATGGGTGCAAGTCCAGGGCACTCACCAGATCAGCAAACTTCACCTTCAGTCAAACTGAAAAGAAAACCTTAAGGATAAGAAGTGTTCTGCTGCATTAGGGCTGAATTCATTGTAACATTCAGTATGAACTCACTGAAATCCAAATGTTATCTCTGTAATTTCAGGATTTGTTCTCATAAACTCATTGTGAGTCTCTACCAAGATGGCTATACCACATTGCCCTCAGTGAAACGAAAATCAGCAAGAAGTTTTGCTGCTTCACCCATGGACCTGGAAATGTCAGGCACAGTAAAACTCACAAAAGTAATAGATCTTAATTATATGAATGCTTTATGTTCTGCATCACATGAATCATACAAGATCTTAGAGAAATCTAGCTTGATTACAATGTATTATTCATCAGGTTTTCCTTTTGTCTGGAAATGTTACAATAACCTTGTCTGAGCAGGGTGGACATTGTAGCCTCACAGTGCATGTGAAGAACACTGGCGCCACTTTGTTACAGCACTACCTACTGTCCTGACTATAATCCCATTGAAATACTTTGGAAATTTGATGATGAAAAATTTTTAAGTCAGAATTGTTCCTCTAGTTCTCTTCTGGGAAAATTAAATGGTCAATGGAGCTTTTTCATCTTAACATTGTTCAAAGCTAGACACACACTCAGAAAGGTATTTGCATACATCTGATCTATCAGGTAAGAATTGTACCTGTCGATAACTTTCCCACATACTGCATTTTTCAAAACAAAGATAAGCCCCTTACAATTTAATTTATACTCTATGTACCTACGCATTACTGATATGCATACTAGTCAGAGTAGCACAATCCTAATTTGTGTGTTGTGGACACCCTACAAGATTTCTATTAATATGAGTGGCAGTTGAGAATTCTCAACACAATAGGAGATCAGGCCATATAGAGGGCACGGTATAATGTAATTCCTCTATATTAAATTCTTTGTTGTTTTGGTAATAGAAAGCTTTTTCTTTTCATTCCTTATCAGTTATTTGCCGAATCCATTTTTCCCTGTCAACACTGCAAGCAAAACTCTTTGCTGACGCAGATGAGTACATCTGCTTTCACTGATGCTGTGCTTATCTACACCAGCATTTCATTGATCCCAACTCCCAGAATAATAGTGACTTTGCAGTAAGAATAAGCCTTATTATTTTGTCTCTAAACATTGCAACAGGGAACTGAGGAATACCTGTGTTGTTTTTGTAACTATTTTCACTGAGCTGGAAAGGAGGAGACAACCTAAAGGAGCAAGTGGGGAAGGTGAAAAGCCGACCTTGGTAAGAGGTGGGCCATATCCAGCATATAGGTACAAACGCAGCACAGATGGGGGAGACCTCATCCCCAGCTCCAGTGACAGCATCACACTAACATGAGTAGGTGTGAAATGAAAGGCCAGAGATCCCCACAGACCTATTAAGTGCTCTTGGGCCTAGAGACCACAATCGTCTGTACCAGCTAGAGCTAAAGTAAATTAAAGACCAAGTTAAAGTGAAATTAAGACTTACATATGTGCAGTTTACTTTCCTGAGATTTCAACGTGTAATTTTCCTTGTAACCACAATGAATTGCATACACCAACAAAAAGATATGATTGTGTGTAGATGCCTCCTCTTACTTGGTGAGCTGGAAGGGGTATACTTGCAGGTCCTGGACTTCTTCTTCAGCACAGCAAGACGAGATATTTCTCTTTCACTTAGGGAACAGTTTGTCTATGCCAATGGGAATTTGTCCAGCAAGACAGATCTCAGAAACATGAATGAGCATAGGGAATAGCCATGGACATCTAATTAAAACCAAATGCCTGCTCTGTAGTACTGTTGAGTCTCCACCTTCTAACATTGAAAAGACAGTACTTGCTTAATAAGTTGCTGATATACTTGCTTAATAACTGTTGATATGTTTCAAGACTCATGTTTTAAAATTAATTTCATATTACAAGTTTTGTATAACCACGATTATCTTGACAGTTTAAGCGGTGAATTAAAGCTCCTTCAACACTTGCTTTAAGGTGTTTGATAATGCCGGACAGTATTTAAATTCTCTTGTCTGATCATGCACTCTCAGTCTTTTCATATTACAGGAAGCCCAACAGCTTCCTCTGCTTTATCTGGAATGATTGTGGAGGAACTCTAAATGGGAAAAATGTCCTTGATAAAATTTGTCACTTCTTTTTTCTCTGAATTTCCTTCAGAAATCAGAAAACTTCTTTTGGATGTTTTCAGGAGTTTGAATCAGTAGGGTTGTGGAGTTCTTTGGACAGAGATGAAAACTTGAAATCGGACAAATTAAACAACTAGGATTTAAGATTAACATAAATTTAGATAAACATGTGATCTTCAGTATCAAACTGTGGCACTCCTTGTAGCATATATATAATAATATCTATATGTATAAATGTTTTCATACATATTTATGAAAAGAATCTTATGGCAGAAAACTGATTCTGAGCTTTTATGAAGAATACATATTTAAAGAGAATATTAATAGTACCTATATTGGATGAGTGTTTAAGCAGACAATATTCTATTTCTTCTTTATAAGGATTTAAAATACTATTAAAATACTTATTTTCAGTCTTCCAGCTTAAATGTTACTAACCAACATTGAATGTGATTTTATGTTTACTTATTCTTAATGAAACTAGTTTAATCATTGTTTCTTTAATTGGAGAATGTGATTTAAATTGTACTGGGGAAATTTCAGCCTAACCAGGTGGTTTGCATGAAGCCTTTCTATTGTTTTTCAACTATGGCATGGTCCAGTGAGGTGTCTGTATTTAGGGCTTTACATACTCCTGTACCAAAAAGTTTACTGTGTAACTGAGAGATTAATTAGATAACCATTTCAAGATGACTTTCAGGCTTAATCTGATAGTTACCATAACATTCAAGCATCTAAAACTGTAGGTGAGCCTTGGTGAGCCCAGCGCTCAGGTACAGTGAAAACAAAGTGGCAAGTTGTTAACTCTTAGTAGTGAAGGCACAAGGGAAGAAACAAGGACACTCAGTTATGGAGTTACTTCTACAGACAACTAGATAGACTGTAAATCTGCATCTTGGAAAAATGGGGTCCCAGAGAAACTACAGTAGAGTTCTAATAGATAATAAAGGGCAAAGAGGACATGAAGAAGGAAAAAACATATTTGCTTTCTTTTGAAAGAAAAGTGAAATTAAATCAGAAGGCGAATATTTTATAGCAGAGAGAAATAGTTTTTCATAGAGTAAAGCTGTGAAATGCCTCTGTGCAGACAGAGTGGAACTCAATTGTCAAGTTTTACACTAACTTTATTATAAAAAGGCAGCACAAATGCACAGAAGTCATCATACCAGATTATTAAATAAGAACAAAGATAAAAAATGTCCAGCTTTTACCCCAGGAAATCTCTGATCTGCAATTTTTGGATGTGGAAAGAGTATATATGGGAGGTATCACTATTTGCTTGACCTCTTTTTGTCTGTTTCCTGAGCAGTTACCATTAGTCATTGCCAGGAAGAAGTAAATGGGCTAGAGGAATATTTAGTCTTACTCACAGGAGCTCATTCTGTGTTATCCTTTATAAATTTCCCACTGTGTTAACAAACTAGCTATTTCCAAAGTTTTCTTCCCATTTTTTAGAGGATTGATGTAATGAACTTTACTTTATAAAAAGCTCCAAAAGTAGCAGATTTGGTGTTAAAGATTGTGAATAACCCATATTGATTGGTTTTGTATGAAAAATAACTGTTCCTGAGTCATTTTTAGCTTTATAAGTTACAACTTGAATTTTGTTCTACAGAAAACATTTTGTATGCCTAAGGGTTTTTCTAATGGTTTCTGTCATCATACACTGTCTCCCTTTGGTGTTAACGACTTCTCGATCTACTGCTTTGCATCTGCATTCTCTCGAACCACTCCAGCATTTTATCTACTATCCTAGTTCTAACTTTTCTTCAGCTTTATTTATCAGCTGACTGTCACAGGCTGTTTTACAGCATCTCTTAGAAGATCCTTCTGTATACTGCCCTGATTTATTAGAAAACAGTATCCTGTAATTTTTGCAGTGAATCTCAGTCCTGGAGAAGATTTAGTGTCTTAAACATGTGATCTCACTTCCACTGGGTCTTGATCCAGTACTGCTAAAATAGCAGAATCTTTACCACTTCGTTAACAATTTTGAAACTGTAACACAGATAAATGACACAGTCTTACTCCTTTGGTAGCAACCATTGATTGAACTTTGAAGATAATTAAGAAAAAAGGTTAAGAATTTAATTATCTATTGTCTTTTCACTCTTTGTTTTTATAAGGTATGATATACACGTCCTTCCAGACTTAATTCTCTGTCCCAGGGCTCTGCGACAATTTCAAGAACCTAAAGTGAGAGTTTATTTGTAATTGAGTGTGCATTTTATTTATTACTACAAATAACTGAAAATTCTCCCAGTAATAATAGGCAAAGCCTTTTATTCTTTAACATTCTTAAACAGATACTTGCTTTCAAAACCATGAATTTAACAGGAGTTTCTTTTTACTATTTCTTCTAAAGTAAAAAATATCTGTGGAAAGTAGCCATCTTTCAAACCCCTTGAAATAATATTACATAGTATAAATAAATATCTGTAGTCTTTCCAGGGTTTTCCTCACTTTAGTGGTGCTAGCTAGAAGCTGCTGCTTTAAGAGATACTGGTATTTAACTCATCAAAAAACCTGGAAAATGTAGCGGTCCTTTGGATTTTTTGATAGGATGAGTCCTTAATTCACAAGGGTTTTGTTGTATTTCTTTTTTGTTCCTGTTTTTATTTCTGTTTTTGCTTTGTTTTGTATGTAAATACAGACTATGCCTGAATTCAGCTTTGCTGTAAGCTTTGTCCCTGCCCCTCTTGCAGCAGAAAGTAAAAAAGGAAAAGGAAATGAAAAGGAAAGAATATTGAATTCAGCTCAAAATGGCTACACACTGCTGATGTATAACTGTCCAGACAGTCCAGCTGGATAGGTGAACTGTTTATTTGGCAGTCCAGAGGAGGTTTACTTGCCATTTGTGATGATATGCGTGCTGGGGATGAATCAACTCCAGGCTCTGCAGTTGCCTACCCGGGGTATGTTTAGAACTTCATCTACTCTCTTTTCTCTGAACTCACCCCAGAGAGCACTCTGGTTCTTTCATTTTACCCCTACTTCTCTGTGTTTTAACATAAAGAGACTTGTTTTAATCATGTTTGAGGAAGCTGCAGTGCTGTACAAATTCACAGCTACTTGATCGTCGTTCAATCCCCAAATATATCCATAACATTTTGGGAAGAGCAAAAACAGTTATCACAGCACAACAATACCACAATTAAACCAAAAAAATCTGTCATGTTTCTCCACAGTTTGTCCTAATTTTGAGTTTGACTCACAGTGCTCCACTCATCATGGTTATATTTAGCTGCCTAGACATTGAGTGTTTCATATAGGCTGGTTGCCTGGGTCCTGTTTGCCAGAGATATCTCCTTAGCAGGACTCATCCCAGCTGCGTTATGTATTACTTTAAAAAAGACTGAATTTTCTCTGCCATTTTTGTGTCCTTTGAAATATGGAAGCACATGAGAAAACTGCGTGCTTATAAAAACGCAAGATTTTGCACTATCCCATCACTGTAGCCTTAAGCAAATGTGCACTGCACACTGAGGTTAGCAGAGCACAGATAACCTCAGGCAGCTCATTGCAACAGGGCAGCCTCCAGGCAACCCCACTTGGTGCTGCTGATCACACCACCTGTGTGGTCTTGCATTTATCTAGAAGTATAGCAAAAGTTCTCACTTGAATGTTGTCAGACTGTAGAAGTAATAAACAGAGCTTTTTCCTTTAAATTCCTTTAAAATCCATTAATAGCTCAAATGACTGAAAAGGGTTAATCTCTGCTCTGGACCTTGTTGGTACAGTGTGCTGCATGTGGGTCAGAGTCCTGCTCGATGATACCTCACCTGGGGATCCCAGCATAGAATGGGATGTAGGATTATCTGTGCTATTCTTGTCTTATTGTGCTAGCTCTAATAAATAGCATTGTGAATGATACCTTGTAGAGAGCCTTTCTTACTGGGATCATAACAGGCTAGCACCTCCTGGTGCAAAACAAAATAATGTTAGACACTACTAATGTATAAGGCTATTCTAAAGAGTAAAGAAACAGCTCTCATGAGATGCTTGTAACTGATCTTATTTTCTGAATACTGCTACATGTTAAGACCAAAGGTATAGGATTTTGGCATTTGTAGTTTTATTCCTCCTTTTAAATTAAAAAAAAAAAAAAGAGTAAATATAAAAAGATGATTAATCTATGGTGAGAGTGAGTTCTGTACGTGCATATGCAGATTCTGGTTTTCAACTTTTCAATCACCCGAGCCTAAATGGAGATGTAAAAAACATTCTTAAAACATGAAAGAGGTTTTTTCTAAACTGTGTTATCTCATCTAACTAAATATTTCCAAACTCATTATCTGGGACAAGAAAGTATACAAGGAACTTCAGCCCAAAGGTATTTTTATTCAGGAAGAAATTTTGGTTTGAAATAGCAGTACTGTAAAAAAGATACTTCCAGAACCTCAACATCATGTTTGATGAGATCAGAAAATTAATTCAACAATGAAAAGCTGTAGCACAGATTGACACAGTAAAGGCTTTTATCAAAATTGGCCATGAGACTTTTTCTTGTACCACGAAAGAGATGTGCCTTGCATTCAGACTCTCAGTGAACAAAACACTAACATAGAGAGGAGCAGGTGGGCTAATTTACTGGTAGCAGATCATTTTAATATTAATTTAAGAGCTGTAGGTTCTTAGGACAACAGAAGAGGTTGGTCCTCTAGTGCCTCAGTTTGATCTTTTGTAGTCTAATATGAATTAAATTTAGAGGAGTTTGAACTCAGGGCTATATATTTCTCCAGAATGAAAACTGAAAGATATGCAGATGGTTAGGCTACTCCTATTGAAAATATTAAATATTCAACTCTTGCCAAGCTGATAAAGGAAATAATTAGCTCAATATTTCTAAAATGTCATCTACACAATGCAGAATAAAATCAGGATAGGTCTCAGTACTACTCAGTACAGTGGTAACATGATCATATATTACTTATTACATATTCTAGGCACATGCACGTGATGACACATATACGTATATGTGGTAATCTTGGGTGACCACTGTGACACCACAAGAAAATGTTCGTCCTGTACTGCTTTTTTGCACCGTTACCTGCCTGTGAGAAGCATGTTTATTTGAGAAATTCTGCAAAGTTGAAAAAGCTGCCTCAGACAGGTGTTGGCCTTTGAAAGACAGATGGTTTTCCTCCAGCACGCCTTTGGAGTGAGCTTTGGCTTTGAACCAAGCTCATAACACCTTAGTCCGGAAACATCTGTGATAGCTACTAACAATGCTGAGTTACTCTGTTTTACTACAGTAATTGAAAACAAGTATGAAATGAGTACACACTACTGTAGCTTATATAAAATGCAGGCCTTGATTTTCCTTGATTTATGTTGTTGTTTTTTTGTTGTTGTTTGTTTGTCTGCTTTTTAATCTAAATTTCTTTGACCTAAAACTCCCTAGGAATCCTTATGTGAGACTCTGAGATCAGGAAATAGTTATCTGTTAAAAGCAAAATTCAGTAGGAGAAATGATTGATAGTTGAAGTTTCGTGAGGTGGTATTGACATGATTGAAAGATGCTTCAACTTTCAAAACAAAAAGATCAGTTAATTTTCCAAATTTTATCCCCAGTTTTCCTTAGTATTTGAAGATTTTTTTAGCACTGGGAAAATGAAAAAGAAGTTTTCAGATATACTGTGAGAGTTTTTTTTTTTTTTCCTGAGCTTTATTGTTCTTTTAATAAAGTTGAGTCATCTAAGATGTCAACATTTTAAATTTGTGTTCTATTTTGTTAGTGATATTTTAAAAACCTCAGAACTTCTCACAGGGTGAAAAGTTTAGTCTGCTACACTTGAGCCTAATTTTGAGGATTTTTTGCACAGATTTTCTCTGAACAAATTTGAACAATCTGTTCCAGCACTTCTAGTTTGTTTACTTTGGAAATAAAGGTTGGAAACATTAGAAAAACAAGGTCACTGGTGGCAGAAAGAGCTTGATTAGATGCAGAAAGAGATTTACTGGGGTAAGACATAGATATTTCTAAGGCATGAGATGCTTCATCCTGAGATAGACAAAATAGGTCAGTAGAAGGCTATCTTGAAGTACCAGTTTCATTTGACTAGTTATGAGAAGATTACAAGTTTGAATCTAGACACAGAGATTAGATGAAAACTACCCACAGAGACTGAAGTGGATCAAAATAGCTGGTGGCACTTCCATTGTCACCAAGTGAGGACATCTGAAGTGGCTGAAATACGGTTATTGTCCATTCATTACAGACAGCATGGGAGCTGAGATGCAAATAAAACTGTTTACTAGTAGGATAGAAAAAGAAGTCTGTGAGATATAAGGGGAGATGAGACCAGAGATAAGAACTGGTTTGTGGACAGCATTTTCATGAATGGATAAACAAGGAGTTTTGAATGTGATATTTAGGGGGCAATGTGCTCAGACTGAGGTGAAATTTCTTAGTAGAAGCAAGGAGAAATGATAGCCTCAGTCAGAAAGAGATAATGTTGTGAGATCCAGAAGGACAAAGTCCTTGACAGTCTGGCTTGCTCAGAGCTGGAGCAGCCTGGTGGGTGTGCCACAGAGGAGCAGGAACATCAAAGTGGTAGGAATCTCTGTTCTGCCAGCATCCCTGAAATCAAAGTCTATATGAAATGTGCTTTGATTCTGAATACAGGGAGGATTGAATGGGTTTGTTTTCATCCAGTTCAGAGCAGGACCTCAGTTTTCAGCACAGTTCTCATTTTAAAATGATATTGTTCCCTTCCGAAGGAAGAGGAAGTGCAGTAAGAAATGACAACACCATTAGATTTATAAACGCAGCAGCAGTCTCATGTGGCACTCTTTGGGAAATAATGTGAACAAGCTACACATAAGGAAATGCCAAAGTTTATTTAACAAATCAATCTAGAAGACAAAAATTAAAAATAAAGTCATTGGGTAGTTGTCTCCAAACTTGTCACTCATCTGTTTGCATCTGCTTTGTAGCCAGTAACAATACATTTCTAAGCAAGATTCTTTTTCTCCATTTCAGCCTCTACAGCTTAGAGGAACTTATTGAGTAGTTGCCTTTCTATATCTTCAATTCAGAAGTCTTTAGATAGTTTTGTCTTTGGGGAGCATTCTAAACATTGAAGCAACAATTGTTTTCTTGAGCATAATAGAGCATAATCAGAGAGCTTGAAAAATATCTAAAAATAGTTTGTAGGACAACTTACCTAATTAGGTTGGATGCAGAAGTCTGGCAAGAAGTTTTAACTACTGTCAGTTGTATCACGGGAAGAATTTTAAATGAATAACGAATGTAATTTAAATGTTGACATTGGGATGCTGAAACTAGTTCATGTAACTGAAGGAAATCAAGAACTAATTAAATATATTGTGGACTGTGCAAAAAGTCTCTCTACAGATTAACATTATAAGAGCTAATTCTCACCACTGTTGCGGCTGTTGATTTTTTTTGTTGTTGCTGTTTTGTTTTTGTTTTTTGAAACAAGACTAATTAGTCCACATAGACTTTTGTGTTTAGATAAAAAATTTTTCTGCTCTTTGGTTCCCCAGCATGATGCGTTTTGTAGAACTAATCCTTTCCACAGTCTGTCACATAATTAACGCTGGTGCACATCTGCACTGGTATTTTAAGATGCAAATGGTATATAATTTTATCTGGGAACATTTCTTTGGACAAAAAAATTATGTCACAATTGTCTGTTAATCTTATTTTTGTATTTCACATTTACAAAATAGGTAACAAGCCCTGAGTAGATGCTTTTTTTGCCCCGGAATAGGGAATTTTCCAGTATTTCTGAATTGCCTTTGAACTCAGAGCAAGCATTCTCATAAGAGCAAGAACAGGTGGTGGCCTGGGGCAGCCAAATTCCAGGGCAAAACAGCAGAACAGTTTGTGCAGGTAACTTCAAACTGACAGGGCTGGTTGGGCATTCGGTTACAGGCCAGTTGGGCTGGGCAGTGTGCCTAGAGCAGCAGACCCCTCTGGAGCTCACCAAGCTAATATGGACTAATGCTCGCTGAACATATGGCTGTATTGCTTTATGTGTAAGCCCTCCTCTGATAAGAAGTAATTTTGAGCAGCTGGGTATTCTTGGACATCCTAAGAGGCTGATTTCTTTATTTAGATGAAAAAATGAACAGGTACTGAGTAAATAAATTATCATAATTATGTTCTATTTTTAGTATAGGAGGATTTTTTTAAAAAATATACAAAGATGATGAATTACAAGGGATAGGCAACGAGCCCCTAGGATTCTGGGAATCTGGTGAGGAGATCACAACTGGTGAAATTCACCAAACAGAAATCATTGCTTGAGAATGGCATATGGAGAAGTTACTGTGACCTAAGACAAGGAACTTATAACAATAAAAAAACAATTATATCATTGGGTTAGTCAGTCACGAAAAAAAGTTTGGTTTCTTTGCTCATGAAGAGATTAAATTAGTGGCTAACATACTAAAGTTCCAGGCTGCTCCATCTAACAGGTACATCCTCCAGGGAAAGAATAGTGAAAATTCATGAGAAGACAGAAAATGCAATTAACTGGATGATTGGTTCCATGAAGGGATACAGATAAAAGAGATGCCAGACCAATTACCAGGTGTTGAGGTAACAACACTGTCTCATCTGAAATACAGTATTTTGGAAGCTCTTGGGTAACTGGAAAGCACAGCACTAGAGGAAGGTCTGCAATCTCTGCCTTGTAGACAATAAAAGACTGATAGAAGAAATAACATTGTGAGTAGCAGATCTGACAGCAAATTTCAGATAGTTCGACTGGTGAGGTAGACAAGAAAAAACAGAAGGGAATTTTGATACCAAGAAATTAAAGCCACAAGTGATGACAACAGAGGAATTAAGTGCTTCAGCATCATGTTAGGAGAAAGGAGGAATATGAGAAACAAGTTGAAAGTAGAGTTTCCCCTCTGATGCCAGCATTTACTAAGCTTGAATTCTTACAAGTGCAAGGAAAAACCAGTGTCTTAGAGTGATGTTTTCAAAAATACTCAAGATCTGAGCTCTAGCAGAGACCAAAGAAAAACTTCAATACAGTATATAAACACAGGGTGAACGCTATGACATAAAATTATTTACCGACATCGTATCTCTGTTAGCTGAATCTCAGCAGTAAATACTATGACTGTAAACTGAATACAAGGAGTATGGTGCACATGAGAAGACATGAAAACTGATACCACTGTGCTTCACAAAATGATCAAGCAGAAAAAGTCAAGAAGTTGTGTACCAATATGTTGGTGAAAAACCACGACCACTTGTGAAAGAGCATCTCCTCTCTTCTAATGAAAGAAGAGATTCTGCAATATGATGTTTTTACATTAGTAATGGTTGTGAAATAACATAATTGGTTAACATAACCAATGAATAAACATTGTCTCATAGAGCAGACTCAATGGCAGAAAGGGAACTCTTTCCTCATAAAAAATTGCTTATCATTAAAGTGAAGACAAAGATACTATTAAAATACACAAATGTGCTATAATTTGCATTTAAACTATTTCTCTTTTTTATGGCATCTTTAACAAAACAACAGCAGGAGATTTAGTAGAATATAATAGCCATGTTAATAAGAAATTCAACTTTTTTTTTTTTTTAGAAACCTAAACAATTATCTAACCTAATAATGATGCAGTGTGGTAGATACGTATATCCATGACTATCATTTTCCCAAAGAGATTAGCATGACTTATTGAATATATAGCTGTAGTAACTGCCAAAGTCCTGAGGAGATGTTATGTGAAAAAGAAAGCAACAAGAACCCCTCCTCTCTGTCCAGTAATATTATGAAACATCAAAAAAACCTTTTAAAGATAGCTTTCACACACATACAAAAAAAAAAATAAAAAAGCCTTCAGCAACAGTACCTCTACTAGTAAAGCTGTATTTGTTGTAGTAAAATGTCTATAATAGAGAAGATCTTTTATTATACTTCAATTAAATGCTGGAATTTCATAGATATTCTCACAGGAAATGTTCTGATGTCTTCAAGGTGATCTTTTGTATCTTGGGCTATAACTCCAAGAAATCATAAAATGAATGTGTATTTTATTTCCACTGAAGTTGGACAGCTGGGAACTGGATGTAATGTTTTGTTAGGTTTTTGAGATAATGCCTGGGGAGCTGTAAACAGAGCAAAATAAACCGCAACTGAGGTAATATAAATTACAGACCAGATCTGCTGACAAGGTATGTAGTTTTAATGTGATTTTGAGAGAGGGACTGTTTAGCTAATGAGGTAGAAACTTCAACATTTTGTTCTAAAGTATTAATAAATAATGTTCATATATTTGTTAAACTTTAATAAGTTCAATTAATACTCTCTTGTTATTTAATCAGGCATTTAGTTAGAACAAGCTATTTAATCTGACATTTCATATTTAATCAAATTGCTACATTCTTGTAAACGTGCCATCAACATTAAAATAATATAATTACCATCTTGTAAATTCCAGTGCAAGTACCCTATAAAATTACAAATGGATGATGACATGTCCCTGTGCTTCTAAATACATTCCTCCTTTTCATGGGGTCCTTGCACAATCCTATGTGAAAACAGTTGATGTCTTACAAACAAGATGAGTCACTATCCAGCAGCTAAACACCGAATGGTCCTGGCTGGAGCAGCAGTCAGCCTGCAAGGAGCAGCCTGCAGCTGGTTCACCAAATTACAGGGAAAACAATGGAAAACTCCATAATGGAGCAGGAATTGCTTTTTGTGTTGCATCAGTATGACAAAAGGAGAAGGACCTGAGGAGCTGCCCAAAAGGGACATGCAGGAGAGAACAAATGCCCTTCAGAGAGGCTCTTTGTTTTCCATTGACAGTACAGCATACAGGGCTACATCTGGTTCATGCAGGAGAATAGCTTAGCATGTATGCTTACTGGGGGGAGGGGATCCACATGGTGCCTAGTAAAGTATCTGCATAGAGAGGTGGTGGATGTCCCATCCCTGGAGACACTCAAGGTCAGGACAGAGCTCTGAGAAATCTAATCAAAGTGTAGGTGCCCCTGTTCACTGCAGGGAGTTGGACTAGATGACTTTTAAGTGTCCCTTCTAACTCAAATGATTCCATGATTCTATTATGTGCTTATATGTACACATCTTCTAACAATCACTTTTCATGTCTTCCTCTTCTAAAGGCGTTTCATGAGTCCTCCTCTGGTTGACACCATAGTAAGGACTGGTAAAGACAGGAGGAGGAGGATGCTGGGAAAAATAGAAGGTTCTAAGAAAGTAACAGAAAGTGAAAGTTATTTCCAAGCAATGGGAAGAATTTTCATCAAAAGTGAAAAAAATCTGTCACTATGTAAGAAATACTATGGAGAAAACTGCACCATTTCAGAGGGCAGTGGATGAAAAAAGAGTATGAATCAACAAATGAGAAGGAATAATTAAGCATTCATCAGAAAAAATGATACAGAGAAAGGAGTGCCAGGAAACAAGAAATGCAAATAAGAAAAGTTGGGAAGTTTACGTAGGGAAGTAATGTTTCTTAACCTACTTAGAAGCCTATTTTGAAAATGGAATTAAAAAAATGAAACACATAGTTCACTACCAGTATTGCAAAATTAAACTTTATCTATCAAAATGTGGTAGACCACAATACAAATTGAAAGGAAATTAAAAATTTACTTCAATTTAACAGAGAAAATAATTCAGAAAGAATAAAGAGTGCAGATAATTTTATTTAAACGTCTATTGAAATCAGCAGTTTAAAACAATGTTTCATCAACTGTTACAGGCATAAATATGTCTTCAGTATGTTATATTTATTTATTTTTGTTCCACACTATCTACAGCTCTGAGATATGCATTTAGATTCAAAATTTTGGGTACAATTTGTGCCTTCCTTGAAATGCCTTTTGTCCTTTGTCTAACTACACATTTGTTTTCCCTAAAACAATTTGATAGAAAACCCTACCTCAAATGTTACAAAAGTATAATTTAATGCATTTTTAAATTCTCAGATATAGTTTAAAACAACACTGGATGTACTAATTGAGTGTTTTGTTCTCACTTCCTTTGAAAGAATTTCCAGTGATCGCCACAGAAGTTCAACAAAGAAAATGAATGTGTTCTCTCATAGACACCATCTTAAATACAGTATAACAGAATATAGCTTGAAAAGAAAGGGGACTATCATCTAGACATTTTCTGTGTTTAGCCTATGATTATTCTGGGGCAATTATTGCCTAAAAGTTGCCTGGAAAATTCATTTGAATTTCTAAATTTGATTTGTCTGGATCCATGCTCATATTGTATTCATTTTCAGTTGAATCAAGAGTAAAATCAGATATTGCACCCAAGTGAAAGTGTTTAATTCTGATTCACATGTAGCTAATAGTATCTGTTTCACAAACAATATGAAGGACAAGTCAGATATTTTGTGATTTAGCCAGTATATAACGATATTAATTATTCACCTGGTGTTAACATTAGGAATAAGAAGGAAAGCAGAGCTCTTTGCCTTGCTTGTACATCATGTACCCTCTGCAAGGTCAGGTCTTGACAGAACATGGGTGAGAAGCTTTCAGAACAAGTAGTATGATCAATATGAGAACTAGGATGCCTGGTTCCCCACAGATTTCTTTTGAGGTTGTTTGACTTTGATGTCTAAGCAGGCGAGATCTATGAATGAAGCTTTTCACTTCTTGACAATATTAATAATGTCTTGCTCCATGTGGATCCTCTGATGTCTAATCAAGGTTAAACCCCCACAGCAGCCTTTTCATCAGTGTAGGCCCTTAACAGACTGCCTCAGCTACTTTTTTTCTTAGCATGTACAAGAAGCAGATTGTTTTGGGAACCATACAGCTTTTGCAACTTTGAGCACAACTCAACAGTGTTTGTTGGGGAGATGAGTTATTTAAGAAATAGTGCAAAAAAATTTTACTTGGAAAACAAAATAAAACTTATAGTGGCTAAGAAGTGGTGCAAAAGTGAGACACTTCCCTCCCATTCTGAGTTAAATCTAAGGCTTCTTGCTGTTAGAAGGAGGCAAAATGTTACCAGATATCTCATGAGACAAACTGAAGCAGTGACTGCTGATAGCTTTCCCCATTCGTGTAGGAGGACTCATTATGGACCTCGTATTCAATGCAGAGGTTTCTAACCGTGATTAACCTGTGTGGTTTTCTTACTCAGAGACTCTGGTAATGACTTCAGCCAGGTTTTCCATGTGGCTGAAGATTTCTCAGCAGAATGTAGGTATGTTACTAACAGAAAAGTTTGAAGACTCAATAATATATATATCTACAATGTGAATTCTGTATTTCCAGAGGTATTCTTTTAGAACCATGGTAAAATAAACTGTTGCAGAGTAAATATTAACACAACTGATGAAAAGTCAGATTATTGCTACCATGAGTTAAGAACTCTTCACAGATGTGAGCAGGAGCTAAGAAACCAATCCCACTTATGAGCCTGTACTGACATACAGTATAGAACAAGCTCTTCCAGTCTTCTGGTTTTTGACAAAAAACTTTTGAACTATTCACCTACGTTTGTTCTCCAACTTCAGACAGGTGAATCCTTTTTAAAAACACATCAATATTTCATTGATAAAAATAATATTCTGGGGTGCAAGATTGAAAGGAGAAATTAACAGAAGCTATGTTTTCTATTTAATTTGCACCATTTTGCCAGTCTCTATTTTTCCTCCTTCACTGTCCAGTCTTGAACCTACACAGCAAACAAAGGAGGTAGCTGAAACATAATGGTTTGATTTGTGGAGCTGGACTGTGAGTTTATGGCCTCATTCAAAGTAAACTTAAGACAATCAGAGACTTTTCATTGATGTTAGGGAGAACCAGATTAAACTTTCAGTCCTTTGGGTTGTAAAAGATCATAAATGCTCATTAAGGTGTTGTGGTTTTACCTGTCAGGCCTCTCATCACCATGCAGCCTTTTGTTCACTCCCCATCAGTGGGATGAGGGAGAGAAATTGGAAACAAAATAGAATTATGGATTGAGATAAAAACTGTTTAATAAGGCAGAAGGGGGAAATAGGAACAAAAAAGCTGGGTGTATACATATCTTCAATGCAATTACCACCCGCCAACCAATACCCAACCCTAGTTAACACAACTGCCTGCTGACCAACACCCATCAGGCAACTCAAGCTCTCACCACAGACCAACTGATGCCCAGCCAATCTCCAAGCAGTGATTGTCCTCCAGCCATCTCCCCACAGCTTTATGACCTATCATTCAGCAACAACCATAACACTGGTGTGCCATTAACTTCGTCTCAGTTAAATCTAGAACATAAAATCATAGAAATGAGGGGTTCATAGGAGCCAGGCTCATAGGGGGTTACATTTCAGCTGTTGAGGTGGAAACAGGTCCTGTGCTACAGACACTGAAGCACATACTGAGTTACCTCTGGTTGATGTTGTTGTTCCTACATAAAGGCAACAGGGAAATTAATTTGTACTCGTGAACCCAGCGCTCAAAACAAAGAGGTTCTCTAAGTTCTTGGTGCTAACTGGAAAGTTAGAAACCACACAAATTCAAATCTCTAATAATATTGAAGTGATAGTTTACTGCTTATTAAATGAGTGGTTCAGAGGAAATGAAGTAGCTAATTGGAAAACCAAGGGAAGAACTTGCAAATTAGTTTGCTTGTATTTTTTTAAAAATGTTCTCCTGATTGTCAACGAAGGGAAAAGGACAGTACAGAGACTCATGATTTTGCTGTAATCAGCAACATCTAAAAGAAGAAAGTAGTTTGGCTAAAAAATTGCATTGGTTATATTTATACAACAGCATCTGGGGCAGCATGTTTCCTTTGACTTTCCATTGCAGCTGCTACAAGCAGCTTTTGTGGATTCTACAGGAAGGTATGAAAATATTTGACTTTAATTTTCAGATTCCTCGTGTACCAATATAATAACTTACCTTCAAGTTTTCAGCAAAGAAAGGCTTTATAAGGCACCTGCCAGTTGTCATGGAATCAACCACTATCTTTTAAAATAGCATATTCCTCTGGACATAGGCAACAATGATCATAAATCACATATAAGTTAGAAAAAATGATAACAGAATTGTTGAGAACAGTATGATGTATATCGTTAAGGGTATAAGCTCTACCTGCTCAGGGCAAAGCATTACAATCTTTCTCTGCATGCTCCCTTATAAAGAAGAAAAAGAGGTATTAGAAGCAAAATTCTCTTCTTTTTTTTTTCTTGCTCATGGAAAAAAAGAAAAAAGAACACATTTTTTTTATGAGAATGCATTCCAGTGCATTGTCATCATAAACATTTTTCAGTACCACTCACATTTACAAATCCTGGCTTTAAGGTTCCACAGAATCCCAGCAAATGTAAAACATATTTTAAGGTTCCCACATGTAAAATCTTTCAAAATGAGCCCGTGGGAAATGTTTGCCAAATGTTTCGGTTATAAAAACTTGAAATGTCATGTGAAAGAAGCACACTAAAGAATATTTAGGAATATTTTGCTGAGTATCTCAGTGCTTTAGCAGAATGAATGAAATGTCATAACAAGATTATCTGGAAAAATGGGTTATTACAAAATTCACAGCAATACTGAGAAGCTAATGATAGATAAAAGTAACGTATTTGGATTTAAGGAATGGTGCCATCCACGTTGTTGTAATTCTGTCCAAGCAATGAACAGTCTGAAATAAGAAATGTGTAAAAGAAATTTGGGAGGAATATGTTCCATGTTCTGAGAGTAAAAATTAAATATATCCTTCAAAATTAGTATTTGGTTGAATGTATATATTATGTATAATAGATGTCCGCACCTTATGGGTTGGTTTGGCCCAGTTCCGTCACTACTGGAGTGAGGAACCCACGAACCCACCCTCTGGGGGAGGAAAAGGGGAAAAGGACAAAAAAGGAAAAGGGAAAAGGGGGATGGACCTAGAAACAAAACAGCGACAACGATCTGAGGAGGAAAGCTAATTTACTAAGTAAGATATCAGAATGCAAAATAACACAATATAATACAATATAATTGGAATTGAAGCTAACAAATCAAATAAAATTGGAGGAGAGAGTGTCTGATAAACCAAAAGCCTTACACTAATGCTGAAGGCAAAGTGGTTGGCAAGCACCCACTGCTGAGTCGATCCCAAAGGAAAGAGAGTGTCTCGTGGCATGCACACAGTGTTTATCTTTCCCTCTGAATGGAAAACATAAAAAAAAACAGCAACGCAAAGTCCTCTGGGGCACATAGTTCTTCTCTTCTGAGATAGGTATACCTGAAGCTATCGATGATCCATGGAGCTGGAGCAGTAACTCTGTAACTCTCAGTGCACTACATGATGCATTATATAATGTGGAATACAAATAACAAAAATCATAAAACCATGACAATAGGTATACTGTTTAAGCATATGCTTTTAATTAAATGTAACTTATACCAAAGAGCAAATGAGCAGAGGCAGCTCTCACAACAACCAGTCTTCCTGAATGAAATATGTGTTTTAATTCTTAACACTTCTAGTGCTCTATAGATAGAGATAGTTGGGAAACTTTCAGATAAATATTTTTACATAGGAGGTAGTATTCTTAATAACTGTTGGTAGTGTAAGAAATTCGTTAGCTATGCCCAGAGTCATACATATTTAACAAAAACCTTTAAGCTGGCAGTAGGGAAGATAACTTCTTATATTTGGAAGACTCACAAATTCATTATGCAATTTTTTATACACAACAACCACTAAAATCAAGTAAATATTTCCTTTATGAAAAGCAGTATCTGGCTTCTCAATGACAAGAATAGTATATCATGCATTTCTCTGAACCTATCTGAGCATCAAAGATAGATTACTGACAGTGTACTGAAATAGCAGGGTTGATATTGCTGTGAGTCAATTAAGACTTGCCTTTACTACCTTTACTTTTAACTGATAGCTTTTACCCAAGTACAGTTACTCATGATTCACAGCAATGTATCTTACGAAGCTTAATGTGTTTTTTTATTCCCACAGATTTAGCAAACTTTTTTTGTCAAATTTGTTTCTGGAATGATAGTAGGTAGGAAATAAAACTTTCATCAGCTACTTACATTTGAGCAAAAGAGTTAATCCTTTCTGCTTAGCTCTTTTGGAGGTGCAAGGAAGAGATCCCTTTGGCCGGCTAAAGAAATAATGTTTTCTCCCAGTGTCTCTGTTGACTGATCAGCAGAGAGAACCTGTAAAAGTATGTGTCATTTAGGATTCTGAAGGAAACCGGGAACTCAGAAATTACATGTCTTGATTCCTTATAGGGATGCTTTTTTTATTTTGTTTCAGATTTTAACTGAAATGTGGTTGCTAGGGCTTAAAGCGAGAATGAAACTCTGTTCTTGGATGGCTGGACAGACAAGAAAAAAATAAGATAATCAGGGACAAATGAAAGGGACTTCCACAAGAGGAAAAACATGTTTGATATATTACTTTTTCTGAAAGACATTTCTGTTAAAGGAAGCATAAAAGAAGTTTAGAAAAGTTCCTCATTAAAATAGTACATGGAAATTCAGACCAGTTACCTTCGCCTAAATGCATTTTGCATGAGTGATTGCCTATTTGCATTTGGGTCCAAAAACCATAGCCTGCAACTGAAACCAACGGTCATCTGTCACCCTTAAAGGAGCTGAAGCTATTTAAGAGTCATTTTTAGCAAGACTTAGATGAGTCTTCAGTGGTTTATGCATACTTGCTAAGCGCTGAACACATGGGGACAGTCTACTCAGATGCAGTGGTTAGACACAGCAGCTAATAGAGCAGAATGCACCAAAAAAGGCTAATGGGAGCACAGCATAGAGAAATGAGCCTCTCTATGTGTCTGGATGTGGAAATACCAAGCTGGTCATTGGATCTGATTGCTGGGTTGAGATATCCACTTTGCCTGTGGCAGAGGGATTGGCTGTTCATTTCTTACAACTGTACTTCAAAAACAAGTATTAATGTTACCCAATTTTTCTAACTTAATTTCATACATAAAATACTATTTGTTAAGCAAGTTGATTTATATTGGAGAAAGGGAAAGTTCACTTCCGTGAGTTTAATCTACATGGCCATCCTGAAAGGGGTTTTATTTGTGGTATTTTACTAGCAATCACTGTCAATCAGACCCCTGACCTTGAAGCCAGTTATGTCCTAGATAAAAGTTATATGTGTATTTATTTTACTTAACCATCATTGCTTTCACAGGAGTAGCCTAATCAAGTAATTAATTATGCTTAGGAAAATCAAAACAAGATTCATTTTCAGTGGACTTATCCTTAAATCAGAATGTTTCTAAAAATTGCCCTAAGTAGACTGTAGTTTCAATAGCATGTGTTGAGATTTCATGGCCAGAGGATCTGGCCAAATGTTTGAGGTCCCCTACTGAGTAGGACATCATCTCTGAAACTCACTTCTTCACTCTTGATTACTCCAGAAAATGCATTTTCCTTGAAAAAAAGACAGGCGGGGATTTAGTTAGCTTATATAATTGGCTTTAATCTTGGGCAAAGGATAATATGTCTTTCCTTTCCTGTGTGTGCCTGCTTCATTTTCCACCATCTTTGGGATCCAGAACAGCACTGCCACTGTTCCACATAAGACCACCCCAGGGTTCAGTTACCTCCTTAAAACTTCACTCCTTTGGGGTCACTCAGCTTCTTTCTTCTGTGCTGCTTCCTTTCAAATTCATCCTTCTAACACCTCTGTCAGGATACTGGGGGTTGAGAGCATTTGGACTGCCTTCACCAAGGTCAAATCTAGGAGAAATCTCCTGAACTTTTACCGTCCTATATAAAGTTGCTGTTCTAGTTGGCAAGGTTCTGAGGCACAGAAATGATTAAAATTGTCTTCATTTTCATGCTGCACATTCAATGAAGTACTTTAGGTTCCATTTGTTTCAGGATATCTGACAATTATGATTATCAGTTCAATTGTGTTATGGTTTAGATGGGTGGACCATGAGTGGAGATTTTGCTAAGGTGTGCTGAAGCTTGTCAGAAAAAGACATACCATTTTAGTTTTCTTAAACTCAAACGTTTTAAACCCTGAGTATATCCTTCCATCACAGCCTAGAGATATGAGATGGAAAAAAATACACGAATTTCTTTCACTCTATGATTCTGACTATTTAGTTTTATTGTACTTTCAGATTTCAAACTTTTATTTAACCAACAGTGACTTAAAAATATGTATATGTATATAAATTTCAACAGTCTCATGAACTTGTACGTCTCCAGGTTTCAAATTAATTGTAAAACAAACACCCATTATCACAAAACTTCTGAAGAGTAAATGATCTTCATGATACAATACTTATTAGTGAATTAAATCTTCTTTTTCTATTTGCATTAAATTTTGATATTGGCAATACAGTCACAGATCTGAATATCTTTGCTGTAGTTCAAAGTTAGGCTGGGGCAATCCCAGGTATTTAGACAGACTGGGGGAAGAACTCTTGGAAAGCAGTCCAGCAGAGAAGGACAAGGGGGTCTGGGTGGATGAGAAGCTGGACATGAGTCAGCAGCGAGCACTTGCAGCTCAGAGGGCTGCATTAAAAAAGGAGTGGCCAGAAGGGAGAAGGAGGTGATTGTCCGCCTCTACTCAGCTCTTCTGAGGTCCCAACTGGAGTACTATATCCAGGACCAGGGCCCTCTGCACAAGAAAGATGCAGAGCTCTTGAAACGAGTTCAGAGAAAGGCCACTAAAATGATCAGATGGCTGCAGCACCTCTCCCATGAAGATAGCTTGAGGGAACTGAGATTGTTTATCTTAGAGAAGACTCTAGGGAGAACTCATTGTGGTCTCCCAGTACTTGAAGGGAGTGTATAAACAGGAGGAGGACAACTGTTTACACAGGTTGATAGTGATAGGACAAGAGGGAATGGTTTTAAACTAAGGCATGGGGGATTCAAGTTAGATGTTAGGAGTAAGTTTTTCTCTCAGAGGGTGGTGATGCACTGGAACAGGTTGCCCAGAGAGGTTGTGGATGCCCCATTCCTGGAGGCACTCAAGACAAGGCTGAACATGGCTCTGGGCAGCCTGGTCTAGTGGTTGGCAACCCTGCCCATGGCAGGGGGATTGAAACTAGATGATTTTTGAGGTCCTTTTCAATTCTATGCCATTCTATGATTCTATGGTACTATAAAAGTCTTTGCACTTGGGTGGATGTGCACACACCACGATAGTGAAAGGAATTAGGCTTCTGTAGGTTTTCATCTAGACGAATTCCACTTGAATATGATGCTGATCCTGTTTAGCTGGATTGTCTATTGAGTACTGTAGAGTCTAAATTATTTAAATGGTGTCCTCTTGTTTATAATGACACAAGAAAATCAAGATGAATGCTGGAAAATTAAATGTCAAGGATATGTATGAAGACTTAAGAAATAAAACTGAGAAAACTGGCAATTATTCTGACATACAAAAAGAAATGTAATTCACAATTTAAGTCTTTCTGAGTCATGTTTTGTTTCATCCCTCCTCAGACAGTTTTTTGTCTTAGAAGATACCCCTAAGGTAACAGTGCTTTCTCTTACTGTAGAAATAACATTTTCCCAAACCAGATTTGTCCCATATTTGTCCCAGATTTGGCCTTCATTTCTCTAACTCAAGGGTAGAGACAGTGTCTCTTTTGAAATTGTTACTTTTGTCCGTTTATCATCATGTAAATAATTTTCAGAATAAAATCAAATGGATAATTTATATGCAGTCTACCTAAGCAAGACATTTCTCTCCAAATGAACATTACACTACAATAACATGGACAGTAAAACTATAATTTCTAATTAATTCATAAATGTCAACTATTCTTTGGAAAACTAACGAAAAATTTAATTGCTCAAGGCTAACCTAGACAAAACTTAAAGAAAAAAATGTCTCTATGGTGTCTAAGATCTAAATTATATTAAAATAGATTATTTAAGGTATTTAAATACATGAGAAATAATTCAACATATGTCAAAATATCTGAGTTATACTCAAAGATTTGAAAGAAAGTATTTCCTCTAGTTTTGAAACAGGTATAAAATTAAATAGAAGGGTGTCATTGTTTACAAAATTCATTTTAGTCATTACACTCCTATATGTTTCACCTAAATTTTCTCTCTTCTTTCCATCCCAGATTTCTCCCCAGCACTCTCATATGGAAGAACTGAGGTATCCCTGATTTTACAGTGCTAGTATGAATGAGTTAATCCATGACATCACGTGGTAATGAATGTTTGGAGTTGGAAAGATGGCCTCAGCAGTGTCACTAGAACTGACTCTGTGAAAACTTTTGTTATTCAAATGGTCTAACAAGAGGATATACAAACCTTAGCTGAGACTCAGATGTACTTTGTATGAGAGCTGCATGTGAGCTTTGCCCTTTTATATCAGTTCTCCTATAAATGATTCTTATTCTAATGGGAGTGTGCAAGTTTTGGTCTAATATCTCAAATCTGCACTGAAGTCCTCCAATTTCTAATGAATGTGTTCAGCTACTTGAAATTCTGTGGTGATAAAAGAGTGCACCTTTTCCACTCAAGTACCCTTTTCACGGTAACAAGATGTGAGAAAAACCTCTTGACCTATACAAAGAAAATTGTGCCAATAAATGTTGAATAGAAGCATATTGAAAGTTCATGAGGAGACAGGCATCCTTCAGTTGTTAGCAGTGATTACTCTGAAACTTCTATGAAGTTTATACTGTATATGTTGGATGAAAATTAGATAAATGATTGGCATATGAATTTACTAGTTTTTCTTTATTTCTTATCTCATTGCTTACCCTAAGCCCGTGCGAATTTAGAAGCATGGCACTGTTTTTGTACAAGTCATAAAAGAACATAGACATTATGTAAATAGTTTCAGTGGAGAAATGAAGTGGAAAAACTCATTTTACAATAGAAAGAATAAATGGAATTACTTACCATTTGATGGGGCTGAAAACCACTGAGCTTTAGAGAAATCTGATCATTTCTGTAAGCACTTACATGTAATAAGAAATAATGAATTTTAGCTTGTGTCTTCTTAGGCACAGCGTCCCATCTCAAGGAAAGAGAAAGATAAAAGGTGGGAAAAGGTGGATTCAAATTCTGATCTCTGTACCACAAATAAAGCCAAAGAAAACAGTACACTACAGTGGAACCCTTCTGTATATTTGCCAGAGTAATTGGGAACAGAGCCCTGATTTCAGTAGTAATTTAAGCTTTCGTGTGCTACCCACTGAACTCTTTATAAAGTTCTTCTGTCCAGGAAAAATCTGCTCTTCTCCCATTGAAACTACAGGGACGTGTGATGGCTTTAACTAGGGCAAGGGACTGGCATGAGGAGCTGGCCAAGGCACCAACACCAACTGTAATTTCGCAGCTGCTGGGCCACTTCTGACTCAGCTCAAAGCAGTGTTAGTCAGCCTCAGACGAGCATTTCTACTCTGTGATCCTACAGCCTGCAATCCACCACCCACTCTGGTGAGAATGAAAAGTTATATGAAAGGAAGCTTATTTTCTGTTTTCAAAGGCAACCACTATGTCCTGGTCTTAATCCAGTTATATCTGACTTCGAGCACATCAGCTTAACCACAATGAAAATAATACCAAGCCAACTTCCCATAATCCCATGGGAAGTTGTTTGCAAACATTCCAAGGTGCAATTTAATGTATTTTTGCATACCTAATTTTTGGAACAGTTTAAAATAAAAATAAAGCGAATTACCAGAAACAAGACAAGACTAACACAAAAAGGGATACTGAACGCAGCGCAACTGAGATTGCAGAACAGTTTAATCTTCAGGGACTGATTCTGTCTCAGTTTCATCTCTCTGGCTATTTTTATATTTGTCGAGAAATAATATCACAAAAAATTAGATTGTTTTTATTTAGGGTCTTTGGAATGAAGTCGGTGATAATGAACAGAATGCTAATGTGGTCAACTGTCCAATGTTTACAAATTTGTCACAGTAGCACTGACACTTAACTGGATTTTTGTGTAATTCTAGAGCTGAAATATGTGTATTAAAAACGTAATATGAAAGTCTTTTCATGCAGACAATTCCAACAGATTTATCTTCTAGGATTCCAGTTGGTGTGTTTCAATAATTTAGCATCTATTCATTTTACTAATTTTACTGTGATTTTGTTAGCCTTTTTTAATTAGTATTAAAGAGGTTCAGTAGGAATATTCATTGCCCACAGGTAAAATATTCTTATCATTCAGCAGAATGATTATTTTATAATGTTCCTGCCTTATAGGTGCAATTATGTTACAAATCCTTCGGAATGCACAAGGATATTTAAAAGTAAGCACCTACAATTATTCCATAAACCAATCAGTTAGCTCACTCAAAAATCAGACATTAACAAAGTGAAAGAAAAATGGAGAAAGGAAGGGACCAAAAGAGGGGAAGAAGGATGGAAGGAAATAAGTTTGAAATACAGCCATTTCTGCCACCTTCACTTGCAGTGGAGGATTGCAAAAGTTATTAAAACCCATGTCTGAAATATTGACTATTATGAATTACAGAAACAAACTCACTTTTTGAATGAGGAACTATGAAAAATAAAGAGTAAAGGAAGAAAAGCCACATAGAGAGATCTTGCAGAATATGTTACAGGACAGGTCAGTCCATATGATACATATTTTCACCGATAACTTTTCAAAATGCACTTAAATCTTATTTACCTTAATGCTCTACTTTTCTTCACACAAACATAATTATTTGGTGTTACATGGCTGGCTTCTAGCAGTATAACTAATGAGAAATGTGGACAGTTGCTGTTAGGGAGAATAAGTGCCTACTTAGAATTTTATATTTAAAAAAAGAAATGAACATGAAAAATAGCATATAATAAAAAATAGTGTCAGACAGATCTGCTCCACTAACCTTGCATGGTCTTTTAATTACTCTGGAAAATTTTAATACACTCCATTCACTGGAGAGGAAGAGAATTTGGATATTAGTTTTTCTGACCTACATTTGCATTCATTTTGCTTAGCAGAAGGAAGCCAAGGAGATGGGACACATAATAAGAAAGGGTTATCAGGATATGAACTACCGAGTAAAATCCAAGATGTTCAGCTTCTGCAAAGTGATTAAGAAGTTATCTGAATTATCCAGGAAATCAGGAATCAATCACAGTAACAATACCAACACTTGTAACACACCCTAGAGATGTTAGTTTAGTTGCTGGAAACATAATTTAGTAACATGGAAGGGATGAAGGGACAAGTTCATGTTTATGCTGACTTCTCCCTTGTTTACTTGGCCCATTGACTCCAACAGAGTTATTTTGAGATACACACTCCTTCTGTGACTGTTAGGAAAATCGGGGAAAGCAGAATGTTCTTTTCTTTAACCCTGATCTTAAAGAGCACAGCCAGTGATTAAGCTCATGTTGTGAATATTTTCCTCACACTAGGGATAGACTGTGTCTGTGGACATTCTGACTCATACCAGCTGTGCATAAATGTTCCCACATCAGAAATGGCTTATCATTGACCAGCAGGCCTATGGAAAATCCTAGAATTTCTGAAAGCTAGTTCAGCATGTAAAATAAATACAATTAATTTTTAATTTACTGAAAGATCAGTACAGCATAGTGGAGGTCAGAAATCTTTTGTACAGCAAGAACTCTCTCCTTTATCTATTGCCCCCCCAAGATCCTTTGCCTCTTAGGAGGAATAAAAATAGAACTGATGAAACACAATATAACTTGAATTATGCATCAGAGTTGCGACCTAGTAAAGAAAGCAAAGGATGTTCTTGATTTTAAGTCTCCTGAGAGTTTTCATGGTGTCATATCAACCAGTCACTTTTAGCAATCCATTGCCAATGCGCATCTACATGGAAATGATACACTAATTAGATTTGAATGTGAAGATTTGACATGAAGAATTCCTCATCCTACTTTGGAAAGGTAAAGGAGCTAAAGGATCGTTTAGCTGCAACATATATCCATTCTAAAACCCCTTAGTAATGCCAGTAACAGGATAAAAGGTTCCAGGCCAAATGAGAGCTAGAGCTTTTGCTGGAAAGTGTCACTCTGCATCCAGTTCCTGAGATGCTGGGAACTTCCTGAAAGCAGTAGGAATTGGACATACTTACTGTTTTACAGGATCAGATTTTACCTCAAGTAAAAACTACCCAGTTTACACAAATCCTACAGATGATTCAGCAGTGCCCAGAGATAATAAGGTACTCTGAGATTAAAATACTGAGAGCTATCTTCTGTTCCCTGGGGATGGTGTCTAATATATGTTAAATCCAATCAGTGCCTCTTAGCTTTCTTCCCTGTCACAGAGTTTCAGTTTACTAATTAGAAATGTTCAGCTGCAATTCCTTTGCATCACTTTCTCGCCGGGTAGGATTCAGCACCCTCTGAGAATTTAAAAAGGTTACACCACCATTTGTCAAGGTCACAGCTAGAAAGGTTTTTCATTAATTTTAGATTGGCAAAGAATAAGAAATATTGTAATTGCTGCATTTAAGCCATTCACTGCACCATCTCTCTTTCTGCTTCACAGACAACCAATTAGGAGCTTTATTTAAAATGTATGAATTGCATGACTGTCATTAAAGGTACAATTCTGAAGAGTTCATTTGCTTTCTTTAATGGAAGTATTACAGAAATTCAGTTATTTTTCAGGACAATGACCCAATCACTCAACATTTGGTAAATAAAAATGGTACTATAGGCCTGACCACAGGTGGAGCTTCCATTAACATGTGTACTGCGAGGGTCTGGTTCTGTGAGGTACTGATAGGACACTGTGGCAACCCCGACCATCTGCCTCCTCAGTTTGACAGCAAGACCATGAAAATTCCCAAAATGTTGAGCTCTTGTGACAGAAAAAAAAACAGAAATGCAATGAAATGCTCAACATTCTTGAAAACTACAGAGAACTGCCTCCAAGGCCAGTTGCTGGTTACTGCAGCACAACTATGACTTGGTTTCAGCAAAATGAGAGCCATTAGTGGACCCATGGGCTCAGCTAAATGTGCTTTCAGCATTCTCCAACATCCTACTAGCTTTCTTGAGTGATTATCTTTCTCATGGCAACCAGCTACACCTTGCAACTTCTTTCTTTTTGTCATTTATTAGAATTGAGATATGAATGGGCTCTATTTCCTTCTTTTTTCTTTTGTGAGTGTGAAAGGACACAGAAGTAAGCATCTCCTCTATTTTAAAAGCAACACATTTACAACAAAGTGTTAGACTTGGTGGTCTGGGTTTGTATTTTGTAGCATGTTCTTTAACAAGTGTGCTCTATCATTAAGCGCGTTTTTCAGGCACAAATGCTCCTACAGACTACAAGGGTATGGGAACTGTATGACTTCATACCAGGAAAACAAATTCCTGTCTTGATTTTACCTGGAGAGATTTGCTTTTTCATGTCGTAGAATCATAGAATCATAGAATCATAGAAACATAGAATCATAGAATGGCCTGGGTTGAAAAGGACCTCAAAAATCATCTAGTTTCAATCCCCCTGCCATGGGCAGGGTTGCCAACCACTAGACCAGGCTGCCCAGAGCCATGTTCAGCCTTGTCTCGAGTGTCTCCAGGAATGGGGAATCCACAATCTCTCTGGGCAACCTGTTCCAGTGCATCACCACCCTCTGAGTGAAAAACTTACTCCTAACATCTAGCCTGAATCCCCCATGCCTTAGTTTAAAACCATTCCCTCTTGTCCTATCACTATCAACCTGTGTAAACAGTTGTCCTCCTCCTGTTTATACACTCCCTTCAAGTACTGGGAGACCACAATGAGTTCTCCCTAGAGTCTTCTCTAAGATAAACAATCCCAGTTCCCTCAACCTATCTTCATAGGAGAGGTGCTGCAGCCATCTTATCATTTTAGTGGCCCTTCTCTGAACTCGTTTCAAGAGCTCTGCATCTTTCTTGTGCAGAGGACCCTGGTCCTGGATATAGTACTCCAGGTGGAACCTCAGAAGAAGGGGGCAATCACCTCCTTCTCCCTTCTGGTCACCCTTTCTTTAATGCAGCCCCCTGCTGAGAAGAGTTCTGCCTCATCCCTTTGCCTCCTGCTCCTTAGATATTTATGGGGACATGGATCAGATCCCCTCTGAGCCTTCTATTCTCAAGATCGAACAGACCCAGGTCTCTCAACCTCTCTTCATAAGTGAAGAGTTCCATGTCCTTTATTATCTTTGTGGCCCTCTGCTTAACTCTTTCAAGGAGATCCTGGTCTTTTTTGTTCTGAGTATGCCAGAACTGGACACAATACTTCAGGTGAGGACTCACCAGGGCAGAGTAGAGGGGAATCCCAGAACAATAAAATTCAAGGACAGATCCCAAAGGACTGAAAGCAAGAAAATCAGCTATAAGATCACCATTTGGCAATTAGTAATGAAGATGGAGATTTGGTAAACTATTTGACTATGAGGTAGTGGCAAAACAGCATCTAGGGAGTAAACGTCTGGAGAAGTCTCAGTGCTATTAGTGAGATAGCATCTGGAATACTAAGGAAATTCTGCTCAGCTCTGTCCCTGAAAGCCAAATTTACTTTTGCATAGGTGCAGAAAAGGTGCATTGAGATAAAGGGATGAGTGGAAAAACTGGAATAAAAACTAACTGGTCATAAGTATGATCACGATGGAAACAAGGGGGATATTTCTAACAATCAGTGCACTGAAATTCTGAAACTATCTTCAAACCAAGTGGAAGGAGCAGCCAAAGAGATGCTTGCAGGGTAACATTTGATTAGCTAAAGTAAGGGCTGTCTGAGAGGTGTCAGGAATAACAGTGTTTGTACCACAAGGTCTGTTTCAGCCCCATCCTCTGAGTCCCTGTTAAGTTTTATGAAGAGATGGATCTTTTAAAATCACAAATAATAAAAAGTGATCTTCTCATTTTGGGGAGCAGAGCTGTGGGATTTGGATTTTAAAGGAAAGAAAATGGTATAGGCAAAGCTGTTCCCCAAAGGGGCTTATCTGCTGAGGTTTCAGCTGATTGCCTTTTTTTTCTTCTTTTTTTTTTTTTTCTTTGAGTTATCAGCATTATTTAAGGAGAGGTGAAATGAATTCAGATGTGGTCCTTTCAGCTCAAAGCAAACTACTACAGAGTTCCCTGAAGATAAAAAAAGCAGGAGTATAATACATAAACTGTGGAGGGTTGTATTTACTGTTACTTCCTATGTTATCTTATTCTGTTACATATCTGTCTAATGACAGATAATGCTCCAAAACAATTTTAGGATTGGTTTAATTTAGATTGTAGTACAGACACTTATCTGAGTTATCCAGGTTACTCAGATATGCATTACTGGACTGGAAAATTCATGTAAACATAATCTAATTAGATTTCTGATGCTCTTTGTTTCCAGGAACAAGAAATTCCATGTAGAAAAGTGCATCTGGGAGCAAGGATATCCAAAAGTAGACAGAAGAGTGATGAGAAAGACAAACAGGAGACTGCTCTTTCTGAATTCATGTTGAACTTTGTAAAAATTGAACTTCTCCTTGTTTATCTGACAAACTTCTTTGGTGGCTGCACTCACAGTAAGTGCTTTAAAATGGAGCATATTTTAATCTACTCTTCTCAAAGCACTTCCTTATTCTCACATCTCACTCCATGAGCTGGCAGAGTGATTTGGCTGTTTCACATGGATCATACTCCTCTATTAGCGGCCCTCAACAGGCAAACCGATCACGGGCAATTCCCTCTCTCCTAGAAGAGCTAAGGCCTGAGGAAGAGACATCAGCATTATTCTCGCTAGCAACCTGGAAACACAGCTTCAGGCATCTGATTCATGGACAGTAACATCTCAGGAAGAAACTGCGAGCTCTACATTCAATAGAGAAAAACAATTTTTTAGGCATTTTATGAAGAAAGATACTAATGATTTTAAAAGTGCAGATTTCTCTCCATTGTAGACAGATGAATGTCCTTGGAATGAATGGTCAGGGCTATCCAGAAGGACAAGGCCAGAAGGTCTCCAGCTTTGAACTTGCTGCTCAACTGAGTTATGAGCTATGCTTCATACACCAGGGCTTGAGAGACACAGCTGTCCAGGTATTAGGAATCCAGGAGTGACCACTTTAAGCAAAACACAATAAACAGTTTTTGTTTCTATTTCACCCTTCAACATTTTCCAAGCTCTTGATGCAACAGGAAAAACATTTCATAAATTAAATTAGAATAAATAAATCTACTGTTCAGATTCATTATCATTAACAAGATTTTCTGTAATAAAGTCCCCTGCAATTGCTGGGATGCAAAGCTGAGGAAATGAAGTACAAGAGAGTTATAGACTCCAGAATCTTTTATTATTACTGCCTGTCAAAATGGGTTAAAAAAATTCATTAAAACTCCTACAGAGAATTAGATGTGTGGAGTTCAGCTCCAGAGGTTACAAGAAAAAACAACCAACAAAAATACCAATTGCAGGAATTTTAAAACTATTTCTGCAGGTGTTATTTGTTTGGTAATTATTTAATAAAGACTTCCTTTTCCTAAATACAGATTTCTCCTGGATAACAGAGCCAGGAAACATAAGAATTTAATTTATCTTCCTCCATCTACTTTGGATGGAGGAAAAGCAGAAACAAACTCCTCTATGTAGCTCTAGGGAGTAGACGAAAGGGAAAAGTGAGTAGCTAGGACACAGGACTGACTGGCTAATGAGTGAGAAACATAAACCATAAAAGAGCTGACTCTTTGAAGCGATCCTCAGATGTTCCTTGGATTCTGAGCACAAGTAGCTCTGGCATGTCCTGGAACAAAAGCTTGAACAAAAGAAAGATTAGGGACAGACTTTAGAGCATTTAATTTCTTTTTTTCCATTTTGTAACTTTTTTCCCCAGTTTTGTGATTAAATGCAAATATTATCACACAGAATCACAGAATCAGAGAATCTCAGGGTTTGGAAGGGCCCTCAAGCTATTAATGACACCAACCTTCTTGCTAAAGCAGGTTCTCTATGATAGGTCTCATAGGTAGGTGTCCAGATGGATCTTGAATAACTCCATAGAAGGAGACTCTGCAGCTGCTCTGGGCAGCCCGTTCCAGTGCTCTGTCATCCTTACAATAAAGAAGCTTCTGCATGTTAGTACAGAACTTCCTATGTTCAAGTTTTTGGCCATTGCTCCTTTCCCTATTGCTACTCACCACCATGAAGAGCCTGGACTCACCTATTTGCCTCCCATCTCCCTTTAAATATTTTAAATTTTTATCAGATCTCCTCTCAGTCTTTTCTCCAGACTGAACAGATCCAGGTTACTCAGCCTTTCCTCACAGGGGAGATGCTCCAGGCATCGCATCTCTTTTTTGCCCTCTACTGGACTTCTGCGAAGAGATCCCTGTCTTTTTTGAGCTGAGGAACTCAGAACTGGACACAGTATTCTAAATTCATTTTTAATTCAGTCACTAATTCTTTTTTACAACTTTGATTAATTCTTTTCTTTAATCTGATCAATTAACATGTGGTATCAAGTTGAATGGATAAGCACTGAGTATGCTGTCCCTCAAAGACTATCAAAACTAAGAACTATTTTTACCATGCTTCAAGCCTGTGAAAGGCTTGCTGCTCCACAAAACCTGGGTGTACTGATTTTATCTGCAAGGATCAGTTTTGGAGGGAGTGATTCCAGAGCCTGGGACAGTGAAATAAGTTCCCCTGCATCAGATGTACATCAGTATGTTGTACAGTGGAGGAACAGCATCTGACTTTGGAAAATATACACAGGACTTCAGTCTTCCCCTAATTTTTAAACACAGGAGGAAGATGCATCAGGCTAATGGACTCTTATGACTGCATGCTCTCATCTCACAAGCAATGATGGTATCACTGCAGACCTGTGAGGTTCTTTTAGTGCAGCTACTAGGTGAAACTGTGCATGGACAATTCCTTGACCTCTAAGACAGAAGTTGCAATAAAATTCCTCTTCTGTGCAATACATAAGTTTGGCAGGACATTATATTGATCTGATTTTACACTGAATCTTCTGATACTAAGATCTGTGATTCTCAGTGATAAAATAGTCGTCATTTCAATCATTGAATATGAACAGATGTGCTTAACTTTTATGGTTAATGACCTCTTTATTTCTACTTTTAATCCCTGCCTATTAGACTAATGGACTCAAATTACTACAGTGTATAAAAGGCTATTAGGTTTTATATAGGACATTGAATGCTAGTGGCAATTCAACATGAAATTTCAAATATTTGTATTTCATGGTTCTGGAAAAAAGAAAATGTTTCAATTTTCAAAGAGTTAATGGACTACATGATGCTTCTTAAAATTGTCACTCATTCTTACATGTTTATAAGCATAAATTTATGAAGTGCTCTCATATGTATTATTTCTGGAACATGATGCTAACCTTCCAGTGGAAATTATAAACTCTGGGCCTCTTGCCTAGAGAAACCAGGCAGTTCTGTGAGACCATGGGCAACAACATTATTGCTATCAGAAATAATCAATGTAGGCCAAAACAACCTCAAGCAGGGAAAGTAAAATCTAAAAATAATAAGAACAACCTTTGTAAATCAATTCACCAATTGTTTTAATGGAATGCAAGATGATGAGGAAACACATCTCCTGACTAGACACTGAACGTCTCTTAGATGCAAAAATGGGGTTGGAGAATGAGAGAGATACTAGTTTTGGAGAAAAACTGAAGCTCTGAATCTTGATTTAACAACAGGGCACAAACACTGCTAAAGTGCAGAACAGTAGGCAAGTGAAGATTTGTAAAATAATGTTTCCCATAGGAGATAGATTCCTTCTAGTCCTGGATCACGTGTTGAATTTTTCTAGGTTTCATAGCTCCTACAGTTAATAAGTGATAACAGAATGTGCTGGATTTGTCCCAGTTCAATCAGAAATATGAAATAATTTTTATTGAACAGTGAACCCACTTCAATTTTTTATGGCATAAGAAAAGTGAATAGGCAATAATAAAAAAATATCTCCAAAAAATGTTGATATTTTTTCAACAGGCTTAAAACTTTGCTAGTGGGACAATTAAAGAGAGGATAAAAGCTAATAGGGACCTACTGAGAGTGGACAATCTGAGCTTTTCTGAGTAGGGGTTCATCTCCCCAGCAGGCTTTTGGGGCTGTATTTACTGCTTGAGTGCATTGCCTGCTGTGTTTTGTGCCTATTGCAATAAAAGATCCTGCTGGACTCTACTATAAACACCTCCGATCAATCAACATTGGCATCTTCCTGTAGCTTTGCTATTAAGAAGTAGAGGGAACTTTTTGAGCAAAGGCAATTTATGTAATGACAATAATACTAATAATCTGCAAATGAGCAGTTTAACACAAGTTACTAAAAAGTGCATTTTCTTTCAAAAGTTTGAATTAATAAGATGCTAGTAATTGGACACTTTATTTTTATTTTTTTTTAGTCCTGACAGGTTTACTGCGGAAACCGGCTTTGCTTATCAGTGTGTATTGCCAGTGTGTTTGCAACAATTAAAGAGCAGGAAAATGCATGTAGTAAATAGATTCTTGCTGCATTGTGTCAGTGAGTTCTTCACAAAATCATGGAACCATAGAATAACAGAGATTGGAGGAGATCTCAAGAAACCATCGAGTTCAACCCCCCCCCTGCTAAGGTATGTACCATACAGTAGGTTGTACAGGTAGGTGTCCATACAAGTCTTGAATATCTCCGTAGAAGGAGACTCCGCAGCCTCTCTTGGCAGCCTGTTCCAGTGTTCCACCACCCGTACCATAAAGAAGTTCTTCTACATGTTAGTACAGAACATCCTATATTCAAGTTTTCAGCCATTGCTCCTTTCCCTGTTGCTATTCACCACCAAGAAGAGTCTGACCTCATCCATTTGCCTCCCAGCTCCCTTTAGATATTTTAAACGTCAGTGATGTGTGTTAGTGGCTAGAGATAATTTGTTCAAAACACTAGTTGAAATTAACAGAAAAAAATCCTCACAAGTTAATAAACTGACCTTTCCTGGCACAAAGTGCTTATAGCAGATTGGGTTTGAAAGCTGCAGATACACTTGAGAATACTCATACATTCTACATTTTTTAGTTTAAGAAAGAAATGCTTTTTTGTGATCACTCTGGGCAGCCCTGAAATAAACAGTTCTCCTGTAATGTATCCATGTACTTATTCATATTATCATAAATTAAAGTACTACTGGGAATAGAAGGCATCTTTGTTAGTCACCTGATCCAGTCCCTGTTGAAAAAAGGACATTTAAAAACGGTGGGAAAAGGCAGCAGCAGCAGCGACAGCTGAGGATATTTGGGGCTGAATTATCTAAATATTTGTAATTACTCTTAAGTGGCTTGATGCTGACGTTTCTAATGCAGATAGAGTTGAGATTTTACTATATAATTGAGCTCTCACTTCTAACGGGTAAATGATGGCATAGTCAGAGGTGAATCCCAGTTAAAGAATACTGCTAATTATTATTATTATTATTAATAATAATAATAATATATAAATATATAACTTAACTCACTGAGGAAGAAAATAAACTTTCTTAAGCAAGGGATCTCATGTACAGTTGCAAGAGAGTAACCAAATACTTTTTCTTTCTTTGGTAGATAATTTTATGTGTGATTTCTTCACAGACAAATGAAATAATAAGCAATGTTTCCATTAATTTCAATTAGCTTTGATAGCATAATATCTGTATCAATTAGCTCTGGTAGCATATCATGTACAACCGCATTTTCCTTTCCATTTTTCAGGTAGTGTTTTTTATCACCCTACCAGAGTTTTATAACTAGATTTTTTACAATAATAAAAACTGTAGCAATACTTACAATTAAGTAACTCAAACTTATTTATTTCTAGCACGTAAGAGACAAGGGAAACTCATCCATCCTAGAGCACAACCAGCATAAGCCAATCACATAGACCTGATTCCTCAATGTCTTGAAAATCTTTACAAAATGACATTTCTTCATCAAACATCTATTTGTTTCTGCTCTCTCAGTTCTAATTTGTAAATTAATCTTCTCAGCAGAAAACATGGAATTTGGAGGTATAATTTACGTAGAAGAAAATCCAAATGTTGTCTGCAAAATTTCTCCCCTTATTCCCCCATTTCTCTCGAGTAATTCGTCTGACTTGCTTTTTAGTGATGAAAGCATGAGATTTCCTTTGANGAGTGGACAATCTGAGCTTTTCTGAGTAGGGGTTCATCTCCCCAGCAGGCTTTTGGGGCTGTATTTACTGCTTGAGTGCATTGCCTGCTGTGTTTTGTGCCTATTGCAATAAAAGATCCTGCTGGACTCTACTATAAACACCTCCGATCAATCAACATTGGCATCTTCCTGTAGCTTTGCTATTAAGAAGTAGAGGGAACTTTTTGAGCAAAGGCAATTTATGTAATGATAATAATACTAATAATCTGCAAATGAGCAGTTTAACACAAGTTACTAAAAAGTGCATTTTCTTTCAAAAGTTTGAATTAATAAGATGCTAGTAATTGGACACTTTATTTTTATTTTTTTTTAGTCCTGACAGGTTTACTGCGGAAACCGGCTTTGCTTATCAGTGTGTATTGCCAGTGTGTTTGCAACAATTAAAGAGCAGGAAAATGCATGTAGTAAATAGATTCTTGCTGCATTGTGTCAGTGAGTTCTTCACAAAATCATGGAACCATAGAATAACAGAGATTGGAGGAGATCTCAAGAAACCATAGAGTTCAACCCCCCCCCTGCTAAGGTAGGTACCATACAGTAGGTTGTACAGGTAGGTGTCCATACAAGTCTTGAATATCTCCGTAGAAGGAGACTCCGCAGCCTCTCTTGGCAGCCTGTTCCAGTGTTCCACCACCCGTACCATAAAGAAGTTCTTCTACATGTTAGTACAGAACATCCTATATTCAAGTTTTCAGCCATTGCTCCTTTCCCTGTTGCTATTCACCACCAAGAAGAGTCTGACCTCATCCATTTGCCTCCCAGCTCCCTTTAGATATTTTAAACGTCAGTGATGTGTGTTAGTGGCTAGAGATAATTTGTTCAAAACACTAGTTGAAATTAACAGAAAAAAATCCTCACAAGTTAATAAACTGACCTTTCCTGGCACAAAGTGCTTATAGCAGATTGGGTTTGAAAGCTGCAGATACACTTGAGAATACTCATACATTCTACATTTTTTAGTTTAAGAAAGAAATGCTTTTTTGTGATCACTCTGGGCAGCCCTGAAATAAACAGTTCTCCTGTAATGTATCCATGTACTTATTCATATTATCATAAATTAAAGTACTACTGGGAATAGAAGGCATCTTTGTTAGTCACCTGATCCAGTCCCTGTTGAAAAAAGGACATTTAAAAACGGTGGGAAAAGGCAGCAGCAGCAGCGACAGCTGAGGATATTTGGGGCTGAATTATCTAAATATTTGTAATTACTCTTAAGTGGCTTGATGCTGACGTTTCTAATGCAGATAGAGTTGAGATTTTACTATATAATTGAGCTCTCACTTCTAACGGGTAAATGATGGCATAGTCAGAGGTGAATCCCAGTTAAAGAATACTGCTAATTATTATTATTATTATTAATAATAATAATAATATATAAATATATAACTTAACTCACTGAGGAAGAAAATAAACTTTCTTAAGCAAGGGATCTCATGTACAGTTGCAAGAGAGTAACCAAATACTTTTTCTTTCTTTGGTAGATAATTTTATGTGTGATTTCTTCACAGACAAATGAAATAATAAGCAATGTTTCCATTAATTTCAATTAGCTTTGATAGCATAATATCTGTATCAATTAGCTCTGGTAGCATATCATGTACAACCGCATTTTCCTTTCCATTTTTCAGGTAGTGTTTTTTATCACCCTACCAGAGTTTTATAACTAGATTTTTTACAATAATAAAAACTGTAGCAATACTTACAATTAAGTAACTCAAACTTATTTATTTCTAGCACGTAAGAGACAAGGGAAACTCATCCATCCTAGAGCACAACCAGCATAAGCCAATCACATAGACCTGATTCCTCAATGTCTTGAAAATCTTTACAAAATGACATTTCTTCATCAAACATCTATTTGTTTCTGCTCTCTCAGTTCTAATTTGTAAATTAATCTTCTCAGCAGAAAACATGGAATTTGGAGGTATAATTTACGTAGAAGAAAATCCAAATGTTGTCTGCAAAATTTCTCCCCTTATTCCCCCATTTCTCTCGAGTAATTCGTCTGACTTGCTTTTTAGTGATGAAAGCATGAGATTTCCTTTGATTTTAATCTTTTTTTTTTTAATCCTCATTTTCATATTGTTCACTATTAATTTAGCTTAAGTTCTGTAGGTGAAGTGTTTATGCTAACTCTACAGCTAAAGTTGCACTGGGGGGTAGCATGTATTAGAAACTTCTCTTTTACTATATGCATAATAGAGGTGTAAATTAAATACTTGTTATCATGAAAGTTTTCTGCGCTGTAACCACTACCATCTTGTGATTGTTATTCATTTATTCATTTATTTGTGTAGACTGCCTTTTCCTTTTCTTCATTTATTTCTGGTAAATACTCATGAAAGTTTGTGAATAGGCAGTTACACTTCGTTAACTATATGTATTACACATACACTGAGGCAATGTACAAAGGCTCAGCAGAGCTGATAACTGCCTTTGAAAACTTGCCCAAGTGCATTGTTTTTGTTTCANGAAATAATAAGCAATGTTTCCATTAATTTCAATTAGCTTTGATAGCATAATATCTGTATCAATTAGCTCTGGTAGCATATCATGTACAACCGCATTTTCCTTTCCATTTTTCAGGTAGTGTTTTTTATCACCCTACCAGAGTTTTATAACTAGATTTTTTACAATAATAAAAACTGTAGCAATACTTACAATTAAGTAACTCAAACTTATTTATTCCTAGCACGTAAGAGACAAGGGAAACTCATCCATCCTAGAGCACAACCAGCATAAGCCAATCACATAGACCTGATTCCTCAATGTCTTGAAAATCTTTACAAAATGACATTTCTTCATCAAACATCTATTTGTTTCTGCTCTCTCAGTTCTAATTTGTAAATTAATCTTCTCAGCAGAAAACATGGAATTTGGAGGTATAATTTACGTAGAAGAAAATCCAAATGTTGTCTGCAAGATTTCTCCCCTTATTCCCCCATTTCTCTCGAGTAATTCGTCTGACTTGCTTTTTAGTGATGAAAGCATGAGATTTCCTTTGATATTAATCTTTTTTTTTTTAATCCTCATTTTCATATTGTTCACTATTAATTTAGCTTAAGTTCTGTAGGTGAAGTGTTTATGCTAACTCTACAGCTAAAGTTGCACTGGGGGGTAGCATGTATTAGAAACTTCTCTTTTACTATATGCATAATAGAGGTGTAAATTAAATACTTGTTATCATGAAAGTTTTCTGCGCTGTAACCACTACCATCTTGTGATTGTTATTCATTTATTCATTTATTTGTGTAGACTGCCTTTTCCTTTTCTTCATTTATTTCTGGTAAATACTCATGAAAGTTTGTGAATAGGCAGTTACACTTCGTTAACTATATGTATTACACGTACACTGAGGCAATGTACAAAGGCTCAGCAGAGCTGATAACTGCCTTTGAAAACTTGCCCAAGTGCATTGTTTTTGTTTCAGTCAGTATGGAACTGTTTTCTTCAGAGTGCCTGTTATGATGTCCTATTTTGGTTCTAGGAGAAAAAAGATGTTGATAACACACTGATGTTTATAGTTGCTGCTAAGCAATGTTGTACAGAGCCAAGTCATTCTCAGGAAAGGGCCCAAGGAGTTGGAAGGGAACCAAATTGGGACAGCTGACTTAAACTGACTGAAGGGATATTCCATATCATGTGACACCGTAAGGGAGTTTTGAGTGTTTTGGAAGTCTGTTCTTTTCTGCTGCTCGGAGGTGAGCTGGGCATCAGTCAGGGAGTGGTGAGCAATTGTTATATACATTCATATACATGACTTCTTATGTACGAGCAAGTTTTAAAGTAATAAGACTGCTGTAGGAGTAGATTTCAAGCGCACAGAAAAAAGTTATTAAAGGTGTTGTAAACAGTGTTTACAATTACTATTTTACTAACATGCTCGTATCTAAAAAAACCCTTTTCTCTTGGCTTATCAAACATTCTATTCTTAAGCAATTTTTCTCTAAATAAATATTGTTCAATATTTAATGAGGGATAAGTTTATATGTTTTTCTCTATATGTATATTGAGTTTAATGCTTTTTATCTATTAAGCCCATCAGTTTTTTCCCTTAAATAATTATTACAGTCTGAACAAGAAAACAGTTTGATTTGGGAACAAGAAGGAAGGAGAGTTAATATTTTTTATAATCAAACACGACCTTCATACATTATGTTCTGGGAAGTTATACTTGCATTCTTATTTATTTTTACCACTATACCTTGCTTTCTCTACCATATATACTGCCTTTATGATGGATGAAAACATTCTGAAAAAGTTTCAAGGGTGATTTTCAGAAAGCAGAAATAAAGAGCCGAGCCATTCTGGAAATCATTCTGTAGATTTCCTAGTAACTGTACTCAGAGGACAATCTGCTGATTCATATTCTGGTTGGTCTGGGATCAGATTTGTGTTTATACAATACAAATACAAACTGAACTAATTTTTTCCTGAAATCTCTAAGAGGGATAGAGGGAACACAGTGGCATATTTTCTGTCAGCTCTAAAACTACTTCAAGTTTGATAAGAAAAGAGTGAAGTTTTCCCTGATATCATTAGGGTTGTTCAGGTCAGATTCTGCAGATTATTTGTATTGAAAACAGTCTTTGTGAAAATCCACGGAGAGGTAGTAATTTTACAAGCACTTGAATAAAAATAGTCTCTGGGAATATTCTGAATCCTTTTTGATACCACGGAGATCCTGTGAATCTTAAATGGGAGCTGGAAGAAATTGTATGGAATCAAAAGAGATTCAAAGGAAATAAAAAGCAAGTCTGCTTGATTGAGATTAATCAATTCTAAACCAAAGAAAAACACCACTCACCAGAAAGACCCTCAATGCCCTATTTCATCTTCCATTATGTTAACAAAATATGTATGAATTTTTACATACTTAGTAAGGAAGCATTTTCCTATTTTGAATATTCGCAAAATGCAGATGGTACCAGGACTTTCAACTTGTATGTTCCAGCAGTTAATGACTACAGTCTGTTGCAAAGTCTTTGAAGGGGCTGCTTGTGCACACTTTTAACCATGAACTGTTGCTAATGGGATTATGATGTTTCCACAGAGTGATTAAGGCTTGTCCACTTTCAGTGAATTTTTCAATGAGGAAAGCTTTTCCTATGAGCTAATGAGTTTACTTTTAGCTTAGTATTGGAGAGGTGAGTTGTGATGCAGAACATTTTAGTTTCAAACCTTGCTAAGGATTCAGACAAGATGTCACAGGTTCGCTGTCTTAAACTTTCTTGGGACAGAACAACTGTAAAGAATATTTTGAGAATGTATAGCAGTTCACTTTTCAGTGCTTCACTTAAATTAATCTATTCTTTCCTCATCACTTTTGCCTCAGATTCTCTTTGAACAATTGCTGACTAACTGGAATTCAGTAGATATAAAAACAATTTAGGACCTCTCAAAGCTGTCCTGGCTTCCAAAGATCCAGTCTGGTCTGGGATCTCAGATGGTCCTAGTTTTGCAAAATGAGGCTACCCTAGAGGTAAAAAAGGAGTGTTGCCCAGACAGAAGCTTGACCTCAAAAGACAGACCTTAGCCCAGAAAATATTTTTTAGTTTAGGGAAATTCTGATCTAACTCTGAAGTTTTAAAAATCATTATTTGGCATTTGTGTATTTATTGTATATCTCTATGAATGCTATTAAAATTATTCTGATATTGCTATGCTTTTATTGCTGTTTATTTGGATTGTGTTTGTTGCATTGGGTCTTAGCTGCATTTTTTTTCTTGTTAATTCACTCCATGCAGTACACACATACTCAGAGTACTGTGAAACCATTCAAATTTGTCAGCGCTATTTTTACCAGAAGAAAGGGGAATCCAAGTTATCTAATGAACAGTCATTCATGAAATAAAGCCAGACTAGAACCCCATCATTAAACCTCCCCCTCTGCCCTTGGAAAAAGAAATTCTATTTGAGAAAGATGAAAAACTGCAAATATTATACAATAGCTTTTTGAATCAAGAAAAAGTCTGTTAGAAGTATTTTTGCAGTTTTAATGTGTGTGTCCCTGCCATTCTGATGATCATCTCAGAAGTTTGACCTTATCTTGGATTTTATTTTTTCATAGGTGAAAATCCATCTGCAGTCAGAAAGTGTTCTTCCTCTTTCAGCTACTAATGATCAATAGTCTGGCTGAGCCAATCTTTCCATTAATTGTACCATCAAGGTTTGTAAGGTTACAATTTCCATTGTCAGGTTATCTACTTCTACTGTGAAGATACTCACAGTCTAATTAGTTCTTTCCCTTGCATTACTAACAGAAAATGGTTATGAAAATTACTACTAGTTAATTTTAATCACATCTAAGCTTTTAAACTGCTTGTAGTTTGCACAGTTACCTAATACACTGAACTTGGATACTGGCTCCCACATTTCAGGGCAAATGAATGTAGCAATAACTAGTGCTGGCTTATGGTGAAGCTTTCATAACGCATGTTTTGGGTGCAACTTTCCCAGTCTTCAACCATAAAGCAGTTTCACTACAAGTCCAAGTTAGCTGTGTAGGTTTCTCCGACAGATTGGCCCCTGCTAGCAGACAAGCACTCAAACAGCTCCTTGGTCCCTTCCAGTGAGACAGAAAAAAGGGAACTTGTGGGCCAAGATGAAGACAAGTAAAATTACTCACCTTTCCATCTTAGACATATCCTATGCTCTTTACTTGAATTTTGAGTATGCAAATTCTTCTGCTCCTCATTCTCTAGGTTTTGCAGTACAAAGCTGGAAACGCATTTACACAGAGATAATTCACATTTCAGTATTTTCTTTTTATTTTTATTTTGAAAATTGTTCCCCAAGTGGTAGTGGCGTACAAGACTGGGAATCAGCCAGAATGAAAAACTAAATGCTAATTGGTTACAGTTCAAAATATAATTCACAGTGAAAAAGAAAGTTGACCTTTATGTTTTCTTATCCTTGGGTAATTCATAGCCTTGGGAATATGTGATATTGTCAAAATGTTACCATTCTCTTAGAAGTTGTGCTAGAATTAGAAAGTAGTCATTCAAAATGAAGGCTAAGTGTAATACAGTAATCATAAGATAGTCTTATTTCAGTCTGACTGAATGCAAGATCAGATACATACAATTGTGGCTTACTTGAAGGAATATTAGGTTATAACTGCTTCTGAGACTGATAATTGCTGTATGTGTAAAAAGTAACACCCCCTACTCAACTACTGGTCATGTCTCATTAAAATTGCATCTGGAAGAGACATGATAATCACTTTTTTTGTGATTTAAGAGAGGTACTATTTTGTCGTTTTCCATTATTTGAGACTCCCTCTTACTGGTAGTGTTCCTGCCATATAAAATACATTATTCCTAAAACCAATTCTGAAAAGTTCAAAGCACTATATTTATGGCTCTCATGCTGCTATAACTGCGAGGCTTTATCTGACACATATATACATTTCCACATGACACGGTAAAGATATTGATTCTAGGTTTATTCTAAACTGTCAAGTAAATAGTCTTGATCACAGCAGAGCGGAAACCGTATTGACTTTCCCAGGGAGAAACAAATAAAACTGAAGCTTTACCTGGCCCAAAATATCCTTTTGAAGTTCAGCATATTCTGATCTTAGGTTAAAAAAACCACTACACACACACAAAGTTACCTGTGCATTTGCATTGAGTACTTTATTTAATATATTTGAGTATATATACAGAGAAAGTTAAAACAAAACAATGTCTTCAAATTATCTTGCCTTGCAGAGGTAACACCACGGTTTCCATACAGTCCCATTCATATTCATGACTACGTGGCAAGAGACTGTTTAAAATGAGTAAGAGAGGCCAAACCTAAACAGAGTGCACAAATGACAAGGCTAAAGATGTGTCAGAGCTTTTGTGGCCCTTTCTTCATCCACAGCATCTGATTATTTTACGCTGTCTGGTACGTACATTTTATGTTGAGATGATGAGTCAGACCTTGTATATTACTAAGCACACTGGGGCTCTTTTCCTGCTTGCTACTTAGGACAAAATCCACAGAAACAGGGAAAGAAAGTTGAAGACACAAACCTAGAGCAAGCTGACTAGGAGTAGTCAAATAGTAAGTGAGCTGGCTGCACAGTGAAAGACTTTTGAAAGCTTGACAAATGTAGACCTGCCTCACCTGAGGGTAAGTTTTTCACCCTTGAGCTGCTGCTCAATAATTTTTAGATCTAAAGGCATGAGTCTGCAACTTTTTAACAACCTGACAGTTTCCTTGTCACCCATTGAGCTGTTCATGTCATAAATGCTACAAAAATAACAGAAGCAGGAAATGCAATCAATCATACCTTGTACTTGGATTTTTAATAAGTTATTGCCTTATGTATATTCTATTTCTTCCTCCTTTCTTCATGCCTCCACCATTACAGAGAAAGTCAGGTGAAATCTCTTCCCTCTTCTCCGTAAGATCTGGCTAAGGACAGTTAAAAAAAATGGCATTAGGAAATCTAACAGAAAATTTTGGAGTCAAACGGATGTGGAACTGAAGAGCAATAAAATGAAGGTTTGTTTGGAGGGCTGGCTGGGATGACAGACTTGGTGAACAAGACCCGCTGGTGTGGCACTTGTGTTTGTGTTGGGCAAGAGAGGGGCATGACATGACTCAAGACATCCATGTGTCAGAGATTATGGAAATAAAAATAAGTGCTGTTAACTACATGCATGCACAAGGAAATTTCACCTTCACTTAGCAGCCTGTGACAGTTTCTTCAGAAACTCTTCAGAAGCAGCATTTCCTTCATGATGCAGATGATGAGAGGTGAGGATCAGGCTACTTTCACTCAGTTGTCAGTTGTTAATCCCCTGGAACAAGGAATTTGTAACTGGCATGGAGCCTGACCCTTCACTCGGGCATGTTAAAGGAGAGTTTTTCATTCCACTCTAGTTCTTAGGGTAAGAAGTGAAAAAATAAAAACGAATGTTCTGCCTTACAGGAAAGAATAATAGTTTACTCAGAGCAACATTGGAGCTTCCTCCTTGGAGATTTTCCAAAGGCACCTGAATGTGGTCCTGGGCATCTTGTTTTGGGTGTCTCTACTGAAGCAGGGATTGGGCCAGGGAATATCTAGAGGTTTTTTACTACCTCAGCCCTTCCAGGATGTTGTCATAACTGTGGCTGAAATCATGTCAAGCTGCAGTAGTGATTCCATGCACTGCTGAACCTGGTTCCCTCTTACAAGGGAATCATAGAACCATAGAATGGTTTGTGTTGAAAGGGACCTTTAAGATCATTTAATTCCAACCCACCTGCTATAGGCAGGGACACCTTACCATGTTGCTCACAGCTCAATCCTGCCTGGCCTTGAATGGTTTCAGGGAGGGGGCATCCACAACCTCACTGGGCAACATGTTGCAGTGTCTCACCACCCTCACGGTGAAGATTTTCTCTGTTATATCTAGTCTAAATCTACCTTCTTCCAGTTGAAAATCATTTCTTATTGTCCTGTCATTATATGCCCTGGAGCTTTCTCTTCTCCAGGCTGAAGAGCTCCAGCTCTCAACCTGTCCTCGTCAAGTGAAGCAGAGGGAGTGAGGAGCAGGCTGCCCTCTTGCACTGTATAGCTTTGACCTCAAGTCCTAGAGCAAGAGCTACCAGGGGATGTTGCTGCTTTGCCTTTCACTGAGACCCAGGCAGCGTCTCCAGCTGGTATAGAGCCAGGTTTTCACTCTGAACAGAGTGGACTAGATGACTAAACAGTTATTTTTCTTTGTCTCCTTATATAAATCTGCAGAGTGAACCCTTAAGAGGAGATAATTCATAGCAAGTTTACAAAAAATAGAAAAAAAATTGCCTGAAGAACAACAGAAAAAGAACAGCAGTATTGTTTTTGTTTTATGCCTTAAATTATTTTGTCAGGTAAAGTAGTAGAATATCTTTCACTCCAATGTCTCTGCCTCATATCTGTTATTTTTCATTTCAACATTGCTTCTTGATGAAGGAGCTCAAATCAATTCAGTCTAAATCAGGGATTTCTCAAAATATGAAAAGAGGTGCTGAGGAGGTTTCTCAACATAGGAATGAACTTCACCAGAGTTTAAACAACATCTGTAATGTAGAGCTGGCTGCCCTGTGTGTGACACACTCTGACTTGACTGTGCTGTGGGAGAGCACACAGATAGTCCTATCTGATGGTCTCCCAGCTCTGGTGGTTGATGGAGCCACCAGGGTAACCCAAGGAACTTATTTGCTGTAGCACAACCTGCCCTGTCCGAGTTACAGGAAGAAGAATTACATTAACACTGTACAATACAAACAGGGAGACATTTATTAGAGCTTGTTTCAAGGATGGCAAGCAAAACAATAGCTTCCTTTAAGAGACAGAGCAGTAGAAAACTTCCAAATTCTACTTCAGATCTTCTGTGTTTTAACAGAATTAGCAAAGATGATGATAGGAAAAAAAACAAAAAACCTCATCTAACCTAAGATTTTCTCAAATGACCATGAAGTTGAAATAAGAGACAGATTTTACTGCCATAAAATGTGACAATTCAGTTGCAAATATATATATGTAGGAGCTGTATATTGAGAGAGATATTGTCCAAACAACAGCAACCACATCATGAAAGAAACCTGTAATTAAGAACCATGTATTCATTTTAGTAACAAGCTTAAAAAACAAAAAACAAAACACAAAACAAAACACAAAAGAAAACAAACAAACAAACAAACAAACAAAACCCACATGCATAAAGAAGTACTTCAGAAAATGAAGAAAGTACAAATGTATTTGCCTTCGGGACTTAGGATAGGTTTAATTTCACTGTCCAGTGGAATATACTAAAGTGTACTTCATGCATTAAAAATGTTTAAAGCTAAAATTCACTGGAAAAGTAAAAGAAAACCTCAGGGGCAGATGAAGAACATGAGTTACCCTGATGTCCGGAGCCAATCCACACATTAATGACAGTTTTATTCATACAGGTAAGAGGTTTCCAAAACTTTAAAGCATGCTTGTCCAGCCTTAGTAAACTTTCCTTTGTGCAAAATTTTCCTCAGTCCAAATGTTTTGAATCTTTTAGTGCATGCAATAGGTGTGACAGCTGAAAACCTCTCTGATCTTCATCTGCAGTTTGTAGCTGTGGCATCCATATTCATCCAAATTCATCCATAACATATTCAGATGTTGTGAAATTCTCTGGAACTGTGACTATGGGGATCATATGCTAGACCAGTCAGTAGGGTTGGAAAACAATAGACAAAATTCCAGGTAGAAGAGTCTTGCCTCTTCTTTTTTTTTGCAGCTGTCTCAATTGCTCTCATAGAAGATAATGCCTCTCCAAACAAATGTGTTTCTCTTGTTGTTTTTTTTTTTTTTTTGGCTGAAGTGATCATACAAATTCAGCCTTAAACTAGAAAAACTTACACACCTCCCAAGTGCCCCAGTAGATGTAAACTTCCATTCCCCCTTTTCCCTATGAAGTACTTTCTTAAATCCTTTAATCCTTCTATAGAATCTGAGAAAATATAGTTTTCAGAATGTTTTGAAGGCCAGTGAGTCCACTCTGTGTAAGCAAGGCTCCATCCTCTAGTCCCCAGTGATTTCCCATTACTGCTGGTGACCACACTGCCTGCCTTTGTCACGTGAGAGTCTTCACAGGAGACAGAGTAGGAAGTCTCAAGGACTTACAACAGATCTGACATCCTGCTTCCACTCCTATCCCTCTTTCTCCTGAGACTGCCTTTGGAGAACATGAGGGACTATCTGTCAGCCCAGTTTTCCACCTAGCAGGGAACTACCTTCTTCATAGACACCATTACTTTTCCTATTCCAGTGTTTCACACATCTCCTCCTCTTCTCCATCAGTTTTCTTGGCCTCAGAGAGGGACATCGATGTACATGTCTGTTGAGGAGAAATAAAGGGAGGCCTGCCAGTTACAATCAGAGTTAAACTGCACACTCTCCAGAGCATTTTAATACATTAGTCCTCTTTACATATGTCTGCATCATCAGGCACATGTTGTACCTGCTTTCATTCCTTAACAGAGTTCACCCCACAAAGTGCAGCTTAAAGAGAAGCTCTGGACTGCAACAAACCCCACTGAGTAGTAAAGAATATTCCCATGTCCTGTGGCTGGAGAACTAGCCCCTGGATCTTTGCTGGTGTGCATCCTTGCATCAGCCCAATATCCCACAGTGTTACATGAGCTCCACTTATCATGCTGTATGATTTGCCAAGAGATTTTAATCCTCAAGCTTGCTCTAAAAATCCCTTTCTTAGGTTCCCATGGTTTTTTAAATTATTTATAAGTATACAGTATATATAATACTATACTGTATTATGAATGGTTGAGGTTTAGCCTAATGAACTGAAATTCTCAGTTTGTTGTCAGGAATGCTTCTTTAATTTCCCTTTTATTAAAGGATCAATAATTTACATTTTTATTTCATATATGATTTGAAGTAATATGTTTATAGAAAACTTGGACTAGTGGAGAGAATGAGGAAACAACTTGGACTCTTTTTTTAAAAAAAGCTTATTATAACTCCAGAGAGAGACTATGGGGATTTTGTGGAAATGATCAGGGTCTGCTTGAGAGGACACTGTGTTGCTAGGAAACGCTAATGATGAAGTAACATGAAAAATGTCTTTGCTTTTTAAATGCACTTGGGCTAGGAAATGAATAAGTAAAAAGTAGATTAGTGAACCAGAGTATCAAAATATCAAAGACTGAAATACTATTTCATTTATGTAGTGAAAAACAGTGTTAAGAGAAAAACTTAATGCAATTCTAATCAAAATGTACTATAAAGTGCAGAAAGGGGTACTTTGGATCCTTAACAGGTTAAGTACAATATTCAGAAAACCCTAGTCAGGAATGTGAATGAAAAAAGGACAGAAACACTCAGCTGCATCTCAAGCAGTCTTGTCATGTCATAAATGTGAAGGGCTATGTAACATTATTCTTGTGTTCAGCCATTATAGCTTCACCAAGTACACCTTCACCAATGCTGGGCTGGATGGGGCACTGGACTGCCTGATCTGTGGATGGTGATCCAGTCTACAGCAGGGGGCTAGAACTAGATAATCTGTGGTTCCTTACAACTTCAGCCATCCTATGACTGTATGGGTATATTATTATATAATTATATAATGTGTAGCTGCTCATTAGACTGTACTGCAAATGTTCGGGATGCTGCCATACTTCTCCACAGCTGTACTTTGCCCTTTAGCACTGCCCAACATCACCTCCATGAGTAAATGGATTTTTCAAACTTCATTCAAATCCAGTCTCCCTAGACGAAAACTAAAGAGGATTATGGTGCTGTAGAGCCTCTCCTTAGATAAGTGAAAGAACTAGGTACATGTCCTGGAGCTGCTAAACTTCAACCTCTTAAATTCCTGTCTATACTCAGAAGGTCACATAGCCTAAATCTTGCAGAATCACAGACTCACAGAATCATAGGGTCTGGAGAGGATTGTCTAGTCCAACTCCCTGCTAAAGCAGGTTTCCTACAGTAGGTTGCACAGGAAAGTATCCAGGTGGGTTTTGAAACTCTTCAGAGAAGGAAACTCCACAACCTCTCTGGGTAGCCTGCTCCAGTGCTCTATCACTCTCACAGTAAATAAGTTTTTTCTCATGTTTGTATAGAACTTTCTGTGTTCCAGACTGTGCCCACTGCCCCTTGTCCTGTTGCTCAGTACCACCAAAAAGAGCCTGGCTGCATCCACTTGGTTCCCACTCTATAGATATTTATAAGCATTGATAAGATCCCCACTTAGTCTCCTCTTCCCGATTTGAACAGCCCCAGGTCTCTCAGCCTTTCCCCATGAGGGAGATGCTCCAGTCTCCTTATCATCTTTGTGGTCTTCCTCTGGACTGTCTCCAGTAGTTCCCAGCCTTTCGTGAACTGGGCAGCCCAGAAATGATTATTATTCACTCCAGCACCTACACAGTGAAATGAAAGATGTTCAAGCAAATGATAGTAGTTCTGTGTGCAGTTTGGAGTAAGTTAAAAACCGTGAGGTTTCAAAAGGTTCCTTCAAGCAGTGCTTTCAGTATTTCTCTGATTATTTTCTCTTTGGCTAATATTAAATTATGCTTCTACGTTTAAAATTTGATTACTTGCTACTCACCTATCTTCTTTGCACTTCTTGCATTGTCCCACATCATGAACAAAATCAAAGGATTTATTTTTCAAGACATCTCTGTATAATGGCTTGTGTCAAAGTACCTGATCATAACTGTTCTCTTTGTCACTATTACTTCATGTGGTGCTGCTAATAAAACAATAAATATCTCACAAGTTAAGACCACTGATCACTCTCTATACAAATGTTACAAATATTTCACTTTTTACTTTTTATTTTTCTAACCTATTATTTTGATTGTATCCACATGGCACTCCTGAATCTGGAGACATATGCCTACTTTCCCACCACTTTTTACTGCATTGGAACTCTTGATGTTTTACAAGAATACAGATGAATACAAAACCAATTGTATGAATTCCAGTGAACCACTTACTACATATTTTCTGTTAGTTATGGTTCTCAAATGTGAGGATATATCAAATTGTATGCTGAATAATATTTTAACCTGGCATTATACTTGATGTTCTATGTACCTTTTTTTTCCCCACAATATTGTCTGAAGTACATTGTGAAGTTCAATCTCTGTAACATAACTATTTCCAACAGCTCTTTCATCATTGTAACATTGTCTTTCCTGGAATTGTTTTATTTTGCTACTTTTCTACATAATGTAATATTCTAAATAATGAAAGGCTAAGGTTATTTTTTTTTTTGCTGTGTGACTTGATTCACCACTATAACAATGTCAAAAGTTGAAGTTCCATTTCATCAGTATTCTATGGTGCTTTACCTTGCAGTAAACAAGTACACTGCTATCTTTTTTCTCTGAGATCGTCTAGGCTTTGGAAATAAAAATATAATTGCAATAATTATTTTCTTCAGTAATTATCACACAGTTAGAGGCAAGGAGAGGGGTGAAATATCATTCTCCAGGTTTTTCTTCTGCCTAAACCTTAAAACCTATGAAATAGATTTTTTTTTCTTCTCTGGGTTATCTCACCTGCAGTTTCACTAATTTGCAGCTGGCTGGAGTCAGTGTGTGTCCTCCAGCACCATCTGCAGTTAAAACACAAATAACATGAGATATTATCACCAGGAATAAGCACCAGAGGCCAAAGTTATTGTCAGGGTTATGATATAATCTGCAAAGTTGACATTAATGCTCTAATCACTCTTCAAAGCAATGAAAGTGTAATTATTGTTGTTCACTCTCCTTCTCCCATGAAATTAAAAGAACAGCATGACATAAGAAACAACTTTCTCTACACCGGCTCTGTAAACACAACCTTTAATTATTAAAACACCAAGAGAGGTCTGTCCAGATTCATCTTTAAACATAAAGGCTGGCTCTTCTTTGAACAACTTAGGTGAAATGAAGTTGGAAAAGCATCCAGTAGGGAACTGATTGTAGGTCCTTGATCTCTGCCATGCAGCTCCCAGGGTACGTTAAAAAGTCATAAGGGCTCCCTTAAATGTTAGACTCCAGCTGGCAGCCCAGCATGCTGCCACAGCACAGCACTGGCTCTTCCCTGTAGCTTCCTACACTCCTTCCCTCACACCAACCAGCTGAAATTCAGTTGAAGAGCCAGTGCAGCCAAATGGTGGCCATGAAGGACAGACTTTTGTTTACATCCTTAAATGTACACTAATAGAGATGCTGCTGTGCTCAGAGTTTTCAGACAGGGTCTGCTGCTGCTTCATAAGAAGCTAAGAGGAGACCTTATTGCACTCTTCAAATACCTGAAAGGTAATTGCAGCAAGAATGGGATTGGTCTCCTCTCACTGGTGACAGGTGACAGGATAAGAGGAAATGACTTCAAGTTGTGCCAGGGGAGGTTTAGGTGGGATATAAGAAAAAACTTATTTACAGAAAGGGCTGTTAAGTGTTGAAACAGGCTCCCCAAGGAGGTGGTAAAGTCACCATCCTTTAATGTGTTTAAAAACAAACTGGATGTGATGTTCAGGGACATGATTTAGGGGTGGGTTGTTAGAGTTAGGGCAGTGTGGTTAGGTTGTGGTTGGACTTTATGATCTTGAAGGTCTTTTCCAACCTGAGCAATTCTATGATTCTTTGATTCAGAAAACCTCTATCTAATGTCTTGTAACCAGATGGGGTCTGCCAGAGCTTCACAGCAACCCCTTCTTTCCTTGAAGGAGCAGAGGAGGAAAGGAAATAGCTGTAGTCGGTGTTTGTAAGGCAAAGCTCACAGCAGGAAATGTCTTCAGTTTTCTTCATTTATTTCAACACCTGGTCTTCAAAAAGAAGGATTGCCTCCTGAATCTGTGCTGAGGAGCCCTTCAAGCACAGTGCTGCCATAAGCTGTGGTCCAGTTTGCCTCTTTCACGTATGTGCCAACATGGAGACTCTTCTGGCTACACATCCATTCTGCTGTTTCTGATTTTTAAGAAAATGGATCTTTGTTATCCAACTTTCTCGGAAAAACAAGATGCTGTTAGAAAAATATTTCAAACCGAGTTTTCCAGTTTAAGTCAATGCAAAACAAATCACAACAGAGAAGCAAAAGTAAGAAAAAGACATGTCTATTTAAATGTGCATACATACATAATGATGCATGATGTATGTATAAGGGAAAGCAGAGGTGCGCTACAGGAGGCTGGTCTGATCTGTCTGCCCTGTCCTCTGATTAATTGCCTCCATGTCAGGGAATTGGCCCATCCATATGTACCTGCCAGTTGAATTCTTTAAGTTTTCCATCATTGCCCAGCCACTGCTCAGCTGTCAAAAGCTGTTTAAAAATCACACGTGCTTGCGCAAGCCTAACTGGGAGGGGACCAATAAATCTGTCTGATTGTGTTAATTATGGTGGTAGCAGATTCTGACTGGGAGCAGGGGAGGAAAAGTTTTACCTAAGTACCTATAACCAACAGTCTATATGTACATGGACTATACATAATCATGTTTCAGAGCACAAACAAAGCTGTGACTAATGAAGATTTGGAATAACTGTCTTTTCCAGCACCAGCATAACATTTCTTGCCTTCTCAGCTAAATCTTCCAATTTGTGAATTACAGAGGAATGGAAACTTGGAGCAAGTGGGACCTGTTGGAGGTACACCGTGTACCTGGTTTCTCCCAGCTTACAAGAAGTTTTACTGATTTCACAAAAAATAAAAATACATGAATCAAGGATGGCAATACAGTTCCTTCATCACTTCATTTCAGATATTAAAAACTAAGTGGCAATCAGAAAATTCCTAATGTGCACTACAGTCTTGATGCTTATTTATTTTCTTTACACTAGTTTAACTAAATAGAACAGGATTGTATGGTGCTGTGAGCATTGTCTCACCTTCTAGCTAGTCAAAAGAAGATAGAAAATATAAAAGAAGGTGATGGTATTGGATCACATCTGAGGTCTAAGATTTGTTTTTCTATCTAATAGAGGCTGGTAATTGAAACCTTAAAAAGAATGTAAAAACAGTCCAAGCATATACCTGCATACACTCCCCAAACAAGAGTTTTTCCTTTTGTACTGAATATCACAACAATAAAATCCTATGTTATTTTTATTCACTGCCTCCTAAACTGTGTCCTTAGTGAGCCACCCCAGCTTTCCTTCTTCATACTACTCAGGATTCAGTAAACCTTTTGTAGCATCCCTTCTCTTGCAGGTGATTTTTTCCCAGACCCAGGAGTCCCAAATTCCCCCTTCATTTTTCAAACAGAGGCTGCTCCCCATCTCTAGGGAGCTTCACCGTCCTTCCAATCTTTTCCCATTTTGCTATTCTCCTTTCCAAAGGGGAGGAGATGAAGATTGCAAGCAACGTTTAAGGAGCTGGGATATCCCAAATGTATGCAGAGGCAATGAGACATCTCAGCTTTGTTCCCCTGCCTATAGCAAGTAATTACTAATGTCCTGTTTAGCGTTTGGCCACTGTTAAGGTCTGGAGTGATATTTCCATAGGCTTCTCATGCCTCAAAGACATTAGTCTATACTTCAAGACAGCGTCACTGTAAGTGTAAGGTCTGTTTTGCCCACCCATACACGTCTCTGTTTGCAGTGAGTTTGAGCTGATCTCTCTTTCCTAAATGAATCAGTATCAGTAAATCTTTTTGATGCTTTTCCCCATAGGTCTGATGCAGTGCTTTCAGGTTGTTTCAGACCAAAAGGTGTGAGAAATAGATAGCATATTAGGAAAAAGTTTTGTAAGATAAGGGTGGTGAAACACTGGCACAGGTTGCCCAGAAAGGTGGTGGATGCCCCATCCCTGGAGACACTCAAGGTCAGGCTGGATGGTGCTCTAAGCACCAGAGGAACTGTAGGTGTTCCTGTTCATTGCATGTGAGTAAGACTAGATGACCTTTCATGGTCTCTTCTAACTCAATTCTATGATTCTATGATACTGTGGTTCTATTTACTGGCTTACAAGTCTCCTTTCTTGTCTCTGTTGTTTACAACAGATTTCAGATTCTTCAAATACAACAACCCTGAACAAGGCACAGAAATCTGAATAAATTCTGGTAGAAGATGTGCATGAGGCAGTAAGCTTTGTAAAATAAAATTCATTTACCATAACTTAGAGAGAGCTCCGCAGGGAATTCAGGAAATGAACAAAAGCAACTAGAAGAAACATACTCCATAAGGTGAAAGATAGACACACTTGTCTTAGCAAACATTTGGTTTAAAAACAATATTTATAGAACAGTATAAACATAGCCAATTTTGATTAACACAAATGATCTGTAGGGCTCAACCAAACTTGATATTATAACTCAGATCATACAGGTTATCGTATCTCCTTCGAAAAAGAATTATAGCTGTCAGCTCTGTCAGGAGTATGACTCAGTGAGCTGCAGATGAAAGCAAATATCAGATAGGCATGGACTAAACTGGGAATCACTTTGGAACTGGAAAATTCTGTTCTGACTTTCTTGGTTGATTTTTCTCCTGCTCAAAGTGTGCAGGGGGTAACACAATCTGGTTTCATTGTTCAAAATACTGTAAGTGAATGAAATAGCCTATATCTGTCTTCGATCTGAGGCTTTCAAGTTCACTTACAGTCAAAATGTTGCAAGTATCAGGGTAAAAAAGCCAAAGCCTGCTTAATTAATCTGAATGCTGAATTCCTATGTAATTGGTAGTTATATCCCATCTCCTAATTTATTAACCCTTAAATCTTTGAAAAAAGTGGACAGAAAAATATTAACCTGCCTGTAAAAGTGGAAAATTATTTAGTATTTTTCCCCATTTTTACTGCTGACAACGGACTGGACTCTGTGCTCAATCTGTATAGTTGCATCTACATAAAATATTTTCTTTTAGAAATTGATTTGTTTCCATATTTCTTCATTTTTACAAGCAACTCAAGATGGCAATTTATAGCCATTAATTAAGTGACCATCACAGAATTAGTGCTGGATGTTTACTTTAAGAGAAAACCTTTTCACAAAATTTCTCTTTCCCTATCCCTGTAGCAATATAAGAATTTAAAAAAAATAAACAAGAAAGACGAACTGAAAGAGAAAAGAATACAGGTACAATATTTTAAGGTCTTCTTCATTCCTGGATCTGAGTGAGGGCAATTTCCAGCACTCAGTTAATCATCTAAATATAATAGGTTCTTCCCTTTATTTCTTAATTCCCTGTTAATAACAGAGGTGGGAGGAGATTCTGTTGTGGGGAGGGTATGAGCCTAAGTCTGCTGATTTATCTATTATTCATCACTCATTATTCATCAGGTCTTATTAAGGCATCTGAAGTTCAAATTCATTTGTGGCAAGTGCAAAAAGGAAAAGCTGGTTAAGTCAAATTCTGTTAAATATGACTTCTATGATTTTAAATACATAACATTTAATTCTTAGATAAGAACTGTTTTACTAGTTCATTTAAGAAGTGAAAGCAGAGGGTTTCTATTGCACAGGTACCAAAGCACATCCCTCACATCCAGAAATCCTTCTCTGCTGATAATCAATATGCTAGCTTTAACTGATGCTCACTGATCCTCACAAGAGCTCTTGTGACTTTTTGATAGTTTATGAAATTGCTACAGATATCTGGCACTTTCAAAAGCCTCATGCTGTACAGTGATTTCTTGTTTGCCATCAAAAACTTCCTTAGCAGGGAAAACAGTTCCCCCGTGTTTGTATTTGTGACCTCAGATGAACAGGAAAGACATCTGAGATTGTCAATAAGAAATATGTAGTGAATTTCACTCCTTTTTCTGTTTGTTCATGGCAAAATCCTTTCATACTTGTTCTTACAGGATATATTGACTTGTGGAAGCTAAACAAAAATGTTTTTATGAATTTACCTGTTTTCTTATGCAAAGAAAATTCTAATTGATTTTAAATGAATTTTCTTATTTTTTATACAATTTTCTGCAGTAGAAAAACAGCAACTTGCTGTACCAAAGATTCCTGTTTCGTATTTTCACCAGTCTGAGGTTCAAAGAACTCTCTGAGTTCAAGAGTGGGGAGAGGATTAGATTGAAAATAATATATCTCCCAGTTATTTTGTCTGCAACCACTTTATCGCATTCATAGAATTAGATTTAGAACTTTTTGACTCAGCACTAGGTATTTCTATGAAAAATCTGTTTTGTCTTTGAAAGAGCAAAAGAACAGTGAAACATCTACTTGGTTTGTGGAAACTAAAATTCACAACATTGTCACAAGTTTGTTTTATTCTCAGATGAAAAACAAAAAGACTATGATTTCTCAAGTGGAAAGAGAAATCTCCTGAGAGACAGTCTTCTGTACCTCAGCAAATACATGAGAGAGAGGCCCTGGACTGTGGGTTGCCTTTCAAGAATCACCTCCTCCAAGCTTGGAGAGGGTCCATGGTCATGCACAGTAAATTAAGCAAAAGTGTCAAGATGTATGCATGCATGAACAAGGAGCTCCTGCTAAACTCAAACATGAAAAAGAAAGCATATTAAAAGTGGAAGAAGGAACAGGTAACCAGGAAGGAATATATAGACAATTTCTGGTTGTACAGAAACAGGGTTCAGAAGGACAAAGATGATTTGAATTTGAATATGAGGGAGGATATAAAAGGCTGAAATAAAGTTTTCTACAGGTAAATACAAAGCTACAGTACATAGAACAGTAAGTAAAATGCAGACCTGCAGCTAAATGGGACGAGGATCTAATGACAAAGGACATAGAAAAGATCAATTTACTCAGCGCATTCCTCATCTTGGACTTGACTTTTATGAGCAAACTTTAGGAAAACCAGGCCTCTGATTCCAGAGGGAAAGCCTGGTATACTGAAGAGTTACTGTTTGTAGAGGAGGTGGAGGTAAGAGAATATTTAAACTGACTGGACTTCCATGTGGCCCATGGGATTCCATGACGTACATCCATGGATGCTGGTGATGCTGATTGACATCACTGTGAAGACTCAATTATCTTTGAAAGATCGTGGTGCATAGATGATGTTTCTGAGGACTGGAAATAAAAAAAACATCACCCTTATCTTCATAAAGGACAAAAAGGAAGGTCTGGGAAGCTACAAAATTGTCAATATCACCTCAGTTCTTGGGAATGAGACAGACCAAAATCTCCTGCAGGCAATTTCCAGGAAATGAAGGGCAAGAGTGTCACTGGGAATAGTTTGCAGGTATTTATGAAGAGGAAGTCATTCTTGATCAACCTGATAAACTTCTACAGCCAAAAGACTGGCTAGGTGTATGCGAAGAGAGTAGTTTATATTGTTTAGCCTAATTTTAAAAAGGTTTTCAATGTTTTTTTCTGTAATATCCTGTCTGAGAAACTAATTAAGAATGGACTAAGAAAGCATGTATTTAAGTTGACTGAAAATTGGTTACTGACTGGCAGACTAGTTTATGATTAGCAGCATAAGGTCCAGGTGAAAGCCAGATTGCTCCCAGGGGTTGTTGCTGTCTCCAACTCTATTTAACATCTTCATTAATCATGTATTCATAGAATCACAGAACATTTTCTGTGGAAGAGACCTTTAAAGATCACAGAATCATAGAAGATCACCTAGTTCCAAATCCCCTTGTGAGGGGCAAAGCCCCATCCACGTTAACCTTGAACACTTCCAGGAATGGAGCTTCCCCCCCTCTCTGGGCAATGTATTCTAGTATTGACCATTTTCATAGTAAATAATTTCTTCCTGATACCTAAACTAAATCTGCTCTCTTTCAGCTTATGATCATTCAGAACCGTTACCCCTTGTCCTATCAGTGCACACCATTGTAGAGAATCTCTATTTTTCTTGTAAGTCCATTTTAAGTATCAGAAAACTGTAACAAGGCCACTCTAGAGTCTTCTTTAATCTTCTCTAGGCTAAATGACTCTGACTTTCTAAGTCTATCATCATGGGAGAGGTGTTTCAGCCCTTTGATCTTTTTCTTTTTTTGGTATTTCCTCAGGTCCCACTGTAGTAGGTTCATAATGACCTGGATGATGGGACAGAGTGCACTCTAAGCAAGACTGAGCAATACAAAACTGGGAGAAGAGGGTGATCCATCAGATGGCTGGGCTGCCATTCAGAAGGACCTCAACAAACTAGAGAAATGGACCTGAAGAAAATCCATACTGCTTAACAAAGAGAAATGCCAAGTCCTGCATACTGAAAATAGAAACGCCATACACTGGTGAGGGTCTGACTGTAAGGAAAGGAACTTGGATAAGAAGACCCAGAGAGTACTAGGAAACCACAAGGTGGACATGAACCAGTAAAACACTTTTGCAGCAAAGAGGACCAACAGTTTCCTGATCTGCATTGGGATTTCAAGGGAAGTGATTTTTCCCTTTTACTGAGTTCTGATGCAACACATCTACAGTGCTCCCAAGTACAAAAAGCATGGACTTACTCAGGCAAGTTCAGTGAAAGACCATGAAGATCATTAACGAACTTGGACATCTGACAGATGCAGAAAGGCTGAAATAGCTGCAACTGTTCAGACCACTGGGAATCATGGAATTCTATGAGGTATAAATGTATGAATGTATAAATATTTGAAGGTGGAAGTGGAAAGGGAAGAGAAGACAGAACCAGGCTCTTTTCAGTAGTGTCTACTGAATTACAAAAGGCAATGGGCACAAGGTAAAACACATATAATTTTATCTAATTGTAAGAAAAAACTTTTCTACTTTGAGAGTGGTCTAATATTGCAACAGGATGCCCAGAGTTTGTGGATTCTCCAACTTCAGAATCTGACTAAACACAACCCTGACCAGTATGTTCTGCCTGGTTGTTCCTCAAGCAGCGGGAGTTGCTCATCTTCAGAAGTATTCTGCAACAACAGTCGATCCTTGTGCAACAGTTGTATTTTTTTATGTCTTGATAATTCTCAACTTGCAAGGACAGATAGGAAATGTATATTCAGAAAAGCTACTGGCTTCCAGGAACTCTTTCTTAGCAACTACTCAGTCTGAATATTATCACATATTTTTGTGAGTTCTGAGATGCTTTTAGTGCCATTGTCACAGAAGGGAGCACAAGCTTAGTGGACACAGTCAGGTACAGAGCAGGGACAATGTCTATTTAAAGGCTAGGAACTATGGTTTTTTTCCTGTGACTTTTGGGATATCTGTCACAAAACGTAACTTGGAATAACCAAATAATACATACCAAAATATGTGTCTTGGCAATCTTAGTTATCTAAATCCTGGGACAGTTCGGGCATTTTAGAGGAAAGAATACGATGAAGATAGTACTCTTCAACTGCATACTCATGCTTCTCCCCCATTAACTTCTGCATTCTCCAAAAAGCTTCCAATGTTTTTCTTGGCTAGTGATATCAGAAAAAGGAAGTAGAAGCAGCAATCCTAAATATATTCTAGAATTGCATGTATTATCCTGTTCCCTTTTATTTACGTGTACATTTTCCACAAATAGTCATTTAACTCTGGTTTTAAGCACAGACTTGAAAAGCTGTTCAGTCTAATTTGTTATTCTGAACTGATAGAAACTCATTGGATTTGGTTTCACCTTCTGGTTTTCAATTTGTTTTTCAGTTCTTTCTGTACTACTGGAATTTTGAGTTCAAACAACAGAATCCTTGGGTGAGATTACCCCAAAGTCTCTTTTACATACTTTAAATACAAAACTACTGATCTGTACAGGCTTGGAAAAAATCCATAAACCCATACAGTTTCACCTTTTAGCAAGTAAGGTCTGAATGTTGAAATGAAATCTGAAAATAGATGAAGTGATGGGAAGCCTGACTTGAATCAGTGCTGCAGATAAACATAGTTATCGTAATTACACCAACATATTTTTTGCCAGTAGAGCCTCACCACTTTTCTAGTCTCAGTGACCTAAGCAGATGAAGTAATGTCAGTGTTTTTTGTTAGGTAAAACTGAAATAATGACAACACTGAAAATACATATGCTTGTTTCACACCTTCAGAGCTGTTAGTGGAAGTTAGTTTTCCTGTAACTCTGCCAAATCCTGATTTCCTCACATTTAGAAAATCATGGAATCACCAAGGTTGGAAAAGACATCTAAGTCATCCAGTCCAACCATCCACCCACCACTAATATTTCCTACTAAACAATGTCCCTCAGTACAACATCTAAACGTGTCTTGTACACCTCCAGGGACAGTGACTCCATCACCTCCCTGGGCAGACCATTCCAATGCTTGACCACTCTCTTGGAAAATAATTATTTTCTAATGTTCAACCTGAATCTCTCCCTCATACAACTTGAGGCCATTCACTCTAGTCCTATTGCTAGTCACATGGGAAAGGAGGCCAGGCCAACTCCCACCTCACCACAACCTCCCTTCAGGTAATTGTAGAAAGTGATAAGGTCACACCTGAGCCTCCTCTTCTCCAGGCTAAATGAGTCTTATGAATGCAACCTTTTCCAAGTACAGCTAGGTGAATGCGGTACTGAGCATGGAAATCAAGCATTTGCCATGTATTCAGCTGTCTATGCGCTTACTCTAAAATAAACTGTTCAAAAAAAAAAACAAACAAAGAAGAAAAAAAAAACAGGAAGAAAACACACGTATCTGTTGCTTAATCCATTTCGGGTACATTTATGAGTGCTGAATAAGCAGATTAAAATAGCTAAGGAATCCACAGATGTCTCTCTCAACCCTACAGGAAAAGGGTTTTTATGTGTTGTTAATAATTACAACTGCATTTTGAAATCTCCAAGTCAGCAATAGTTTTCTTCCATTGTGTTAGCTATGAGCTTTCAAAATCCTGAACAAGAGGAGACAGGGACCCCTAACTCCCATCCCACATGTTCAACCTACTGTGATAGCATTCATGACTTAGAAAAGCACAGCATTAACGAATGCAAAATGGTCAGACTGGGAATACAAAAAAAATGACTCAACATCCCGAAAAACAGCCCTTCTCTGTTAAAATAAATCTGTCTTTGCTATACGTTATATAATTCTAAACTGCAGTGTTTTGCACTTGGATCAATAAGAGGTTTACGTTAACATGTAAAACTTCTTCTTTTAAAAACCTGGCAGTTCATGTAGTCATTTCATTGTTTTTTAGGGTAAAGAAACCTGAAGTTCAAAGGAACAGTTTTTGTGTAGTGTTAATTTCTTTTCAATTGGAAACAGATTGGAAAGGGGTTGGCAGTTGGACCAGATGATCTTTTTCAACCATAATAATTCTATTATACTATGAAACATGGTTTCTCTCAAGAACAGTATCCTATGTGAAAGTACCAGCCATTCTGCCCTATATCATCTCCATCATGTTCTCTTTAACTAGTGCTTGTAAGCTGCCTTTCCAGCACCATACTGAATCTAGGGGAAGACTATTAGACCAAGCAGTGAGAACTGGCCATTAGTTTGGGGTACTGAGGAGTCCTCCTATCCTGAGGAAGATACTAGAGAAATCTGAAGCTCTGATGTGACATATGCCACTAGGCTGTTGGCTGCAGAACATGCTCAGTGTGCCCTTATCTGCTGGTCTGCTGGTATAGCAGAACTTTTTAGGGTGATATTAATGCCCATGCAGATTCACTCAGGTGTCTTTTTGCCTATGGGAATGCTGTTTGTCTTCCAAGGACAAGCCACATTTCATTAGGTTTTGCTAAAATCTGATGTAGAGAGCATGAAGACTGTGAAGAAAATAGAAAAGCAAAGATCCATGTTCCCTAACCTGAGGATCTGATACAGCTACGTTCCCGACATTCTTGGTCACAGCAATGAAAAGTGCTGTGGTCAAAATGATGAAAACAATGTAAGAAGCAGTGAGGAGCAGTCTGGCTTACAGAAACGCTGAGCTCAGCAGACCTTATTGGGGAAATTAAGGCAAATGTTGATGGGGAGGTTTGTGAAAGGGTTGGAAAGGTCTTTGAAGATCCTCATTGGATTAGGTCTTACAAGTGTGTTATATTAATACAGAAACTTTAAATTGAAGAATACCATTTGTAATTCACTACTGCGACTTGGGAGTAATATTTTGGTGGAAGTTTTGTTTTACAGGCATTAAGTGAGCAATTAGACAAAAGGAAGATTACACTGTCTGGGTGGTTCCGCACTCCATAACTCCTGTTAGATATCTGTCTGTAAATAGTTAGATGAATACAAGCAAAACTGTAATAAATTTTACATGCAAAAAGGAAGAATATGCCACAGTTGAAGCTTAATTTTCACTGAGGGGTGAAGCTGAAGGGAAACGAAAATACTGTGAATAGAGCTATGGTGCTCCCTGGTGGAAGCTGAGCTAGATCTGACTCACCAGGCAAACGGTGGTTTGGGAAAGCATCTTCAGAACATAAATTACAAACAAAAAGAATGTAAGCTGCCAGAAATCTTATATTCTACAGAACTATTTTATGTACTGGACTTCAAAGAATGTGAGTCACAAAACACTTTCAAATGATGATGAAATTACTGGTTAGAACAGCACTTGTATGTGTGCACTTTACAGTCTAGAGGAGCAGAAGGACAGGAGGATGTCTTGTAGATGGTAAATTTAAGTTTAGGACAATATATGACAGAATTTTAAAAATGTATTCTTTCAAAGGCAGGACATCAAAGAACTGATTGTACATTACAGCACTTGTAAGTGGTCTGGTACAAAATCAGAGATGAAGATATAAATATTCCTGGATTTGTAGCTTCTACGCTTCAACTATGGGGCACATTAGTCAGCAATATATCACCTGGTCATAAAAAGGCCTTACAGTTGTTACTATTTTTAGAATATTCATATTTTTCATCAAAATGCATAAAGATACTAGTCAAATGTGATGTGAACTCTATTTAGGTTGACACACTGATTGGCAAGCACAGCTCTGAAAGCATGATTAAAAAGCACAATCTTGGCTTTGTCAGCGGGAAATATTGCACAGAGACAAACATGGGCTAAGCATACAAATGTATAAATTTTATATCATATACATACGTACATACATAATTACTTCTTGGAATTTATTTTAGAATACTTCATATTATTAGTGCCTACAGGCAGCAGAAGAGGCAGATCAATGCCTCATTTATGTTCAGCTCCAAAATAAAAAGAAAGACCTTTCCTGTACCAAGGAGCTTAAAAACTAAGTAAAGAAGAGAAAAAGCGATAAACCTGAAGTACTACTATCCCCTTTGACAAAGCTGAAATTCAGGTATAATGAGCCCAAGTCAGCAAAACACATAAGCACATGCTCAATTCTATTCAATTCTTGAATTTTTTTATGTATTTTACTGAGTAGATACAGCATTAAGTACATTCCTGTGGTCTTCACAGGATGATGGTTCTTTGACTTGCTTACGCTCAGAAGTAACTTCTGTGGCAAAAACAAGAATTTGTCTAGACCTAGTGTCCCAAACCCCTTTGAAAGCTTTAATCAGGAAACCCATGAAGAATAAGTAAATGTATTTAGGGAAATTATATATAAGAAGGTCATTTTACATTAAATATACTCTGGGAGGCAGAGTGCTTAGGAGAGGGGGATATCACCAAACTGGAAGTGATCTCTACCAGAATGCCATAGTTCAGGTCAATATTTGCAGCACAGGTTAATGTTGGGTGAGTATTAACATAAAATAAATCTCACAGTGGTATCAGCCAATATTTAACAGAGAGTTTTCAGAAACATTTTTTCATCAACCTTTCATCAATTCTGTTGCAAGGGTCTGTTCCATGAGCACAAGAGAGACAAGGTGATGGAAATTTTGGCATTTACTCTTCACTTTCTTCAAACCAAGAAAGAAGACAAGTCAATGCAAACCTGCAATTATGTCCTCTGTTTCAGAGCATGCTGGTAGCCCAGAGGTAGCTTTTCAGTGCAGCAGGGTACATTTATACTTAGAGAATACAAAAGAAATGAGCATTTCTACCTGTGTCTGGAATTACTGGGGTTAATATTTGTATGATTGTTTTCATGATCAAAAAAAACTAATGAGTTCTAATGCAACAATACTGGGGAAGTCTGAATCTTTAGTATCAAGGAAATCATTCCAAACTTACTTCTAACTTCGGAGTGTTATTTCTAACTTGACACCTAAGCTTTTGGCCAGGTTGCATCACTAGAAATGAGGATTAGTTACCACTTGTATGAAAATAAAATCATCATGTGGATCCTTAGCATCATTATTTGTGATTATACAAAGGAATTTAGACATAAGATTTTTCAGCTTATCCAAGTAAGATATATTGTTTGTAACTACTTCAGAGCCTGTTACTATTGGTAGGCATCAAACAGCCTTCCACTAAATAGTAATGTGTGTTTTCCATACATTTTCCATATATTTTCAAGATCACCTTTTTCTGTCTATAAATTGAGGTACAGATCTTGGTTTTGACTGTTTATCCATCAGTGTTTTTGCAAATAACACAGGATTTTTTTCCCCTTAAATTAACCTTTCTTTCAGGCAGCTCCAAGGAATCATATTGCAAGGATTATTCCTATACAATGAATCACGTCCTGCAATACAAATAATCTAATTTTTTACTGATTTGATATTGTAAATGAAGAAGAAATTATTCAAGGAATGTCACTGAGAGAAAGGATTGTATACAATTCTACAGGTTATGTACGGAAAAACAAGCAGCAGCAAAATCCAGTTCTCCTGTGTTACCACATGGTGGCCATATAACCACAGCAATATCTGTTGCTGCTGCAGAAACTGACAACTTGCTAATTCTGTACCTGTTCTCTATGCATCCTATGCAAAGAGATTTCATCTAAATTAATGCCTTCAGCAAATAGCCAGCCCCTACAATTTGTTAACATAAAAACTCAGGCAATCATAGAATCATAGGATCCATAGAGTTGGAGAGGATATTTAAAGATCATCTAGTCCATCCCCCCTGCCGTGAACAGGAACAGCTATAGCTTGATCAGGTTGCTCAGAGCCCCATCCATGACTTTGAATATCTCCAGAGATGGGGCATCATCCACCACCTCTTTGGACAACCTGTGTCAGTGCCTCATTGTAAAAACTGTCTAAAAATTCTTTTCTTCAATGTAATTCCATAAAACTATACAGTCTGATTTTTTGCCAGACATACAGCAGACTTATATTGGATCTCATCATCATAAAAATATTAGCAGTGCAAATATAAATTGATAAGAATCTGGAAAAACCTTGTAGATTTCATTTTTCAAGTTCTTCTGAAAATGGGTGAGTTTACTGTAACAAGGCATGATATGTTAGCACTTAGATTTTGTTGTTAATAGTGGTGATAACTTGCAACATAAAGATTATGAACATTTTAAGAATTCCTTCATTACATCAGTTTCTGTATTGAAATTAGTTTTCCTTATAAGAAATATCATGTTTGACCTGTCAAAACTCTTCTACAGTTAAGCAGGATTCTTGAAGGCATACCTTCATCATTCCCACGTTTTCTTGACTTGGTCACCGATATAATACCCAGTGTTCTCCCATCAGCTAAGGTTAGATGTGTTTGTGTACTCAATACAGCCCACAGGTACGGGGCTGAGAGAGGCTGAAAAACTTTACCTGGTCCCCTGGGTTGTTTGAGCGGTGCTCGAGACTCTGACTCTAATCAGTTGTCAAAACACATGTTAAAATGAAGAAAGAATTGCATTTAACTGCCAAATATTTAGAAAAATAGAGGGAAGTAAATCTGTCAGACTTTTAACTAGAACTGATCAGAGATAGTTTTTATTTCCCCATGGAATAATTGCGTGTTATTAGGAAATAATAAAAATCTGAATTCTTTCCAGTGAACACAACAAACTGTGAATCAGAAATGCAACAGTGGGATCTGTAAGAACTGTGATGGTCATGTCACATGTCTCTGTCACTTTCTGTGAGTGGTATTTCCTGCTAAACTGGGTCTTGGTGAGGAAAGAGGACTGACTCATCAGTAGTTGCCCACACTGCACAGTGAAAGAGGTCCTTTTGACTGAGGAGTCCGTCCCATAAAATGTTTGGAAACAAGAGGCAGTTGAACCACAGCTCCCATGAGACGCTATGAGAGCCTTTTCAAAACCAAATATTATGCTTTATGATCAAAACCCAGAATCTTTTCAGTTTTAGTTCTTTTCCTCTTTGGGTTTAAGTAAGTATTGAAATTCTCTATGGAAAGTAAATACTTCTTATAAAATACTTTCTGTCTCAGTTTTGTTCTTTGAAAAGAAATTGTCAACATTGGTTCTTTTAAGGCACTCACAAAATCTGAGGAATCATTTCAAGTAAAACTGAAAAATTTGGTGTTTAAAAGCAACCTGATAGAAAAACTCTTAGCCTGCAACATTGTATGTCATAAACAGTATTGGTGGGAAGACCTTTCTGAATGTCTTTCCAGCTTCATCTCAGCCTGTACAACACAAAGAAGATGACCCAGCTTTCATTGAGTTGCTTCTTATTCCCACAGCAAGCTGTTGCCAAACCAACACCTGCCCTGGACTAAGTTGGGGGAACAGCACATAGCTTTGGCAAACCATTTGCTCCCCATGGCAAAAACTCATCATAGGAATTGTGTGACTCCTATGTATGGTAGATTTATATTTTCATTACTGCCCTTTTATGCTGCAATTCTTCCCAGCTGATTGCAAATTTTACAGGGAAGCACAAACTGACCATCAGCTCTGACATAGTACATTTTCCTTTCCAAAGAAAACATGTTCCAGATTAAGTTGAAGCAAAACATAGGTTTGAGCCCAGGTTCCCAAGTGAGTGAGCCTGGAGAACAGTTGGTGGGAATATACTTGTAGGGGCATTGCAAATGTACTGTATGATATAGAATGTCGGAACTAAAGCATCATATTTGAAAATCTGTCGGTAACTCCCCAGACAAATCAGATCATGCACAGAACAAATTCCCTAGCGGACACAGACATTCAACCAAGGAGGGGGAATTGCAGGGAGGCAGAATGCAGGTGTGGTGTTGACACTGTGAGTGGCCAAGTCACAAGGCTAAATTCATGGTGTCAGAGAACATCATTTTGAAAGACTATCACCCCATGACTTCCCATGTCTTTTCTCTCGGATATCTGCACTGGGGTGCAATATCACAGGACTTAGAGTAATGAGAAATTCAAGTTATTTCTGAAAAGGCTTTGTAACAACTAGACTTACATCAGAAAACTGGAATATTCCTGAGAAGAGATGCACTTTAGGGAAAAACAATTATTTTTTAAGGTTGTCTCTTTGCATGTTCTGTAAGTCTTCAAAGTGCTTGTGATTATCATTCATCAGAGCTGTGGGCAGGAGACATTTCTCCTGAGAGAGGGACAGATGATATGTGTGTGTGGTCCAAAGGAAAGCAGCTTTAATCATGCACTGAGCGTAGTCAGCATTGTACTGTGACTAAATTTACTATCCATCAGATTCTTTCTACGAAGAGAAATGGTGCATTTCATGCCCTAATTTCTGTTTTGTCTGTAGACTTTCTATCCTAACTTGATATCAAGGATCCAATTGTCACAAAGTATGGTCAACAGTCAGCATCTGCTTTTGTATGCTTGAATACCAACCAGGAGAATTCCTGAGTGCCGTTCAGCCATGACCCACACCAAACTCTGCCCATGTAGCTCTGCAAAGTCCCTCATTGCTTCCATGTGCATTAAAGATTTTGTGCCCCTATAGTTGTGCTTTTGAGAATCAGGTGCTGCCTGGTTCATTCAGTGATACATTTTATCTTCATCTTGCTGCCAAAAGCAACAGAAATATTGAAGTAAAAGCATGATGCTGACTTAAATTCAAATCCACAACTCAGCCTTTTTACAGATTTAATTGGCAACACTACAATATTTTCAGAGCTTTCCAGATTTTGACATTATCTCTGTCCAAAACCCAAGAGTGTTATGGCCAAATCCAAGCATAGAATAATACAATTAAACCCTCCCTGTCCTCATGAAATGGACAAACACGATGTGTTTTCTTCAGTTTGGTTTATGCTATCAGCATTTGTAAGCATCGTCATTGTTTAGCTGAACCTGCCAAATGTTTTCTGTTTAATTACAAAGTACAACCACAAACTCTCCAGAGAAAATACTTCTTATTTGTTTATTTATTTAAGTGTATGAGATATTACCAAATAACTGGAAAGCATTTGCAGGAAAAACAACAACAATCCATCTCAAAGAAGCAGTATTTATAACTCATTTAATAAAAAGTAATATATTTACATTTATCCAGGCACATGAAAGAAGTATGGAAAAACACCAATGCCTTTTAATTTTAATCTCAGTAAGTGCAGAAAACTATAGAGTAGGGGAACAAGCTGAGAGACAAGACTGTAAGGAAGTTGTGTATCTTTTCATGCTGAGAGATGAAGCCTCTTCGTTCTTCTTCTGCTTTCCTGCTGCCCTTCTCTGCATCACAGTGAGCCCATCCTTGACTCTGATGTTTGTTTTTATTTAGCTCTGAGGAAAAGGTGTCTGACTGTCACAAGATATAACTAGATAAAGTAGTTTAGATTCTTTCAAACAAAGATTATACTTTCATAAACCAAAATATCATCTGAAACTGAATTATCTTGAGTCATAAGTGTAGTCCTTTGGGGCATAAAGTGATCACCAACAGGCTTGACAGAGGAATGTCTTCAGGTAGTGTATTATTACCAGTGATGAGTGATAAGTTATATTATTTTCCATACAGAAGTACTGACTTGCAGTTAAAATGGTCTTTTTAATTTATTACAACAGCACAACAAGGAAGAAAATACTGTAATGTCTTTCCAAGAGAGACAGTGAGCAGCCTCATGTACACAAAGCATTCAAGTAGCATGGATGAGGCACAGACACAGAGCTGAAGTTGGTTTTCAGACAACACATGGTTTTTGTATTTAAAGGAACATTATAAAGAAGCCATAAATTCTTCACCAAATAAAGCGAACCTGATGACTGGAGAAATGAACTCTCTCCTCTTCCTATACGATGCATCCCAGAATGGCTTGGGTTGGAAGATACAATAAATATCATCCAGTACCAACCCCCCCTGACGTGGGCAGGGCTGCCACCCACTAAAACAGGCATTAGATCAGATACTAGAAAAAGCTGCCCAGAGCCCCATTCAACCCGGCCAGTCATTCTGCCTTCTGTTTATAAGCTTCCGTCAAGTACTGAAGGCAACAATGTGGTCTCCCCTGGGCCTTCTCCTCTCCAGACTGAACAAGCCCAACTCCCTCAGCCACTCTTTGTAGGAAAGGTGCTCTAGCCCTCTGACCATGTACTCTGGACCCACTCCAACTGTTCCTCGTTCTTCCTGTACTGGGGGTTCCAGTCTTGGAAGAAATACTCCAGATGGAGCCTCACAAGGTAGAAGAGAGGGGAACAATGCCCTATCTCTCCCTGCTGCCCATTCCTTTTTTGATGCAGCTCAGAGTGCAGTTGGCCTTCTGGTTTGCAACTGCACACCGACCACTATCTTGTGTCAAGTTTTGATTTCCATATTTTTTGTGACAAGAAAGGCAGCTTGACCCTTGTAATTAATCGTCACACACTTGCATTTCACAGTTCTCCATGGTCTTGGAGTGAGCTGATCCACTTCTGATTGCCATGATGCCTCCTGTCAAACCAAGTGTCTCCTCAGTGGGCTAAGAGACGTTGTCCCATCTTCCCTGGAGCCCCTTCCAGCAAGAGGAGAAGGGACTCGTGGGGGCTGCCAGAGGCTGTTTTGTACCACACACTGCTGTTGGGAAGCAGTAGAAAATCAGTTTCCAAAGCAAAAAAAGAGAGCTGAAACATGTTGTGCCACAGCTACTAGCCCAGAAAGGGGAGGGTGACTATCAAACTAGTAGCTTGTCTTCAGTGGTGGGGGAAAGCACTGGTAGAGGTGTTGTTGGGTTGCCCTCCAGTCCCCACCAACTCTCCCCACTCCTCATGCTGGCAGGAGTTGTAGGCTTATCCTCCAGCGGTGAAAGGGTCAAAGTGCTCAGCCTGGCATAGCAGAGCGGGTCCCAGGAGCTCTGTAGGTGCTCTGAGGTGGCACTGTGTGTGGGGAGAGATAGAAGCCAAGGGGGCAAAGTGGACCAGGCCCCCGAAGTGCAGACTTCAGTGCTCAACTTTCCCTGTTTCCTCTCCTTCACAGGCAATTTCCTGAAAAAGTGTATCATTTTAAGTGTTCTTAAATAGGGAACACATCCATTGTCATTATTTTAATTTTAAAATGTTCTGCAGAACTAATTATTTTTAATGTTTCTTAAAAATAAATAAATAAATAAATAAAATAAAAAAAGGTGTGGTAAAATAACATTTTAAACTCTATTTTTCTTAAATTTAAACTTAGAAAATTACTAACAGTCATTTAAATTGCAGCTCAGAAAAAGATATTTCCTTTTATGACTTTCACTCCCTTCTTTATATAATATTTAACCCATGGAGCTGTAAAGGTTATACGAGCTGCATACTTTGGGGGGTTTATTCCTCATCCTGCAGTTATGACACACAAATAAGTGACTGAGTAAGTAAGTAAAGCTAAATAAATCAAGCTGGAGAAACACAAGCCAAAGTGAAGTATTGCTTATTCTTAATCCTGCCTCATTTGAGGCACTTCTTTGTGAGAATCCCCAAGTAGCTGAAGATCCCTTCAAAGCAAAGCTAGTTATAGAAAACTTATCCCCAGTGCTCATGTGATCAGGTAATGTACTCGATTCACACAAACAGGTAATCCACAGGGCTGCACTCTAGACAGTTAAGTGGCTTTAACATAAACTCTTATTGCAGAGGGCTGGAAAGCAGATAAAAGCTTCATTTGTCTTCTGAGCCCTCACTGAAAATCTGCCCATTATAAACTGCAGACCTGGTGCCTTTTTGATGTGGAGGATGGTGTGTTTTTGCTGCGAGGAGCTGATGCCTGGCTTTTTCCCACCACAGGGCTGGTCGTAAGCATCTGTGGGGTGTGCACATACTCCAGCCTCACTCACCTGCTCCCTGTGGCATGATCAGAGCAGAGGCTTTGCTCTGCTCTTGCATGAGCTGGCCCAAAGGTTCCTTAGCTCAGAGCGAGAACAACAAAGGTTTGCTTATGGCTCTCTTGCAGCCCATGAAAAATAGTTTTTCTGTGAGGATATTTATCATCCACTCATGTCATCATTGCTGGGTTTGTGGTGACAGTTGCGGTGTGGACAGCATACAAAATCTTTTATCTGTGAATGTTAACATTTCTTTGAAGACTAAGCATGAAATATATTACAACAGGTCTACTGATAGAAGGGTTGGAATGACTTCATAAAAGGAGAGGATCACAGAAACAGATGCGTGACTGTTTGTGCCCTGTTTAGAAAATTAAACTGTGTTCAAATGCAGGAAACTAAACAAATTTTGCATTTCTTTCAGAGGTCTAAAACTGGGACTGTTTCCATATCTCAGTCAAGTCAGCAGGAGTCTTCCCATTGACTTCAATGGGCATTTCATCCAGACACTGTTTGGTCTTCAGTTTCTGATGATTAAACTTCTCTCCTCCTTACTGATAATAAAGACACCCTTCAATTCGGTTGGTGTGCTGTACACATCCATCCAACCCTTATCCATCAGTTTCTTAAGGGAATGAATCTTCCAAATCATCTTTTTTGGGAGAAGGGACTGTGGTGGAATGTGACACTGTCAACCTCTTCTTCCCCACTGCCTCACACAGTTTATGTTATGCTTCTTATACTCTCGTAGTTCAAGGAAAATTGTTTCAAAGATCCAATCTTTGCAAGTCTTGCTGATATTTGGTATTTTCTTTGAGTGACAGCTGTCCTAGGATTAAGTAAGTAAACTACTTGATTGGTAAAAAAAATACCAGCCTTGTACCCAGAGTTTTGGATGTATCTTGCAAGTGGCGTGCCACAAACCAGTTTTCAACTAATTAACAGCCCATGTCATGTAACAACGCCAAATCTAACAACACCAGTATCTAAAAGCTCATTCTGGTAGCTCACAGAAATCACTAAATTTGTGTTCAAAACCTAAGTTCTGGAAATCAGTTTGCCTTAAAAAATGTTTCCCTTCCCTGTACTTCCTAAGTTTGAGGCAATTTGTGCTGCTTCTGCTGCCATAAAAATATTGAAAATACATTTCTGACCTGATGTTAATTAATTACCCTGTAATTCTGATATTCTGTAAACAAGCACCCATGTAGGCTGTGTGCCACCCAACTACGCTGCACCAGTGCTGCTCCCTTCAAACACTTCATATCCTTTTGTGCTGGTTGGTAGGGGCAGCCCACCCAGCACAAAAAGGTAGGCAAATGATTTTAACAGACAGGCATTGTGTTGACCAAGGTTTCCAGTGTTAAACTATCCAGAAAGATTTGGACAAATTTTTCCCCATGGTAAAACGCGTATGTTAGTTTAAAGATGAAGAGAAATGAAATGTGTTATTTATAGCCTGAAATATCTTTAATATCACACACGTGTATTTCACTTAATCTTTTTTTTTTTTTTTGATAAATGCCCACATTGCTAAACACCTAATGCACAACAGGATGTGGCTCCCACTTAAATTAGCAGATGCTATAGTATCTGATTGTTAATGATGGACCTGTTTGCCAGTAAAAACAACTGATGGACCAACATGTGTGAGCTACAAAACCTCAGCAAAAGCCCAAACTAATGAGAGAGAGAGAAAAATGCTTCAGGTCACAGTCAGCAGATGGGAACTGGCCAGATGTCTGTCTGGGGCAGGGAGAGGGCAGCATGTATTTAAATACATATCTATGTTTTTATATAGCAGCAACCACTGGGAAGTTCAAATGCTTGTACTAACTCAACCTATGGTTTTGAGGTTTACTTGCGCAGTTGAGGGATAAAAATAAATGAACAGTGTACTTCTCTAAATCTGAAACTTTGGCTATCAGGTGGCCCTGAAGTGGTCTCTATGTGCTCGAGAAATAAACTCAAAATGTTATGAGTCCGGTGAAAGCTGTATTAAATGATTTTGTCAACATAAGATGCCATCTGTGAATAGCTGAATATAGAATTGTGCTTTAATTTTCTCCTATGTATTTATTAAGCGAGGTATACTATAAAATGCAATGACTAAACATTTTTTTTAAAAACTGTGACACATGTAGAAGAATGGAGAATATTAGCTGAAAAGATGAAATTGTGTCATTTCTAGTAAAGAACTAGTTTATATAGCTACATATTAAAAGTTGAACTAGCTAATTTCCTAAACATGCAGACAATGAATGCTGATTGAAAACATTAGGATTCTTTTAATCACATGCTACTGCAAAAATACTGATATATTTCTGACTAAAATAAATAAGCTCTGCTTGTTTTTCACGAGAAAACCTTCATTTCTTCCCACAGTCGGCAACCTGGTCACACTGTCTGAGAGATTTATTCATCAGCTAAAAGATACGCAGGTGCTTAAGTGCCTAACTGGAGTGGGGCCTATAAGACAAAATTCATTACAAGTAAAATGCAATTTGTTCATGGATTGAAGCAATTTGAGCATTTCATTTGACTCCCCTGTAAATGGAATTTTCCTGTATGCATTTCATGGCAAGCATATTTTTCCACAGGGATCTGATCCCGACCTCACTGGAGTCGATGAGAATCTTTCCACTCTCTCTGGTGGGCTCTGGATCAGTCCCTGGCTGTGAACAGGGTACATATGCAGGCCAGCCCTAGCCTGTGTCTCCATATAAGTCAATATATGCTCAACTGATGGGTGCTTTGGGTAACACTGAGGGAGCTGTAGTCCTCAGAAAGGAAGTTGCTATGAGAAAAACACTTGTCTTGCACTTGTTGATATCAATGTTAAATAGGACATTTGAATATTTTCCAGTGGAGAGGCTTCCTAACCCCATGGGGCATTAAATTCAGACAAGTCCCAGCAAAGGCAAACTGGAGCAACAGAAAAATGGTGCTTTGGTCAAAACTCTGCCTCCTGCTATAGCATCTAGAAAGATTGTCTTAGGTACATCATAATGGTAGTGAGAAAGAGTCATTTGCAAGTAGGGACAGAGTTGAAATGCAAGTGGGAAAATGGGAGATAGCTGTCAGATTGTTTTTTTGGCTTGTGCAAGCAACACTGGATACAGCACTACACCTACATAGTGAGGAAGAAGATAACTGTCAGACAAATGGTCATTTTCATAGCTTTTCTCCTGATTTTATACGCTCTGTGCCCAGGTAACATCCTTCTTATTCAAGATCTACAGCTAAAACAGCTGTAGGTCATGCTGCCTTTCAAAAAATTTCAGGAAAAAAACCCCACCGCCCCGTGAATTCCTCTTGCGTCTGTCATGGTGTGTGTGCTTTGTATTGTGCACAGAATTGTGTCTAAAACATACGCCACTCACTCATTAAAATGTCAGAAAGAAAGGTAGAGGTTATTCAGGCATAAGAGAACTCCTGTTCGATGGTTTGACTGAACAACAATAGAAATCTGCACCTGCACAAGTTTCTGCCAAAACTGATCTCACACAACTGTTGATCTTGATTAAATTCATTAGGCTGGGAGAGATGGATTTCTATACATCTTATTGTGTGTGTTTTATAGGTTATGCTCCTGGGTGGAATATAAGGCAGTTTTTGTTCAGGAGACAGTAGGAAAATCATGGCGAGACCCAGGCCTGCTTTAGAATTCAACAGATTCAGCAAAACCCTTGGCCAGGACTTATTTTGGACTTCAGTAAAACCCTATTATAGGAGTTTCCGTAAGTTTAAAGGAACTGTCTGAGAGTTTGTATATATTATAAATCCTATTCTGTACAGATTTTGCCTGCAGTAGCAAAGCAGAAACATTTTTCAACAATTCTGGCTCAAGTCATAAAGCTTTATCCTGGAGCGATGAAATTAGAAAAATATTTTACAAAACCAGAACACAGGTCACATATTTGCAATATCTTTCTTTAGCATTAGCTCTATTTGAAAGAAGTTTTATGTCACAGCTGCACTGCACACATTGACTGGTTGCATCCAAAATATGGAAAATAAATCACAGGTTTGTCCACACATCTGATAACATGAGGAAAGCCAACAGGCTTTCCCTGATGATATTTATTCCTCCCTTCTAACTTCTGTGTGGATGTGACTTTGTATGTTTATACACAGGCATTCAGAAATATTCAGATCTAATTTCTGCCTTTTCACTTTCCTTTGATTTACTGTTGCACAAACAAAAGGCTTGAGACCTGATTATAATCTCACTACAGTTAATCAGGCTGTTTATGTCAGTAATTAATCAATGCTGTGTGTAAAGACCCACAACCTGCCCTAAGGTACATAATTTACCCTTGCCTTTCCCTTTGCATCGTCATTTGCATCAGTACAAAGGCAGTGCAAACATGCTGCTGTATTCTCTGTTCATCCTTCACTCATTTTGCACAGAGGTACAATAACCCAAATGAGTGAGAACATGAAACTTAAGACTACTTCAGTGTAAGGCATTTGGATTTGTCTGATCTCAAATGGGATGGTTTCACCCACGTCCTGTTGAACAGTCACCACCCCACAATATTGCCATGCCTGTTCCTGTCAGCAGAATGTCAAAAAGAATGAGAAGAGGTGACTCAGAAGCACAATCTCCCCTTTTATCTGTGTGGAGTACATCTGTATGCTGCCAAGAGATGAAGGTTTACAGCAGCACAGCTGCTAGGGAGATCTACAGGGAGACCTGTCTCAGAGGTTCACCTATGGAAAAACAAAATAGCTCTCCAGGTCATCTTCACGTTCTGGAGCACTAAGAGGACAGTTTCTGGGTTTTTGGTTTTTTTGCAGCATTTTAAGGAGGTGACAAATATTTATTTTATTATAAACGTTTCCTGATAATGTTTTCTGAGAGGTTTGGGAAAAGAACTCAACATTGAAGTAAAGTGTGCAAGAAGAAGTGTGAAAACATTTTCGTTTTGATGTGTTGAGTGGGTCAGCTGAGCAAAGAACCTGAAATACCACAGGACTAGAGATTATTAGGGCAACTTTATAACCCTAATGGAAAAGTGGCAAAGTGGCACATTTTCACGTAGACCGTTGCTGAGTACTTATTACTGAGAACTTGTTCCCAATGTTAATGATTCCATCTCCAAAATTTTTTTAAACAATCGTTTTTAAAGAAGAAAAAAATAAGCCTCACAAAAATTCCATCTCAACCCATTAAGCTACAGTATGTTGCCTTCTTTTTTTTTGTCCACCTCATAGTTACGCTTTCTCCTATTACTGCTATCTCTTAATAACACCATCTTTCAGGATCTCTGCTCTTCAATTGTGGGCTACTATCCAAGCCTGTTATGGGCTTTTCTACAGCAGGATTTGAAGTAATTTCTAAACCAAATAACTGTGCATCCAGATGATAATTTCTCTGTTACATTTGTTTTTCTTTTAGAAAGAAAGGATGAATAGTCATGAGGTGATGTTTATTTCTCCCTGCAGAGAGAACTGCACAACTGACTCAGACAGGGTGAGTCCTACAATGAAAGTGAGCTAAATAACATTTTGTCTTCTTATGCACTGAATTACTTTGCCTGAGTTGCACCTGATGAGGCCACAAATGGCATTTGAGAAAGACTTCACCCCAAATATTAATGTACTTGCTGGGAAACATGAGGAATGAGGAGAAAAAAGGAAAGGCCTTGGGACTATGTTGGGGTCCTTAGGTATGCAGGGATGACCCTCCTCTGGGACATCTGATCCCAGAGGAAACACTGGTCTGTGCACACCAGCCTTTAGCGGGGAAACTAGAGGCAACCAAGAACAGCCCAATGGGCAATAGGCATGAAAATATTCTCTCCTTTATCCAGAGAAAAAGCTTTCACTGACTTTGGCAATGCAGGTTTATCCACTTGCAAGTGGTCGTTCAGAACTGAATGAGGGGTTGGAACTGGGTGGACTTTAAGCTTCCAAACTGTTCTGCAATTCTGTGATTCTATGGGTCAAACCAAGGGGGGAAATTGTTGGTGGCTTTTTTATGATGTTCTTGGACTTCCTTGGACTGGATGGTTACAGAAGACAGGAGGAAGTGATAACCCAGTTGGCCCAGCAGGTAGGGCTTTTCCTGGCACTTGGGATACTCAGCACTGCAGCCCCCATCTGTCTAGATCAGATCAAAGACTCTTGCCCAGATTTCCAACAGACAGAATAAGTGCCAAAAGTGTTAGATTAGCTTTTCTGCTGGGTGCTTTTTGCTTTGTATATATAATTAAATATTCCTTGATCTATGGAGACTGTAATAGAATTTGTCTTACACAACACAGACATTTGCATCTCAGCTAGGGAGTCTGTATTAACTAGTGGAGATAAATAAACTCTTAACAGACAATTCATCTGATCTGTTTTTAGATGTAGAGGAAATTAGCATCAGGGCAATTTAGGGAAGTGGGAGCTCATGACTCTGTGAGCTGGAAAGCAGCTACTGGGAAGAATAACCTGTCAGGGTGGCAGCAGGATACCTGCAGCCACGGAGGGCTCGGTGTAATGCTCATGTGGGTTCTAGTCCATGAGCTTAATGTCAGTCCTTATTTGCTGAGGAAATTTAAGTCCTCCCCAGGTACCAAGCTGCCAGCCAGCCGCAGCAATACTTTATCCCCTGTTTTGGTTTTGTTCCAAAGTAGCAGGTTTCTGACACATAATATGTACTGACAAGCAGAACTTCCCTAACTGCATCTGACTAACCATGGCTCATTAGCATATTAAGCAGAGGAACATGAAGCTCTGCAGAAATGTGATTGGATGAGAGAGAATTCAGAATAAATATATCTGTAATTAATAGAATAGGAAATGCAGAAGACTACTGGCCTTTGCAATACACAGTTCACTGGAGGACTGATCTCCATATCTGTTAGCTGAAACTGGGAAAGGGTGTAGGTAAGAGAATTGGCTTTAAGCTACATAAGCTAGGAAAACTCATATCATACACTGAAAAAAAGGAATAATTTCTGTGTGCAGAACTGTGGTTTTAATATGAACCCAACTGATCACTCTTATCAAAGAAGTGGTGAAAACTGACTACAGCTACATGCTAGCCACATTCTCAAGGAGCATCAATCTCTTGATCTGAACATCTCACGTGACTTCAAAGGAAAACATAAAACCTTTCTCTCTTTGCATCTTTTATAGGGATTTGCTTTGGGTTTTATTTTTTCAACTAAGGCAATTATGCTGGAAGGTCCACATCAAAGAAAATGCCAACCTTAGGCCTTTTGCACTATCCAGGACAGGGAGTGCAATGTATATCCATCTATTTAGGATATCCCATCACATGCACTGGCCAGAATATGTTTCACAATATTAATGGTGGTGAGGTTAAAGTCTGGCTTTTCTTAGAAAAGCTGGATATCATCATAACCAGCTGTTCTGATTTGCTGACTATTTATTAACATCTTTAGTAATTATGCATGGCAGATTTCATGAGAACACAATCATACAGCTTGTGTAAATTAATGCCCTCAATAAAACCTGCCTAGGCTTATGCAGTTAGCTCCTTTGTTAAATTGTGCTTCTCCCGTTAAAATATTTAGCTATTCCAGGCATATGCCCCCTCTCAGGCACAGGCTGTGCATGTTTTCTGTGCTCGTTCTGCATGAGAAACTCTCATTGACCCACATAAGGGCTCAGTGCATGGGCCATATGCTAAGAATATGGAAATTGCTTTGAGAATATGTGGATTTTCCATATCCCTGTCATAACTGCAGTATGGATGTCACTGTGGGATTGTCTCTTGCAAATGGATAAACCTGCAATACTGCTCAGTGAAAGCTTTTTCTCTGGATAAAGGAGAGAATATTTTCATGCCTATTGCCCATTGGGTTACTCTTGGCTGCCTCTAGTTTCCCTGTTCAAAGCTGGTGTGCACAGACTCGTGGTTCCTCTGGGATCAAGTGTCCCAGGGGAGGGTCATCCCTGTGTACCTGAAGGGCCTCAAAATAATTCCAAGGCTTTTCCTTTTTTCTCCCAATTCCTCATGTTTCCCAACAAGTACATTAATATTTGGGGAGAAGTCTTTCTCAAATGCCATTTGTGGGCAGCGCTATCACCCACAAGATCAGGCTGCACAGGGCCCCATCCAACATGGACTTAAATGCCTCCAGGGATGGGGCATCCACACCTTCTTTGAGGAGAAGCCATGGCCTAATCTTTCCATGCAATTCCCCCTGTCCTACTGAATGGACTGAGCTCCCACCTGCCTCTGCAATCAGGCCTGCGTTTGTTGTCTCAAAGCCTTTGCATCCCCTAATCTCATCTCATCTCCTTTCTCTCAGCTTCACCAGAAGTCAAGATTGAAACTGAACTCTGGTCACTGCCTTTTTAAGGACCAGAGGATCCCAGAGCCACAAACAAACTTGTGGTGGCCCAAGCATGCTGCTGGCAAGCTCTGACCTCTGAAGACATGACCCACAGCCGGTCCTGGGGGAATACCAACATCCCTTGAAGAAAAGCCAGTCCCTGAATCTCAGAGATGACAGATTGCAGCAATTAGCTGTGAGAGTATCCAGCCTGCTTGTAACCAACAATAGCAGCATCAAGTTTGGAGGTAACAGCAGGCTCCTTTGATAAAGGCGTCTTCCAAATGCCAGCTTGTCACCTCCCGGTGGGAGAAGGGCTAAAAGCATTTCAAGAGAAGAAAAGCTGCATTGGGCCTGTTACATACCTCAAGAAGCTCTTTTTATGATGCGGCTTTTACAATTTAGCATTTCATTGTTTGTGTTTATATACGAATTCTGAAAGGTAAACTTTTACATTGTGGTTTTGACCTTCAAAATGCAATTTTCTCTTTCACTGTAGCAGCTCAGCTTGTACTGAACAATCCACTGAAAAAGCAGCAGGAACATTTTTTTATTCAAAATTGCACTTTGCATTGTTTCCTATATGACAGTCAGAATTACTACTCCCTTAGACTTAGAATTAAGTAGGTTAAGTGACAAATACAAATCTGGACATGCCTTTTTCCCACATTGCTCAGTATTTTCCCTTTATGTTTTAGCTCGATAGTTTTTTCACTACTTGGACTATTAATATGCTGAATTTGTTCTATAATATATAGCAGTACATCACAGCATTCCAGCACTGTAAATGCAATCACCCGTGAGCACTTAATCAAAAATCAAGTCCTGATTTCACACAAACCTTATCTGCATAAGTAAAATATAGTTTGTATGTTCTGTTTTGCCTCACTTCTTGTTTTTTTCAAGGGCTCCAAAAGATTCTCAGATGTTAGAACCGACATTACATTTTTCATTTTAAAATCTAGAGAGAAATTATGAAAAATATAATACATTTCTGACCATATTCTCACCTGCAATACTGCTTAAAACTTTCGAAATGTTGAGAAACAGGACAGGCAGTGTCTTTTTTTTCATCTTAAATCTGTGCTGACTGCTAAGAATTTTATCAAGGAGGGATGTGAAGAATGATTTTGTCTGAAAAGCTTCAAGGTTTCCACTCCTAAAGACGAGCTGGACTGAAGAGAAATAAAGCAAAGAGGCTCATTATTTCTCTTCCCACATCCATCATAGTGATTACTGTACTTTGAAAATTGGACTGCTATGCTGAAGTACAGAACCTCTTCTTTCTTTCAACCCTTCTCCATATTATGAGATTGTATGATATTCTACAATAGAACTGAAAAGAATCAACACAAAGAAATTGTTCACAATAAAAACTAGGATAATTAACTCAATTAAATCACAATATTTAAAAAACTTTAAAATATCCCCAAATATCAGAGTGTACGAAAAATGTGAAAGCTCACAGGAAAACTCAGTAAAAAGCAGTAAATGGAAATAAGCTGATTTCACAGCAAAAATCTCCAAGCATAGCAAGGAGTCTAAAATGAGATGACAATAAAAAATGAAACTCGTGATTTGATCTGAATCCACTACAGGCAGTCTTTTTTGGAACTAGAATGATTTTGTGCTTTTCTTTAATTTGATATGTTAGAATTATATGTTTAAAATATTTTAATTTTTGTGGCCACTTGTATCCTCAAGTCCTTATCTCCAGATTTGAAAGTACACCTACCTTTGCTGATACATGTGTGCTTTCTTGCTTTACCTCCCATGGGGCAAGTTCTCCTGCATTATCTAAAAGCAAATATTAGTTAAGTTTATGAAGCTATTTATTTCTTGGTAACTTGTGAATGATTAGTAAACGAAAAATCACTGCCTAGAAAAACAGACAACTGTTGAATGCACTGAAAATCTGTGTCCAGGATAGTACAATACATCCTGAAATCAAAGGAACAGTGATCAAAACCCAATATTCTCCATAGTCTATTTGTCCCATCTTCTGTCTCACCAACACCTTCCCATCCCATTAGGGATTTGATTTAGTAGTTTAGTGGGTAGGGATGGTGATAGGAGGATGGTTGGACTAGATGATCTTGTAGGTCCTTTCCAACCTAATGTATCTATGAAACTATGAATCTATGCTTTTATGACCATACAAACTCTGCTTGCAGAGATGTGAGTTAGAATATGTTCTGCCTTGCATAAGACACATCTAGAAGTTCAAGTCTTCCTTGTCTTCTCTGTTAAACCCATGCCACTTAAGATACTAGCTCCATACACTCTGAATTCTCTCATAAATCTTCAGACGAATACCAGAAAATAGCTCAAGACAGTTCTTGTATCACAATCTACATAAACAAATTGAATATTGAATTAGAATGTCCTTTTTGAGAAAATATTAAAAATTTAGAGCTATGAAGGCACAAAATACCAACATGAAACTGTGCTTACGCTTTAAAATACATTTTTTGTATCAAGAAAGTCACATGCTGCATGAGCTAAGAGTGTCCAATGAATGTTCAAATAGTAAGTAGCCCAGCAGAAACTTCTGTAACTAGCAGTTAGGAATCCTTGCAACTACAGTCCCATAATTTGACTAGTTACTGTTTGTTGCCACTGTGAGATATTTTCGAAGTAAACTTTACATAAGCTGATGAACCAACTCCAGTTTCTACTCATGATGATTATACAACTCTACTTTTTGAATCAAGTTCAAGATGCACCTTATATACTAATTAGTGATTCATTATGGAGGGTTGTTTCCATATATATCCAAGAACTCTTCCTAAAGTAATGCTTCTCTTTTATAATGTCAACCCACAGTGTCAGAGGTGGTGATGTGGTAGTAGAGGCTGAACCTTCTCACCAATATTCCATTACATTTTATTGCTGAATGACACATGACAGTAGAGGGGCAGTCTGACAGAGTGGCTTCAGATACGGAAGTGTGTATGAAGCAAAGGTGTGCGACTGAATTCTTCCATGCAGAAAAAATGTCACCCACTGACATTCATTGACAGTTGTTGAGCTTTATGGAGAACAAACAGTTGCTGTGAGCACAGTCAGGCAGTGGCTGGTGTATTTCAGCAGTGACAACAGCAGTGTGAAACACAAGCTAATTCCTGATGGATGTTCACAGCTGTCATACCACAAAATGAAGAAAATCTCTATCAGCTCATCCATGTGAATTGGCTGATGGTGGTGACTATATTGAAAAATAGTATTTTGTAGCTGAGAATTCACTCTATCAAATAGTGTTGTTGTCCTCTTTGTATCTATTGTAATTTTCATGGAAATAAATGAGAGGCTTTATTTTGGAGCAACCTACATGCAATTTCAAAAGTGTTGGTGCTGAGGAGCACTGCAGCCAGGGAACACTGCAGCCAAAGCAACATTTTTCAAATATGAGTTTCATAGCATTACACAAACTAGACTTTTTTCATTTGTCAGGTAGTATGACTTAGGTCAATCAAGAAAAATTCTGTTGTACAAAGAATTTAAAACTTTAAACCTTTTTTTTTATTATTTATTTTTTTTTCTCACAAGAAAGACCTGCTTCCTCCCTCCTCCCACTAGAAAACATTTCTCTCATGGAAGTGATGGATTTCAGCTGTGTGCACATCAAAGGAGAGCAGAAACACTGGTCCTTCATGGTATGATGTTCATCTCCAGGGAAAGTGAAATGAGCAGGGACAGAGCATCTGCCAACTGTCCTCCTTTCCTCCTTCCCAAGTACATCAGGGCACAATAAGACCAAGGGTTAATGGGCTCATGGCATAGCAGAAGGGGAACTTCATGACACCACAGCTTTCTCGTGGTCTCACCTATCTGTGCCTGAACCAGGGACAGATCAATATACCATTATCTGGTATTGATTAAGCACAGTATGGTCACGTACAGGAGCTCCAAAGCAAAAATCAGGTTTTACTGTCCTACACGTACATAAGAAAAAATGACTTCCAACCTGGCAGAGAGAGACAGCCTTTTATTTAAATAGGGATGTCTGCTCTGACAAGCCATGATTTATAGTCTTCTGAAGTCCATTTTGACTTCTTATGCACATTTGTCATGGTTTTCAGTTTCTGAGACTCCCTCATTGCCTGTTGAAAAATGCAGACTATAATTTTAATTTTAAATTATCCTCTGTCCAGTAACTTAACTGTAAATTACTTCTTTACCATGTGGTGGAGCTGGTAGACAGCTGTTCCAAAATTTCATTGTTTTCACTGCGGAGGTTGTCGCTATGTTTGGAATCTTTCTTTTTTAGCAATTTTCACAACTATGTTTAGTCTGGTAAACTACCTATAAAACTTAATCTTTGCTTTTGTATTTATACCATAAACCTCAATACTGAGGAAAGTTTCAAAGCTCAATTTTTGAGGTTAGAACTGCCAAGTCTATTTTTCCATACTGGTTCTTAACGACAACTCATCTATTATTCTATGAAGAACAGTGCCTCTGGAGGGATCTGTGGATATCATTCTTCAGTTTCTAAACAACAGAAGGCCACTGTAGAGAACAATCATCTAGAGATAGTAACGCATATGGTATGTCCCAGAAATAAAACATTGTATGGGATCTTGTGTCTCAGCTCCCTTTATTCGGCATATGAGAAGGTTTCAAGGATAATGAGCATATCTATTGAGTGTTGTGTGCTTGAAGGACCAAGTACCTTCATGCTGTACTAGTGCAGAGATACATTCTGGGATTCTTCATCTCTGCTTGGCTTCACAAGTCTCAGATCCAGATGCTCTCAATAATTTGGGACCTAACCTCTCTTTGGGCTTGAACAGTGCTTTTGAAAAACATTATACATTTCTGTCTGCAACTTTTCATATAAATCTTTCCAAACCAGGCCCTAAACTAATAAGAAGCACCTCAGAGAGAAAAAAGACTTGTGATTTAAATAGCTCAGTATAATCCAGAATTACTAATTATATTCCCTGCATTCCCATTAACCATCTGTGTTGCCTAAAGCGAGTGGTGTAAAGTCGCTATGCCTCAGTTTACTCTTCTGTAACACCGGCATAATATTTCCCTTCCTTATAGCAGTACATGTGTAAAAATTCATTTTGAAATCCTGGGATAGAAAGTACTTTGAGAGCATGTGGTAATAAGGTCATTATTTTATTCAGTTTTTACCTCATGCTATTTTCTGTACCATTTATTATTTTACACTGCTTCCACCTTTCAATACAGTAGTCAACTGTTTCATTCCTGAAAAACTGAATTTTGGAGCATTTCATGGAGGTGTTGGTGGCATATGGTCAAATTCCAGTATGACCAGTTTGCCAAATGAAATTCTCCCAGTAGTTTAAAGTGGATTAAGTATTTTTTGCTACCCACTATTAAATACCTTATGCATTTCTTTCCTATGTAGCTGTGCAGTTGTGAACCTAATCTATGTTTCTGACTGCTTTGACTACACAGTGGTTTGAATTACTTGGGGAAATGCAAGAAAAAATTAATAATACTGACACTGTGTATAAAATACCAGTGTTTGAAACCACAGTTGTGAATTACTGTTTTATTTCAGTTTCCTCATGGTCTGGTTCTTGCACATTAGAAGAAGACATATCCTGTCCAATCTTATGTATGCATTTCAAAATTATGGACAGAAACAGAAATTCACCTATTTGTTGTTTTTTCCTGTGTTCCCATAACTTGAAAATAGCTTAATTTGTTAAAAGACATACAAAGTTTATAATGCAGATTGACTCAAACAATGAGAATCTGCTGCATGATGGATTTGTTTGGGCTATTACAGAACGCTCTTTCAAAGTTTATTAGGACGAATACACACAACCATGTTAACTTTTAATGGGTCACTTAAATTTTTATGTCTGGACAAGAACAGGGCACTTACATTTAAAAATCCCCAGACAAAACCATACCACAAAACCCAGCAATATTTCATGTCTACTTGTGATCAGTTGTAAGATAAACGAAGACAGCAAAATTCAGATTTAAAACTGAAGTTTCAGTTTGAACTGTCAAGGGGTTCATTTTGGTCTGAAAGCATTGGCTGATCTCATGTTTACATAAACTGCAATGACGAAGTATATCTGTGGATTAAAAATGAGGGCCAGATTTTCAACTAGTGCAATTGTGGTAGGTCTAGTGAAACTGACCAAAAAAAGCCCGATTTATGCCTCTTTTAACACAGAAATTATTTGCATTATTTGTTTAGAGAAAACAACAACAACAAAACACTTCTTAAACTGTTCACACACATATTTGCATGGCTTTAATTGTAACACAAATGTTTAAAAACTATAGACAGTACCATCAGCATCATCTTTCAAAATGTATTTACTGTATATGAATCAACAATGTGTAAAATAAGGACATGCCTGTACTTCACGGAAACTCTCAGTGAGATGCATATTTACCTAGTCTTTTTATATATGTTTAAATGGCTTCATCCCAGCATGACCTTGAAGGATTAATTTCAAACAAGCCTTGATTTTTTTTTTCTATTTGGTTAAAAAAAGGGTTTTTGTAGGACATGTTGCTCATTTGGTGTTAGAGCTCATCTTACAAGAGTGTTCTGGAATGTGTTGGAATAAATCTCAACAGTCATATTCCCTGAATAATAGCTAAATGTTTGTGAGTGCAATAGAAGATATAGCTCAAATCTTTCATGGCTAGAAAAAGCAATGTTATTTTAAGACTCAAATACTTAGCACTTTCCTGTTTTCTCTCAGCATTGTATCAGTAGGTACATTCTTTAAAAGCAATCACATCTTGGTTTCTTTAGACTGCAGAATCCCCATTCATGCACTCCGCTGATAGAAACCAGATTCTGCAGAGTGGAATCCACTGAAGCAATGTACCTGCAGCTAATTTGTACATATTCTCACCATCATTTACATGTAAAATCATAAAATCATAGAATGGCTAAGGTTGGAAATGTCCTTATAGCCCATCTAGTTCCATCCCCTGCCATGGATAGGGTGGCCAACCACCAGATAAGGCTGACCACGGTCCCATCCAATCTTGAATGTCTCCAGTGATAGGGAATTTCATAAAGCATATGATACGGACCACTTCAGCCTTTTCATAAGGAGGTCATTTTGGGAAAAGGGCATACAGCGGTTCTGTGCCCACCACAGCAAGCAGTTGGTATCCATCAGTCCCAGCAGTGGGCAGGCTCTGCAGGGGCAACCTTCGCATCAGCTCCCCTGGGCAGCACTAGTGTGGGGATTTCCCTGAGATGTGTGCTGAGGCAGGATATGGACAGAGGAGCAGCCTGGCTGCACAGCAGCAGCCCTCGCCTGCTGTTGTTCAGGCATGCATTCCTCAGCTGGCACAGTTGCCCTAAAGCCCTTCATATCTGTTGGATCCCCATCTCTATTCTTAGTTTTAAAAGTACTTCCTTGAGTGGTGCGATCATGGGGCAATTTTCCTCTCATGCCAAGTTTAGATATTGTATATACTACTTACATGTTGACTTAGGTGACATTGTTTCCCAGTTCCCAGTGAGATAGGGATCAGACCACCTCTGTGCAGCTCAAAGACCAAAGCATTGCACCAGACAGCACGAGATTTCTTCAGAACACTTTGGGAGTGGAAATTGAAGTCATTTGAGGATTAGTGTTTTGTTAGTTGGGGAGATGAACCCCAAAACACAACATTCTGAAATTGCTCGGCTGTTGTTCATCACTGAAGGTTTGAAGGCAGAGATTGCAATCAGTTCATGCTCTATCTGCCTGCTGTATGGTTTGCAGAGCAGCAAGAAGACAGGTCAGCACTGGCCCCCCTTTTCTCTGTCTGTGTAACCTGGTATTAGTGAAAGAAAGCAAAAAGGTTTGAAATCCTACTTGAAGCGGATACTGGTTACTTAAGTCAGCATTATGTTCAGTAACAACAGACACAGCTGTCTTGACCACACACAGACCATTTTAGCAATTGCCAAAGTGCAACACTCGTTATGCAGCCAAGTCTCAAATTATGGTAAGCAATGAAATAACCAAAGATGTTTTAAAAGAAAGCACATCAGTTCCATTAATATGAAATTTACCTTTTAGATAATTCTTGACTTGTAATAAGTGTACATTTGCCAGCTATATGAGCAACAGGACTATGGACAGTAAAAATTACTTCATAAAAATAAGGCAATCAGGATTTTATTTGAACAGGACTTAATTACTATGTAATTATAATTTCTAAGTGCATTTAATTATTAAAATAGAAACAGACACACACAGTCTTCTGCATCATATATCTTTTCCTAGTCTTTTTTACTTATTAATATTATTATTATTATTTATTTATGATTTTTTTTTAAATTAAATGAAAATTTACACCAAACATAAGGTTTGGAAGGAAGACATTCAGACTTCGTATCAGTGGAAAACTTAAACCTGTGCATAAAAATAAGGATAGACTTAAGCTCTTTGTTGTGTTTGAATCTTAAGAAATGTATACAGACCTTTTCAGGGAATTTTTACCATTTCAAATGTTTTGAGCTGGACAAATCAGTTTAGCTACCTGTGCATTTGTCATATAGGCTTCAGATTAAAGAACCATCAAAAGTCTGACCAAAAGGTCTGACTCCTGCTCCTACCAGCCAGTCTGCACCACTCTCACTTGTCAAAGTGATGCACAAAGCATGGTCTAGCAGTATCAGGGAAGATGTACTTCAACAATGTGGGCCAAGTGTGGCTTATCCTCATGGCCACTGGATAGAATGAAAATGCAGCAAAGGAATAGCTCCTGTTCTGAGGTCAGTACATTTTCTCCTCCACTTCTGGGCTACCCATATGTAGTAGTACAGTGGCATAGTTGAAGAAATTAATAGAATGATAGAATGACAGGATGATAGAATCGCAGAATCATAGAACAACTTGAATTGGAAGGGACCCATTGGGATACCCCTGACATGGGCAGCATTACCAGCCACTAAATCAGGTTGCTCAGGGCCCCATCCAGCTTGGCCTTGAACATCTCCAGGGACGGGGAATCCACAACTCAGTAGAAATTGTTTCAGTGCCCTACCACCCTCTGAACAAAAAAATTCTGCTTAACATGTAACCTAAACCTCCTCTCTATATAGTTAATCTTCATTATTGCTTTCCCCTCAAGAAAGTGGATTTACTTTTTTTCTAGATAAAATTTTCTTTAATAACACCAAAACATTTAATCTCATCAGTAACAAAAAACATGATTAGACCCTTTGCATACATCTTACAACAGTTAAAAAATTGCAAAATAATAATTAAAAACTCATCATGATGTGTCTGTTCTTGCAAAAAATACTGCATGTTTAAAGAAATGCTCAATATTATGTGTTGTGACAGTTGCTATGGTAATAATGCTTTTTCCCCTTATATAGCAAAGCAGTTAGTTATGAAAATCTATGGAAAGTGTTAGTGAATGAGGACTCTGCTGACAATTTTTGGGTTCAGATTTTGATGCTTTTTTTTCCCCAAGATACGCATATTTGTTGCACCAAGCACGATCAGCCCTTAGCAGTCTGAGAGATCAGCTCTGCTGAGAGATGAAGAGAAAGAGGTGATGTGGTGAACTGCAGGAAATAGGACATTCAGAAAACAAACACAGCCTTCTATTTTCCCATACTTCCTGCAGTGCAGTGATCATGTGGCAGGTCCTGACTGAAGCAGGGCAGTGAATCTCAGCAACGAACTTCCAACAGGAGATGTCTGGGGAAGGGCGGCCAGGGTTCAGTGCATATGGAGGGGTCGTCTCAAGTGCACCCTCAGCACTGCAGGTTGTAAAACCTACAGCAAAACAGTCCTAGAAACAAATGATTTCAGAATATGGTTTTGCCAGTTCAATGGGACTTACACGTTCTGTTGTATCTGGGACTGGATACATAAATGGGCTTAAAGGGAAACCTTTTAAGGAGCACGGTCTGCGCAGTTCCACCTTTGCAACACACCTTTCAAGTACGCGTCTTTGAGACCCCTCATGCAGGTACTTGTAGTTTTAACTTTGCTCCAGGATGTGTGAGCCTACCTTTGTTTCTCTCTTTTCATAGAATTATAGAACAATGTAACCATAGAATCATTTGAGTTGGAAGAAACCTCTAAAGGCCTCTAGTCCAATTCCCCTGCCATGAGCAGGGACACTTACAGCTCCATCAAGACCTCAGAGACCCATTCAGCCTGACCTTGACTGTCTCCAGGGATGGGGCAACCACCGTTTTCTGAGCAACCTGTTCCAATTCTTCATTATCCTTATTGTAACAAAATGTATTCCTTGCATCCAGTCTAAATCTCCCCTGCTCTAGTTGGAAACAATTTCCCCTTCTTTTCTGCAGTGAGCAGTTAATAAATAAATGACCAAGTTCTACTCTCATTAGTCAGGAAGTGTCCTGTTCCACCTCAACATGCAAAAAAATCCAGATGAACTGTCTCATCATACCTTCACTAATTGGTTCAGAATTGAAAAGTAAGTTTGGCCTGAATTGCAGTTAACTTCTAGTCCATTTCACACAAAATGTCTGGTATCAAACATAGCTTACAAATTGCACATAGCAGTCCCCATAATTTAATTTCTTCACCCTTTCTCTTAGGTCTCTGAAAAAAACTTTAGTATTTCTCTTTTATTTCTTTTCCTGAGTTAGAAGAGCTGATAAAGTATAGGTCACATACATTAAAAGAAGCAGGACATTTTGCTTTCATTATGATGAAAGTTACCATGAGCCACACAGCTGTCCAATATAAGAAAGGATGGTGGAGACACTGGCACAGGAGAACCACTGCTGTCTGCAGAAATACACTGAGGGCACCTAGGTGGGTGGGGTAGAAGCTCCAGAGCCTATATCCCAGAGAAAGATGCTGCAGAACCCATGGGAAGATGATGCAGGGACTGTTGTTGCTTACTGATGAACCACATTATTCCATTCTCCAGGATTTTTCCTGGGGTGGGTAAACTGAGCCCTAGTATTTTGCATGAACGGCTGCTCGGTGAACATCACAGGTGAAACATAAGGATTTTTGTGTTAATGCCACAGCATGCCATAGTGATTCTTTGACATATACCTCAAGTTCACTCCATGTGCTTGATGATATGGAAGGATCAGTCAATTCCTTGCTGTGTGACACACTCACCACAATGGGATTTAGTCTATTTATACTGATGTGGAATTTTATTTCACTCAGTGAATCTTTAAAGGAAAAGAGAAAAGACAAGGAGAAAATATATATATATATATATTTCTCTTCCTGTATATCAGTTTCTAACCGTAAACTTGCTTCCTCCCATGCTGGAGTGTTTTAAAACCAGAACAAAGAGCTAGCAAGGATAAGCACAGCTATGTGCTAATTTATAGCTGCTCAGAGTAAAAGGCAGCTCCAGCTGACAGTAGCTTAAAAAGAAATTGTGCCTCCTGTAAATTAGAGTAAGGGAACTGATCACTGAAGGTAAACAGGTGATGAAATACTTCATTAGTACCTCATTTGTAATTTATGTCTGCTGAAGTAGTTGACAAAGAATCAAAACGTAAGTGGTAGATTTCTCAGAAGTGCAGCCTTTGAGGTCACTGAAGTGGATTAATTATAGCCCAGTGTAAAGCACAGCCTGTCTCTGTGTCAATTACCAGTATTTGATAACTGAAATTATGTCAAGCTCTGTTCTTCTTCAAGATGCAACCACACATTTTAAAATCATTATAACTGTAAGCATGAGCTTCACATAACTAATGAGTTCAGCTCATTTACTAAAGTTCATTCTGACTTAGCAGATAGAAGTTCAGATTCAGAAGGGAGTGGTTGCAAGGGATCTAATTCTGCAAAAAGAAACGCCTTTCTTTATCCCTTCTCCCCGTCATGTGCAAGAGAAGTGAATTTAGTTGACTTGCCAAGTAAACATTTAAAGGTACTGTAGGAGAAAGGGAGTCAACTGCTATTAAATATGACCTTCTTCTAATGGCTATCAGAGCTCCAATTGTTAAGTGAATATGCTAGGTTTAATGGACTACCTGCTGTTCATATTCATAAAAGCATGATAACTGATAAAGTCTCCCTACCTGAGCTTGGGATTTTCTTTCCCTTCTTCCTCCTTTTTTCACTCTCATCCCAGGAACTCTATAAACAGTAGAAAGGGCTCAGCAGCATCTGGTCATGTGTCACCAAAGACCACTTTTGCTGGGTAAAAAAACCCAAAGTTACTTTTGCTGAGTAACTCTATCTTACTGTGGCTGGGCAATCTGCTCCTGCACTGCCACTCACAAAACTCAAAAGCTGTATTTCGGGTTTACTTTGCCTTCCTGATGCAGCAAACAGCCAACATAAAGGGCTGGCATCAGGACATCCAAATGCTGTGTGTTTCACGTACATCTCGTGAACCTTGGCCAATATCAACAATGGCTCCAGCTTCAGCAAAGCAAAGACTTTGACCAGAGGCTAAGGGAACAGTGTTTGCTATAGTGGGATTTTGTCACAGTTCTCTGCTTTCACCTGAAGGATGTCTACCTACAGTGTCTCTTACTGAAGTAAATGGTAACATATGATCTCACTATGTAGGTATTTTTTAATTTCTTTTTTCTCTAACTAAATGATATACAGGGTGAGTACAGACAGTATTTTCAACAGAGTCTCACATTTATCAAGACTGTAACTTTATACAAAGACTTTTGTATTCAAATATTCTTCAGCGATCTTAGAAATTCTTTGAGATAGACATAGTATAGTCACAAGATTTTCTACTGAAGAATAAATTTTTTTTAGATTAACAACATGTGTTGCTAATGTTTAAAGTGCGAATTTTAGTTTGTCAGTGCAACTCATCATTCCTTATTGTGAAATCATTTTGAGATTCTTTGTGCATCGTTAAGCCAAAAGAATATCTGACAAATTCCCAAGACCTCTACTATGAAGTCCAAATAAGTATACAGCTGTGACCTAAACTATAGATGTCCAACCTGAAACTCATGAAAATAATTGAGGAAAATATTTGTGTCTTTAATTTAATAATACTCTATTTTCTAATGGAATTGATCTTTCTAATTTGCACCGTGTTGCTGTCCATATTTTTAACACTAGAATAATAAAATGATTAGTATCAGAAACACCTAAATGTATTAGGTACATGGAGAGATGGATTGAGCAGAATGTTCACCACAGGGTGGCTTTCTGGCCCTTCTGAAATCAACAAAAGTTATAGCATCTGCGTCAATGCATATGGGATTTCAAATCTCATATTTTAACCTCCACTGTTTCAGGGAAAATATTTTATTGAATAAACTGCCAGAACGTTGAAATAATCCCACCCTAAATATTTTGCAGCAATAATGACACTGATTTCTCCATAGCATCAATCAATCTGGAATGCTTAAAAATGCTCATTTCAATGTAAGTAAGTAAAAATATGCTGCAGATTGGAAATGAGGGAAGAGAACTGGTATGCAGGGTATTATAAGCTATGTCTAGACTTACCTGGTAGGAAAAATGATGGCTCCCGTCCAGCCCACACCTCCAGTTTTCTTTTCTGTGAAAAGCAGATTGTGGGAAGGTGGGAGGGAAGAAGGAGGGACAGCTGGTGTGTGCCTGCATTTTGTCCCAGTAGGGAGCTGGGAGGTGAGAGTATGCAACTGGAAAGTGGAAAATTCTCTGCACATCCTTCATCTAGATATGCGCCCACAGTGACCAAGGAAATGACTTTTTTATAGGAACTAAAAATTGTTTCCATCTTTTCCATTCATTCTGTTAAATATGGACTTTTTAAAAAGCTGGGCAATAGGTGGGTTATTTCCTTCTGTGCTACCATTTTAATGGTGCTTTGTTTGAGATGAGCTCAATAACTCCCATGACCTGGAGCCAAGCTTTTACACAGGTTTAACAACAGATTTGCAAACGCCCTGTGTTCCAAATGAGCTCCTACAAGACACCTACTTTTTGGCCCATTTCCCAAAACTGGTCATCGTCTCCCAGTTCTTATTCTGCCACCCAAGCTCAGTTTCAATGAAATATCAATGACAAAACTTAGAAAAAGACAAAAGCACAGAAAACAAGTGTCCCACTCTCAAGTCAGAATGTGAACACTTGTTAAATATGTATATAACGATTTGTTTTTGGTTTTTGTTTGCTTGTTTTTTAAGTATGCTGTTCTTGCTTTCTGCCCATTTGAGCAGCTATGTGCTGGGGCTGGCAGGAGCCCATGTACCTCCAGGCAAGGTGTGGGGCCTGACAGCTGGCCCCAAGGGGCAGGACAGGGCAGGAACAAGCAGATGGTCCTGAGTGGCCAGGCTGGCGTGGGGACAGATGGCAACTCGGGACAGCTCAAGAAGGGGACATATGGCAACACGGGCTTGGCACATCCTTTACGCTGATCCCAATTATGGGGCTGGGTTCGCCTGGGGGAAGGCAAAGGGCTTTAGAGTCTTCCTGTAGCTCTCCTCAGGCTCATGTGTGTTGTACAGTCCACTGGGGATGGGGCCACTGTTGAGCCTTTCCAAACACTTTTCTCTGCTTTTTTCTTCAGTAGCTTACAAGTTTTCCCTATTCTCATGTTCACTTACATATGATGGTTTTCCTCAGCACATGGGCCATCAGAGGTGGAGAAAGATGAAGGACAGCATGTGTGCCTCTGTCTTTTAATGGACTGGGCTGGTCCAGCACACAGTGGTATCCTTTGAGACACAGAAGACAAATGGGTTTGCCTGCTCATCAACTTATGAGCTGGCACATATATATAAAAAATATTTAACAGGAAGAAAACCTTGAAGAAGTTGTAACATCTATCTATCTATCTATCTATCTATCTATCTATCTATCTATCTATCTATCTATCTATATTTATATTGTATCTTCCTCCTCCCACTTTCCTTATTTTCGAGATGGTAAAGACTTTAACTGAGAAATCTACTTCAGCTCTGAGCAAGCTTTCTAAGTGTAAATAATTCTTCACCACTAACCACTATCAACCTGCATATGCAGAGCATAACAAAGAAGAAAATAAATTAGGAGTTGGATTTCTTCCTGTGTTATTTTGAATATGAATGGCAAAATAAAAAAGCTTTACATGCTGAATATTATGGAATGTACCTATATAAACAAAACTAATATTTGTCAGTATGTCTCCTATATTTCTTTGTCTTAATACATGCTGTCCACTCAGAAATGATGTCTTTGGGGACTATTTTAAAGAGATGCAGGGGAAGTAATTTAGTTTGTTCACATTAAACTTATGAAGGAGTCAGTAGATGGCATGTACAGCACAGCCTGCTTCCCTGGTGTGAACAGGATGAGATTTTTTTTATAGAGAACATTAAGTGTATTGAGAAAATTGCATTCACAATATTACACTGTACCTTTTATAACTACTATCATTGCGTTTTTCACTTTTCTAGCATACTCCATCAACTCTTTCATCATCTTTTTTATTGAAAACACTATTAACAGAGCAACATCCATTACAGAGATATGGGAATTAATTAGCTTGCAGCATTTCTGATCTCTGGACACTGGATATAACAGATTTGCTGGTCATATCACTAAGGCTAATTTCCTGTCCACAGACAAGAGCTCACATTCGCAGAATACCGTTGATTGAGGTTCTTGTCAGTAGGATTAATTTCCTCTTTCCTCTTTATTTTTTTTTCTTTGGAGGGGGAATGGGGCAGAGAATTACTGTTAAAGTTAAAAATTATACTTCAAACTTCAGAAAAGATTTCATTTATTCTAGAATAGATAAACCTATACTATGAAATCCATTTAGATTTGGATCTGGACTTCTCCAAGAATGAAGTAGTGTGCAGATATGGATTTTTGTGATCTTATCTTTGCTAAGCCAAGTTGTAAATATTTGCTGTTTAGAATATAAACAAGCAGGTAGAGAATCAATGTTAAGATACAGGTTTGTGCTCTAAATCACTCTAATCCAGGTTTACTTATCCTATTACTTTCACTTTACTTTTTGTGAAAGAGAATTTTCACAGTCATTGTAAGGGAATTATTTGAGCAGTACAAGAAATACAAAAGAATTTATAATGCTTTTTTTTTTTTTTTGTTAAAGACTGTATATTTGCATTGTGACAAATATAAAAACCATCCTTGAAAAATATAAAGTTAATCTTGCTGAATCTACTGTGTCAAATTATTCTGAAAAAACATGGCTGGATTTCCTGGTAGTAATACTACAGACTGAAACTCCTATATGTATCAATAGCTTGAATCTATCCAATCCTTAATATTATCTATAAGATGATATTTATCTGAATGATTACTTGATTACCTTTCCTTCTCAGGCTGGAATCTGAGCACTGAAAGGTCGGTCTCAGAGGATGTGTGTTGGGGTAGCGACACTGGTGCAGATGGAGCTATGACAACTGATAGCCAACAATGATACAATCAAAGATTAAAGTTTGACAATTATTTTGTCTAATACGGTATCTTCAAAAAGTCAGGCAGACAGATCTATTTCAAAACGTCTGTTCCTAATGCTTGTTTTTCCTGCATGTTTTAATTAAAATCTCTCCAAATTATCAGAAAAAATATATATATTTTGATGCACAAAGATTTTGATAGTTTGCAAAGGTTGCCCTTTTATTTCAGAGCTGTGAATGTCACTCAGTATCATTGTCCTGCTTGTTACATATATATGTATTCTACTCCATTCAAGTGACCTTTGGATGATACCACATAGTTATAGAGCTTATAAGGGTAGAAATCCCTCTATGGAAACATACTGAATCACTTTTATCTGGGAAGAGGGTATCCCCACCTGCAGTTTAAATAGGATGTTATTGCCTCAGGAGAATGGCTGAGAAGATCCACAATTTATTTTAGTAGTTTAAGGCAACATTCTGTCCACAGCATTTGAAAGATACCAAATACAAAAAATATCAGAATGAAAATAAGTGTTTTGATAAGCAAAGCACCATGGTTAGTCATGATGCTTCCAATTTGTAACATCCCAGAAAAATGATATATTTGTTATTTTAGTTTTTCTAAGGGATGTATGATGAATGAGATCTTTCAAATATATTCATGAATAATAATGTCATTTTAATGGCACTGCATCTTTGTGTACAGCAGATGATTATGAAGAATGCCAATGGGGACTGATAACCAGGTCCTGTAATTGAAATCATGTCTAGAAGAAATACTATACTGTGGCTTTGCACATTTCAGGACTTCCCAAGAACCAATCTCCCTCCTGAAAATGGTAGAATGCCTACAGCTATCATTCCAGCTATTTCTGACTAATGGTAATAGCTCTGGAATGACATCTGAATTGAAGCAGCCAGGTATTAAAATACCAGACAAGCACAGCCGTCTGTACCTGACTGTACTACAGGAGCAGGGATCTAAGGAAAATTGCCATGGTAGTATGTCCCTTCAAGATGTAACCTCTCCAAAAAGTAAAAGTTCAAGTAGGTTTGATACATGCTAAGGTATATTCTGACATATCCAGCTTTCACTGGGAGCTCTGTGTTATTATTTTTCTCTTCACAAATAGTGAAATACTGGAAACAGGAAGGTAAGAAAAATATACAGATTATGTTTAGAGCATCAGCAAAGTGTGTATGAATTGTCCTAAAATCTCATGTTTCATACATTATAAGTGTAGACTGTACTATAAGACTGATTTCATCAAAGGTAGTTGTGAAAATCCCACTTATGTTTCATTCAGATCATTCTGTCCTCTTGGTTCTGCATAACTATTGAGCTTCTTTCTGGGTCTATTTTTTTTGAAATAATGGAAATAACTTAGGTGGAATTAAAGCTTCATTGTCTTGGGTATAATCCACAAGCCTTAGGAATAGCTGATGAAATATCTTCGTATTTTTAACCAATTGCACTAATCCAGTCAACACCATAATTGCAGTCAGAATCCCTTAGGCCTAATTTGAGTGTAAGGAAAAGCTACTGTGCTATTGTTAAACTCCTCGGGTTTAATTTTTTACCAGCCAATAATTACAAAACACAGGAAATGACATGGTGAATGATGGAACTATTTTGAAGTGCAAATTTATGAAGCAGCTGCTGCAAATAAAGTGGTAATTTAATTAGGCTTATGTCCTAAAGCTGAGGTGTAGTGAAGAACATTTCTGGGATACAAGCTAATTCAAATCTGGAACAGTAATGCCACATTTAGTAATTTTAGTGCTATAGCTCAGTTAATTACAGCATATTAGCAAAATAATGAGATAATTAATCTTCAAATGCAGTTCTTGTCTACATGCATATTACAGAAGAATTTGACTTATCCTTTCTTTGTATGTTTTTCCAAGAACAAGTTATGACTAATTTAACCTAGAGAAACCCTTCCTCACCAAAATACCTGGATTCTTTTCTTTTCCAAACCTATCAGGTTTTGGACAACTAGTTCTTTGTTTAAACTAGAAAATTCTTTCACAGTTGGAGCTGTAAGAAGAATTTCAAAAGGTATTAAGTTCACCTTGTCAGCTAAAGAGAACATATTGCATCTACTACTTCTACTTTCATGTGTAGAACATATGGACTACGACTGAGATATATAATCTTTCCTTCTACACCATTTTGTGTGTGTGTGTGTGTGTAATACAGTAGTTTTTATCTGCACTTTGAAATCACATGCTTTTACAATCAGATAACTGTTCGCACATTGCACACAATGTGTTCTATACCACAGAATTTTATGCCACTAAATGTGTTCTATAACACAAAATATGTCAGAAGGTTAATTGTTAGAAAGGTTAATAGCCATAACTTCAGCAGATTTCCCAGTGAAGTATTTAATGATTTCAGCTGAGCCTTCCACTCTGTCCAAAGAAAACTCAAATCACCATCAAAAAAATGCATACTTTTTTTTCTGCTTCTATATGTGCTCAGCTACAAAAGTCAAGTAGCGTGCTTCAATATTTTTATAGCACATCCAAAATACTCCACATTAAGAATTCTAGAATCCTAGAATCCTTAGAGTTGGAAGGGGCCTTTAAAGGCCATCTAGTCCAACTCCCCTGCAATGAACAGGGACATGCACAGCTCAATCCTTTTGTCCAGGGTGTGATCCAGCCTCACTTTGAAAGCCTCCAGGGATGGGGCATCTATCACATCTCTGAACAACCTGTTCCAGTGCCCCAGTACCTTCACTGTAAAAGACTTTTTCCATATATCCAGACTAAATCTCCCCTTTTTACGCTTGAAGCCATTTCCCCTTGCTCTATCAATGCAGACCCTGATAAAGAATCTGTCTCCTTCTTTCCTTTGATCACGTTTAGATATTGAAATGCCACTCTCAGATCACCTAACAGGCTTCTCTTTTCCAGACTGAATAGCCTCAGCTCTCTCAGCTTGTACTCACTGGAGAGGTGTTCCATCCCTTGGATAATTTTTATGGTCCTTTTCTGGACATGTTCCAACAGCTCCATGTCTCTCCTGTACCAAGAACTCTACATTTGGGTTCAGTCCTCCAGGTGAGGTCTCACGAGTTAAGAGCAGAGGGGCAGGATCACCTCCCTCACCCTGCTGACCACGCTTCTTTTGGTGTACTTCAGGACATGGTTGTCTTTCTGGAATTTTTGGAGGTTCTATGCATTGCAAAAGGTACATTTCCCATTTGCTTCATTGTATTATTCATTTGGCTTACAAGTCCTTTTGCTTCAAGTAATTCTATAACTGCAATGGATTACTTTGAGTTTTCAATGTTTAATGTTACTTTTATCACTGGATATAGATGAATCAGCTTTTTACATCCTGCTTTTAATATTTCACTGGTTCCAGAAGGATTTCGCTAGCCAGGTGAGTGGGGTTTGGTTCACTGGGCTCATAGCCATAAATATAATACATAAAAGCAGTATTTGTGGTGTCACAAAGGCTAACGTTAAGTAACTGCATAAAAGAAGATTTTTATCCTCCATGGTAAATGTAAAACGATGTAATGCTGGCAAAACAATAGAGGAAGAAAAACAAAATCTGTGAAAGAGCAGGCCTTTGTATCTTTTGTTCCATCTTCCACATTTGGTTGGCTCCCCTCTGAGTAGTTGATGAGATGTACTGGTCCTAAAAATGGTGGCCCAAATTCAACAGACTGGAAACTATGCACTTCCTCTCTAATAATAGGTAGTGGCGTAAGGAGTGTGTGTCTTTAAATCATTTTACCTAAATGAGAATCACATAGTGTTTGTCTCATGTAATTGCTGGCTTTGTGAAGTCAGTCAGAGAACTGCTATCTGTAGAAAAAGACTAGTCCAAACAGTCCAGCTGTTCGTATTCAAATCCTACTTCACTGTAATTCTTGGGGGATGATAAAAACCCTTGTACCCTTACTAAATATCCCTGTGTAAAACTGCAGAATGACGCGAATGAATGTATGCATATATTTTAGGATGAGGGAGAAAATGGTGACATAAAAATGCTGACTGCTTTTTTTTAACTGTATCCTTGTGGCCAGAGTTACAGCAGGCCTAAGAAAGGGGTCAAATGCTTTGTAATTGCCACTATACCTGTAGTCCTCTCTTTGCTGAATGAAATACACAGTTTTAGGCTCCAGGCATAACACTGACAGTGTATAGAAGTAGCTTTCCATGAAATCAAAGGGCTCAGGAGAAATCCACTGGAGACTTTCCTCCACTGCCTATGTTGCAGAAATTAAACAAAATCAAAAGGAAAACAAGGGTAAGATAATAATGACAATTTTTAAGTATTTAGTGAGTTGTATTTTTTTTTCAATTTGAGAGCCAATGGTATTATTTTTCGAGGATTTAATCTATGTTTGAGAGATGAAAACCCCTGATTTCCCAATATCATATCTGACTGTGACATGACTCATGATGGAGAAAACTTTTCTGTGTTTTTCTGATTGTAAATGGTGATTTTTTTCTTTGGAACATTAAGGTCAGTAATGAAAAATCTGTGCCATAGAAACAGTCAGAGATTCAGAGCAAGTGAGGAAGCATCACTGTAAGAATCATATAGTCATTGAGATTGGAAAAGACCACTAAGACCACCTAGTCCAGCTGTTCACCCATTACCACCATTCCAGCTAACCACGTCACATATTGCTCTCCTTAGAGAAAACAAGCACAGACCACTGTGTCCTAGGAGACAAACATTTTAAAAGGGCTTTCCTCTGCCTTGTTCACTTAGCTGAAGTGTGTGGTGACAGCTTTGGTACAAAAACTCAGATGTTTTTGTCAGTTTTCCTTTTCTGACCTGCTGGTGTTCATGCTCACTGCCAGCTGCTGGCAGTGGGCAGAGGGAGAGCCTGAGTGCCTCCACAAGATAACTTTGGAGGTGATTGAATTAGGGACTGCTATAGGACACAGTTGCCCCATGTGATAATAATCTTTCTCCACAAAGTCTCTTCCCATTTCCGAAAATGGGAAACAGAAGCAGGATTTTTTACTTTCCACTATTCCTGCTGTTAAAAGTCTATCACTTTCGTGCCTCCCTCTTGCCCATGTAGACTTGTAGACTGAGGAAGGAAAAACAGGAATTGGGGGATACCTTGCTTTAGTCTGTAGCTTATAAGTTGAGTTGAGGAAAGAGCCAGCTGAGATCTCATGTCACTATTGCAAGCTAAGGCACGGTATGATTGTATCTGTTCTTACCACTTTCTGAGCTCAGTGGTGGGTTGTGGTAAAGTGAAAGCAGCTAAGGTCAAAGTAGAATATTTTTGCCCAATCCCTGAAAATAATTCTCAAGGAAAACACTTGTTTTTCTTCTACATAAATGTTACGGTTTTAAAAATTCTTTCTTTTTTTGAGTGATGTTGATTCTCCCAGAGTCTGGCAACAGATGACAGGAGAATTGCCTATTGGGTGGCATTGACACACGGCAATATAACACTTTCCGCTCTGCAACACATTTTTTCACAGAGCTAGCAGACACCTAAATCCCTCCACCCTCTTAATAAATAAAGCCCTATGCAATAGAGACATTAACAATAACATTTTTTTCTCCAAAGGCACTGTAGTCAGATGCAGCATTTGGTGACTCCCACCAGCATGAAGAATTCATAATTTGACTCACTAAACCCAGTGTCTTCAAACAGGTGTCAAACTGCTGTAGATGAATCAATATTTACAGTCACATGCTGTTTTTCATAAAAAATTACCTGATTTCATAATACTGCATATCCTACTAATACTGGAACTACATTTTCAATATAATCCCACTGTTATGCAAAGGAAATACTTAATGTCATTTTTCTTCAATACAGTGCACCATCTTCATTATTAACTTTCCCTTAGAGATATTTAATGTAATATTTGAAATATTTGGGGAGAGAGCCAGTCCGTGACTGAGATTTTCAAACCTGCCATCTGGTTTCCATTTCAAAAATGAGGAGGGTCTCTAATCTGGTTTACACCAACTGTCCAGGATTCATGCTCTTCCTCACCAAGGCAGCCAACTGGCGACATTAACAGAGAAAAATGTCTTAGTAGGAAAGTGTTTACAAGAACTGAAAGGTTGTGTCCCTTAAATACACCCTTCCTTTCCAGAAGGTACTTTTCAAAATCCATAATCCTTTTTATACTCTGGGATCAGTTTCAATTCTTCCTCCTCCATTGCTTCCCATGTCCAATTTTTTGACCAGTTCTCATTTTTTTCCTCACATCACTGACATTTCTACCTGAGTTTGGACTCCCTTTCACTTGGAGCCACCAGCCAACAGGCAAAAGTAATGATCTCAGGAGACCTTCTTTTGCCTCCCTCTTTCGTCAGCCATCTGTGTCTCTCAGATATGCTACTTTCAGCTCTACGTGACTCCATTTCTGCCTCTGTACATCACAAGCGATCATTCATTCTCCCTTTAAGAACTATGTAAGATCCTGCTGTACCTGATATTATAGTAAATGCACACAATAGAACATTTTGGTGTCATCCCTTCCCTCCTCTTATGGGTGGGACATGACACTTGGAGACAAAAGATACTGAGCCCCTTTGGAAACGTCTTCCAAAAAATTATCCAGAAACCCAAGGAGAAGCACATAACACAAACCAAGGTAAGCAGTCAGACATGGAGATGTATATTAGGATTAGAATTTGATCGCCCTGTGACATGGTTGGCTTTTATCTTCTTACAAACCATCATTTTTCTAAAATTAAAACATTTTCATTCATGTTGAAAGTAGGGATTGATTTTCATGATGTACATTGATTTTTAGTGGGGGTAGGGAGTGGAAACCTGATACCAACGAGATAACAGTGAGCTGTTTTTTCTCCAGGGGTGAGGCAGCAATTTAACAAAGTATTTAAGTACGTAACTAATTTCAAGCATTTAAATTATCCCAAATCAATTTCCTGCAGAACTCCTCCCAAACACAATGCTGTGGAGTCCAAATGTCATGAAAATGTGCTGTCCAAATCCACTTTACTGCGTTTTATAAAGACCCAGTGAAACTGGAACAGCTAGGGCTGGTAGTAAGACTACAGTATGTGAAGCGTTGTTCATTTATGCGTTCCCTGGATGAGCACATGTGTCACATGTAAGGGGACCTGTGATTTGGACAGGGACTTGGCAATGGACTCAGCTGAAACAACCTTGCTCCTCAAGGCAAGTGCCTGAATGCTTCATCCATAATGTATATCTCATATCTGCCTGGTTTGGGTGACCCAAACAGCAAAGCCAGAATGGAAAGTGAATTTTAAGCTGTCATGCCAGCAGATAGATTCGGCAGAAGACTCAGATCAGTACTGAAAGTTCACATTCATGCAGAATTGCACGCTGTTAAATGCAGGAGACAAAATAACTCTAAAAACTTCTTTCAATTATGTCAGCATAGAGGAAATTAAATGACATAGAAACTAGCAGAGCCATATCGCCTCCAGCAGATGGCTTTGTGTGGGTGTGACTAGGGAAAATCCTGTGCCTATTTTTTCCAAGCAGATGCTTTGGCAAGACTTGTATGATCCAGAGTACAAAAGACTACTGCACCTTATTTTCATCTTTTATTTTCTTTTTCTATTTTTCCTAAAAGTCTAAGGATCCAAATGCATTCCTCACATCTCTTTCTTTCTCCCTTTCCTCTTTCATACTATGGTACTATGGTATTTCTTTCCTTTTTTTTTTTTTCTCTTCAGTAATAGAAATATGTGACACTTGCTGGAACTGAGCAACAGTATCTCATGATACATAAAACACTAAGTCCTCATGGGTCTGTGTGCCCCAGGATGTATTTTCCAGCATAGCTATTCTGTTATCACAGGAATCCGTGAACTAAACTCTACTGCATGATTTAGAAATGCTTTAAGAGAGATTACACATGAAATTACAAGCATCATAAGCACCAAAGGTGCTTGGACAGCAGCTGCCTAATGGGGCTGAAACCCTGATCCAAGCAATAACCACAATATTCTCATTAAAGCTTTGTTTACTCTGCTCTAAAGATGTTTACCCACTTACACAAAGAATTCCTTTCCAGAAGGGAATTAGAGTGTGAAAACCTGCTATGCATGAGATTGGAAAATGTGGTCTCTGTGCTCTTTCTCTGAAACAGGGAAGTCAGAGATGCTTGATTTGCTTCTAATCATGTTTCCTTGTGGATTTGCTTTTGTGTGATTCAGGTAACATGAGCTGCTGCTCCAAGGCAACCTACAGCCTAAGAGAGTCTCAGAGGACTGACAATGACCAAATGTCCAAAAAGGACAAAATATCCAAATGCATCTCTTCAAAAAGTGGTCTCAATCCTTAAAAGGGTTCTGTAGCAGAACTCATCCCTCTGCTCCTCAGCCATGTAAAACAGACCTTCAGTATCTAAGCTGAAGAAATATCTCACTGCACAGCAAGTGCAGAAAGCTGCTTGCCTCTCTGCAGACCAAGCCATGGAGAGGATATAACAAATGCTAGGGCTGTGGCAGGAGCATGAGCTTAAATAGAACACACTGAAGCATCCAGCTTATTCATATTTAAACGGAATTCTTCACTACAGAAATATTTTCTTTGTTTTGATGTTTAAAGTTTCTAAACATACAGAGTATCACTGCTGGAGTTTCACTAGAAAGGTGAGCAATACTTTGTCAGGTAAACTAGCACACTGGTATATAAAAGAGGCCAACTGGAGTTGGAAAGATGCCTTTGGATTTCATTTTGCTTTCAGTGACAAAATAAGGCTTGGGCTTACGCTGAAACTGGCTGCCTTGCCAAAGGCTATTTTTACAGGGAGTTACTGTGGAAAGAAGCCAATTAGACATAAAAGAATATTTAAAAGTGAAAAAAATGCTTTCATTGGATAAGGAGAAAGTGTTCTCTTGAGGAAACAAAGCACATGCCTAATCATTCCAGCTGTATTCTTCCATCAGTTACACAAGTGCAAAACCGGATTCTTTCCAATGGCCTTGAATGAATTACTCTGCTTTCAACTGTAGACAGAATCAGGCCTATTTAGTTCATTGGATCTGTTAAAAAATATAACAGACATGAGATTTATTGTCAAATATGAATCTGCACTGGACCACCTTCTATGTTGGCTTCTATGCAGGCAGCAAAAACTATAACCCCTTTTTACTCCACCCTGGTTAGTTTCTTCTTAATTAAAACATGAGAACTATAGCTATGCAAAATCTAGTTCTGAGTATGTGATGACTCTTTCTGTACAGAAAAGTCCTTGATTTTTCTTCTGTCTTTACATACTGTGATTGCTGCTCTCTTCACTGTTAATGCTGTTGGTTTTTTTTTTTTGCTTTATTTGAAGCTGGTTTTCTGTAATAAAATATTTACAGTTGCAAAAGATTTTGATACGTAATTCGTTGTGGGACACGATGTGAATTACTTGCACTTTTTTGTGGGTGTGTGTATGTGTATGCACATACAACACACATTAACAAGTAATAAAAGATATCTCCCTGGTTCCTTTACGCGGTGGAGATCAGATTATGAAAGGTTAAACCATTAAACAAATGCTAATGCACTCTGATGCCTGGACCTTGTCCAATAGTACCTGCAGCAGCTGTCAGCCTAATTAAGCCAGATGTGTGTTAAGTGTAAACGGACCTCCCAGGAGGAACAATAACAGATTTTAGGTCCTTAGGGGGCTCGGGGCACCAATGCATATAGTGTTTCTGAAGGAAACATCACCCTACCTTGTGAGTTTTCTGCTCATTAGTACCATCCTGATTGTACTCCTTGGAGACCAGGCTTGGGGGAGGAGAAGTCTCTTTTCATTCCAGCTAAGGCCAGCAAGAATGCTCATTTTCAATTGATTCTGGTAGTCATGACATTTACTAAACTTCCTAATCTCTACCTTTTCAACCTACACTTTGCTCTGTCTGTAGCATATTTTAAAGTGACATTTATGCTACGCCAAGTTTGCAAGCCCTTTAAATGTATTTGTAGATTATAAGTAGATAGAGAAGATCCTAATAATCCTTTAAATATTAACAGTTAAGAGAAATCAGAGCAGGGAAATATTAGGTAATTATGAGCATGCAGTGTGCCATGATGTGTTACAATAAAAAATAAAATCCTTCTATGGTGTGGAAAGATGGGAAATTAACAAAAATCACTTAGCAATATTTCAGAGCTGCTGAAATTTACAGCTGAATTGTTTCTTGTGTGCTGTTGACTTTGGTATGTCCAGGAGAAAGAGGATGGAAAAGGAGACCTACAGACTTCAACGTTTGGTCAAGAAAAAGCCAAGTCCCACAGAGCTGCCTTACCTGCTCAGCTCAGTACTTACATCCTCAATGACTTCATAGAGAGCTATGACATCTCTTTCCAAAGAAGCAGAATAAACTCATGAAGCAGCATCACAGAATAAAATGTGTTTTTTTTCAGGGCCAGATCAGCAGTGATTAATAAAACAAGCTCCACTGATTTCCTCGTTTGTCTGTCCACTTACACTGTCTTTGGATCTAGCCTTCAGTTCTCCTCAAGTCAGCTGTGACAATCAAATAAAGATGTATGGAGCCATGTTGCCTTAAAAAACTCTTCACCTGTAAATTTTAAATAGTTTTATTTCCTGGTATTCAGCATTCGCAGTCTACTGAGGAATTAAATCTAGATACAGATGTATTAAAAATATATCATACATTGGCTAGATCCCTAAGATTATGCATGTACTTAAATGACCTATCCATAATAGCTTTCTTTTTCTAATGGGTTTTCCTACAAGATCTTGTGAGATCAGAACATATTCCTCATGCTATAGTTGAGCACACTGAGGTGCCAGGATATGAACTGTTGTGTCAAAATTCCTATTCAGTGTTGCAAAAGACAAAATTGTGTAGGAGATCTCTAAAGATGACGTCTTTCTCCTTTTCCATCATCACCAAATGGTGTAAAATGCATGGGGTGTTTCTACCTTTAATATTACATTTTCTTGGCTTACTGACAATGGGATGCCTAAATGAGTATGCAAGCTTTACTAAGACTGGATATTAGTACAGTATAGTAGAGTAGATGTTTTACGGTCTGTTGAATCTCCATGCTGCCTTCAGCTTCCCCAGTTCCAGCACAAGGATGCCGGATTTGGAACCCAGCTCCATCTGTGTGTTACGGCTGTTGCTGGCCAGGGCCTATGTCTCGTTCTTTAGCCAAGTGCCAAGCCACAGGGTCAGAAGCTTGCTGGAAGCTTGTCTGGACCAGGATTCTTGCAGTCTTTAGTGTATGGGAAGGATGGGAGACTGCCAGTACCTGCCCCCGTTAATCTTCTTCTAGGAAAGGGAGAGGTGGTGCAGAACATCTCAGACTGAAGAGAGATGCTCTTAGTGCATGAGTAGACTGAGAGAACACATAAGCACCTGAGGTAGTACCAAGATGAACATTTATATGGCTGTCTCTGCATTGATATGGCCCAGTGTACCAGCTAATTCTACTAATCCTCTTAGAGGATTTGTCTTCACAGTGCAGGCAACTGAACATGAAGCACTCTCCCTAGCCATCATGTAGTGAAGAAACAGCAACTCCTTGCATTCTGATGCAGACAACTAAAACAGACCAGAGGAACTGCATCTTGGTCATGCCCGTTACTCTATGTTATCTGCAGAGGTAATCCAGCTCAGCTGTTCCAATACACTGCAAGTGTCTAAGGTTACATGAGAGGAGATTCTCTTGCAGTTCCTGGAATGAAAACATTTTGGTAAGATGGGAGTTAGGTGCAAAACCATTCAGCCCTGTTGGAAATAGGTCAGCTCCTGTAATGCCCAGAACAATAGCTCTAAGCAATTAAAGAACTACAAGGTCAAATACTTCGGTGCCTTCAGAGTCTGGTGAATACAAGGCTGGGTAACAGCTGAAGCTGAGCATGACAGGTTGGATTGTAGATTTGAATCTAGTTTACCAAATCCCACAAAAGGAAATAGATGTCTCTTTAGGCACCTAAATCCTTTATTTAATGAGGCTCTGGGTCCCTTAGATTGTGCCGGTGAAATGTCAAATAAAGTTGCACATAATTGTACTGTGTATACAGTAGAGGCTGGTCTCAGAGCACTATATTTTCAGGTTTAATACATCAAATAATTTTTGGTACAATTACATGGAAAAAATGTTACACAACATACTGATAAAATGAAGATAATGTATTTTCCCACTCTGAAATGATAAATTATAGTCTGGGAAAAGGAATGACATTTATTTCAAGCATGTTTAATCCAGCAGAGGTAGGCTGATGTGATACACTTTCCAGTAACCTCATTTCTCTCCTGTGAAAAGAGTAATATCAGTGGAAATGCGGGGTGAATTCAGGAGGCTTTTAAACCAATTAATCACCTGCGGAATTTTTCATGAAACCTGATTTCATTTGGGATGAAATAGGAGCTGAAGTAATTTACAGATGTCAGATTAAAAAAATAAAAATCACAGATAAACACTTAATGCCATGAGCATCAGAATTAATGATTCCTGCTTTCCAGTGGATTTAGCTCTTGTGCCTGCAAAGTGGCACACTGACATAGACTGTCCCTGCTTTCATGGCTGGGGCTCCTTGTCATAGGGATTTAGAAAGGAATCTGGGCTAGCAAACTGGGTGGGAAGCACAGTGTACTTCAGCAGCAGAACTGCTCTGGACAACAGAGGCTATGAGGTGGAGCAAGAAAATGGCATCTGTCGTGTGTTTTAATGCTGGGAGTGAATTATGTGAGATTATAGCCATTGAAATTCTCCGAGGCGGTGCTTTCACAAAAGTGCAGTGTGGTTTAACTGATCTGTTTTTCCTCACAGCAAGGGTATAAAACCTAGCAGAGGAGCTCCTGCATTCTTCTGGCCATGGTAGCTAAGTGGCCTTGATATCAGGTGGGAAATATTTAGTGTCCTTGAAGCTGCAGTTTCTGAGCTGCTTTAATCTTCCACCCAGGAGAAAGATAAACTGAGATGCATTCAATTTATCATCTGGATTTTTTTTTTTTTTTCCAGTTAAAAACACGGTATCTCAGATCCATTTCATTTTGTAGGGATGTAATTTAACTCAATACGTGTATTCTAAGAATGAGCTTCAGAGATTACCAAGGTGGCCATGTTGATTTACTGCCCCTGGAAATATTCTGTAACCAGTGAACAGGGCAGCAGCCCCCTGTTTCTACACCCAAAGCAGTTCTCTGCACTCCTTTATATAGCATTTGTAAAATGAGTTGGTATGAAATGTGCCACCAGAAATGTGCAGTGTCACTGAACGTTCTACAACAGATGTTCTGAGTAAAACAGAGCAGCTCACTGATTGACATGTCTCTCTCAACAAGGATTTTAACTTTTGGTTTATGCGTAAGAATTACTGCCACTTTGCCGACGTACTTTTAATTGTAGTACACTGGGCAAGTGACAGAAGGATTGGATGAGCAGCCAGGACTTCACTGGTTGCTTTGCTAAAATATTTCCAATTTCAAATTCCTGTACACCGGTTCATAAGTTACAATATTGAATATATCTGAGTTTCAAACGTTAATGCTACTAATAACATCTATATAGAAAAAGTCACATCTGTTTTTCCCTCCTAAAGCAAAGCTATTTTTTATTTTTTTAAGTTTGATTCATATTTCCCTTTACTTACTTTTTCTTCTCATTCCTTAGCTGCACAACTTCTTTGTAACATGCAAGGGCTTTATTTTTCAGCAGTACACATATCTGAGAGTGAGAGGGACAAACTAGCTGCATTAGCTCAGGAAGGCAATACCCAGTCTTTAAAATCCTGTCCCTTCTCTCTTTGATCAAAAGATACAAGCAAAAAGTATGAGGACAAAAGAAGCTATTAACAACTTGGTTTACAGCTCCACTGATTTCATCAGTGTGGTACTAGCCATATAACTGGATCACATGTGCAGGGAAAATATTTTTTTCCTAAGTGTCAAATGCAAGGCTTGGGTTACAACTGAAGTCCAGTTGCTGCTTTATGGAATGCAGCTGTTTTCTGTCATTTGATATCTAAAACCAATCATGAAATTAAATTCTGAGGAATATTTTATTTTATATTTTCCTTTTAATCTCCCACCATCATTGCTGATGTGCTTATCTGAGGCCCTTCCACCACAGTAATACACATTATTTCAGTTGGTCATTTGATTCCCCCCTTCCAGCCACCTTCTTCTTCCCATCTACCTTTTCTCTTTTGTGCTCCTTCATGCCTTCCCTCTCCATTCCCATCATTTCTTGGATCACGTGAGTTTTCTGCTCTTCTCTCTCCTCTTGTTATAGAATCATAGAATCCTCAGAGCTAGAAGGGACCATTAAAGGTCATCTCGTCCAGCTCCCCTGCAATGAACATCTTCCATGTAGACCAGGTCTTGATCCAGTCTCACCTTGAAGGTCTCCTGGAATGGGGCGTCCATGACCTCTCTGGGCAACCTGTTTCAGTACCTAAAGTAAAAGACTTTTTCCTTATGTCCAAACTAAACTTACGCTCTTTACATTTGAAACCATTTCCCCTTGGTCTGTCACAACAGACCCTGCTAAAGAGTCTGTCCTTTCTTTTACTATAGCTCTTTAGATGTTGAACTGTTCTTTGTGGATCACATTTTCTTCTCACTCCAGTCTCTGCTTTTCATTTATTTTCATTTCCAGTAATAAATCTCTTGGCCCTGGATGAGCTTGGAAACTCACACTTACCTCCACTTCACTCTCCTGCCTCAACCCTGTCTTTGGCCACCACACCAGCCAAATCACCAGCCTAAGTCATGCTTTTCATTCTTCACATCTACCTTCCCCAGTCTTTTCTCTGTCCTGCTCCCTTCACACCTAGCTTAACACCTCTCATGCCAGGATCTTTTTTATCTGTGTAGATTGTGGACACATGGGCTGCCCCACTAGCTCCAGGCAACTTTGGGGCAAATCTTTGTGGTTTCCATCCAGTGTATGTGAAGGTACCAAGCCCAGCACCACAGGGATGGCAGGTACACCAGGACAGTGGGTATAGAACAACAACGCAACATGTGCTGGTGAGACCTCACTTGGAGTACTGTATCCACATGTGGAGTCCTCAGTAAACAAGAGACATGGAGCTGCTGGAGTGTGTTTAGAGAAGGGACACGAAAATGATCCAAGGGATGGAACACCTCCCTTACAAGGACAGGCTGAGAGAGCTGGGACTTTGTAGCCTGGAGGAGAGAAGGCTCCAGGGAGATGTTATAGCAGCCTTTCAGTATCTGAAGGGGAGCTGTAAGAAAGAAGGGGACAGACTTTTTAGTGGGATGTGCTGAGATCAGGCAAGGAGAAGTGGTTTCAAACTAAAGGAGAAGAGATTCCGATTGGATATAAGAAAGAATTCTTTTACAATAAAGATGGTGATTTGCTGGCACAGGATGCCCAGAGAGGTGGTGGATGTCCCTGCCCCTGGACTCAAGGTCAGGCTGGAAAGGGCTCTGTGCAACCTAATCAAGTTGTGTGTGTCTCCATTCATTGCAGGGGGCTTGGGTCTAGATGGTCTTTAAAGGTCCTTTCCAATTCAAACAATTCTACTTTTCTATGATTCCATGATTCCACTGGCATTTTCCAAGCTCACAGAATAAGGGATGGGGCAACATGGGATGAGAATGAGAAGTGGCATACAGAAGAAAATAGCAAAGTGCTTTACAAGATAATTACTTTTCCTATTTCCTAGCATAAGATTATGTAATATTATTTCTGTCTTGATAATGAATGCTACCCTAGCTTTTTATGACTCCATTTCGTTACACTATTGTTTTATATGCACAAACACATTTAGTTTAAAATCTTCTGCTGAGATCCTCATCAGCTAAACATCATTAGAACTTCCACTACCAGCACAATATTTAAAAACAGATTTAATCTTCTGTGTTATAATTGGATTTCCCATTATAAAAACTACTGATCCTATGCAAAAGGACTTTATAACATCTGAGCATTAAAAAATAAACACCCAGATACCTCACAAAATGGTAATGGGTTCACTTCTGTCCTTGTCTGCTTGTCTCATTTCTTACCAATTTGCCTCTGTGGGACTGAGGGCAGAGCAGGTCTCCAGGAGTTTATGTTAGAATAACGCTTAGATAAATAAACTAAACTTGGGGACTCCAATAATCAAAACTGAACCCAATACTGCAGGAAAATGGAGACTCAGATGTACTTTAGCATTGAAGACAGGCATAGCCTGCTCTCCTGGTATGTAATCCAATATCCTCTTCTAAAGCTTAACAATACTGATATGTTTATTTAACCATTTCACCGAAGTTTCTGTTTCCTCATCAAGAACAACGTCCTGACAGTGGCAAACTGAAGAAATTCCAAGGAAACACAGTGATCATCCTCAGACTCACTGTAAGATATGGTATGCATTTCCATCATTATTCACAGACAGCACTGAAATTCTTTTCAGCCAATGCCCCTCAAGAATGCCTTATTTTGAAGGCTATTGGTCACTTTCTTACGATGCCTTCTCTGTATATGAAGCCATTTAGTGCCACTTCTACTGAAGAAAATATTCTGTTCCAAAAGAAAGGATTAAAATGATTTTCTTTCATTTTACTGAGAAACAGGTAATTCATGGGGAACATTGCAGCTGTGAAATGTCTCATTGTCTCAGTACCTTTGTAATCAGTGAACTTTGCAATAGGCACAATTTTCCCTCTGTTTAACTGGTCTAAACCTGAAATGTCTACATCTGAGGGGAAAATACAGATGGGATGTTTCCTCAAGTTACACGGTGGACAAATCCCTTTGTAATTATGCTACACACTTGTACTTCCAGCTATGGACAAGGGAATGAAAAATAATTACAGTAATTTTCCAATCAGGTTTACTAGGCTTTTGGAAGTAGGTTCTAAGAAAAGAAGGCATGTGTTTGAAGATAAATTCCTTAGTTTTCACTCTGTCAACATATAATAACAAGCTACTCTAGTATGAAAGAACTAAGAGGGTAGCAAGCCATATCCCACCCCAGCTATTTTTCCTTACAAAATAACATATTGTCCCTGTAGGTCAGAGTGCTGACTTCAGGCAGCCTGTGGGCCAACTCGAGAGTGCAATCAACCATGATTTCTGAGCAGCTTTCTGTAAAAACAAATTCTGTCAGAATAATTTTCAGGATAAGTTCAGAAAGCAAAATGCTTTTGTACTTAATAGGTGCCTGCAATAAGAAAGTGAGCTACACTGTTTTTTCTCCTGAGCAATGTCCTAACTCAAAACCATCTCAGCTGTGCAATGAGGCAGAGAGACCAGCCCAGCCACACCTGTGATCTGGGGCCATCACTGGGAATTCCAGCCCAGCTCTTTACTTGAGGATAGAATGGGCGCTGCAGACAGTACCCAGAAAGCATGCTAGAGCATAAGGCCATTTTTAATTTAAACATTTGCTTTCTGTTAATTTTTCAAAGTCTAACTGACATAAATATTGCCACAAGAATAGGAATATCTTTAATCATGAATTGGTCATTGAGGGGGTATGATTCATAGAGCCATTATTATTTGTTTAGCCAGGTCTAACTGCCAAGCTGCATAATTCACAAGCTCATAGTTGTAGCTTCAGTATGATTTTATACAAACAGATCACGATGTAAAGCTGTCACTGAGAATTATGGACAGTGTGATATCTGCTATGGTTAATCTTATAAGTGCAATACAAACTTTAATGAAATAAAAAAATCAGGCCCTGTTTCCATTCTGACATTTTGAAAGACAATAAAAAAGTAGTTTTTTGTACCATTATTAGTAATAATATCCATAAAAGCATTCAATGAATACTTGGAAAATAAAGGGTTTATACTGGCTCTGTGCCTCTTGTTCCAAGCTGACATTTGGCCTGAAGGAACAAAAATGTCACTGTAGGACCTGGTAAAATAATTTGCATTGTTAAATATAGATATATATACCTTTGGCTGAAAATTGAATCCCAGTTCATTTACTCTTCCACTGACACGGAATCTCACAGTCCCTGGGGAAGAATGCACCATGATGATGTGGATTATGGCAGTTCTCCCAATAGACAGGTAAGGAATCAACTCCCCAAGACAGTGCGAGAATAAGGGACATAAATGCAGATCAAAGTACATTGTATCTGGTGGAAATGCCAGACCTGAGGCACAGGATGATGGGGGGGGTTAGGAGGAGGGGGAGGGTGGGACTGGAAATCTCCTATCTCCTAAGTCTTGCTTCCCAGTAGACAGGGATGAAGCCAGGGCACCCTGCAACTGTTGCTATAGGAAAAACATGGTTCCCAGCACAGAGAAAGCCCGTTCCAGCAAGGCCTGACCATATGTCAAACAATAGCCTGGAGTCTGTGTCCACCTGCCCTGAGCAGTTTTCCACTTCACAGTCACGGTGAGTCTTCATGTCTCCCACCCTCAGTATATAGTAAAGATCACAAGGGCTCTTCTGTTATATTGGGTGTAAGATTCTGGTTGAGATACAATTTAATGACTGAAACACATCTGGAGAGGAAAGTAGTTTTAGATACCAGCCAGCTCATGGTGGAAAAAGTACTTCTCTAAGAGAAAAGATTTAGCCTCTCTTTTGCACCCATACAGAGCTGATCTTAGAATCATAGACTCATTAAGGATGGAAAAGACCACAAGTTTCACTAGTTCAACCAGTATCACCACCATGCCCACTAAGCCACGTTCTTCAGTTCCACATCTCCATGTTTCTTGAATGGTGACTCTACCACCTCACTGAGCAACTTGTCCCAAAGTATTAGTACTGTTTCTAAGAGTAGCTTCTTCCTAAAGTCCAACCTGAACCTCCCCTGGTGCAATTTAAGGCCCTTCCCTCTTATCCTACCGCTGTTACCTGGGAGACGAGGCTGACTCCCACCTCCACACAACCTCTTTTCAGGCAGTTGGAGTGAGCAATAAAGTCTTCCTTTTGCCTCCTCTTCTCCAGACTGAACAATCTCAGTTCCTTCAGCGGCTCCCCATAAGGCTTGCGCTCCAGATTCTTCCCAGCCTTATTAGTCTTCCCTAGACATACTCCAGAGCCTCGGTGTCTATCTTGCAGCGAGCTCTCTAATGTTTGGTATGCAAAAATAGGTAACTTACATTTGTTTCCTCCTTCTAATATCTTCCCTTTCTTACTTCATATTATCTTTTAACTTAGAGACACGAGACCCTGAGGAAGGACATGTGCTCTGCATAGAAGAAGCCTTGAATCCTGCTTAACTGAAAAATGACAGAAAATTTCCATATTCTGAAATCGTTCAAGTTGTCATCTCATCAAAATAAAGAGCAAAGAGACTTCCTGTCCAGTTAGCTGCACACTGCTCTGCCTCTGCCCCTTTCAAGCTTTACCTCTGTGGGAAACCACCGTAATGTATGGAGAAGGCAGGTGGGTCATCAGGTTGCAGAAAAGGTCAGAGTGGTCAGGTAGGCAGTGGAAAGACTACATTCTCAACATCTACCTGAGAAACTTCAAATATTCACACATTTTGGTAGCATAGCTGTGAAGCTGTGATTGAGTCTGGTCCTGAAATATTTTGTTTGAACCTTGACTACTTCCTAAAAGGCTGAAAAACAGTTATAGGAAAGAAGTGATTTATCTAACTGGGATGAATTATGAATAATTCCACTCTTTCCAGATTCTTCACTGAAGTAAAACAGAAGCCTTTTTCCTTCCCTTCCCTTCCCTTCCCTTCCCTTCCCTTCCCTTCCCTTCCCTTC
>VXAB01012683.1:123775-153305 GCA_013399175.1 Odontophorus gujanensis | reverse complement strand
ATAACAACAATAACAACAACAAAGTTGTTCCTCAACATTTCTTCACATCTGGTGAATAATTGGATGGACATATTGTAAGTTAAAATGAAGTTTGAAAATGTTATAAAAATAAGACCGGGATATAAAATTGTAAAGGCATCAGTGATGACAAAAGCCATTTGCTGTAAAATCTTATGTTTTGTTTTTTTTTTGAACAAGTCAACAGAATAGTCACTGAAATAGGTCAGAGAAGAAGATCCTGTGTATTTGGTGCCAAAAAAAGCTGAATACACAAGTGAAATTTCTGCCATCTGTACCCATCCTCTCCAATCAGAGAAGAAGCAATGCTATGTCATGGGCCTTGGCTCTTCTACAAGCAATAAAAAAAAACAAAACCAAAAAACTATAGAGTGCTATAGAATTTCCTCTGCTCCTTTCCAACACCATACTCTGCATGAGTGTCCTGCAGGTATCACCAGTGCTGGAAAAAACCTCTTGCGTACTTTCAGTCTGTGTATCTGCAGTAACAACTGAAAAGCAAGTAGTGCCTGTTCCTTTAAAATAAAATTTAAGGAACAAAATGCTCCAGCTGTTTCAAATCTTCATCTGTGTTTCTGTTCATTTTGAAGGCATTTGTTGACTTCTGCTTTTGCATTTATATTCCCTTTCAACCACCCCGTATCTTCAGGTTCCATACTTTCTCAAGTCACTATGAAAACATGAGTAATTACCTTTTGTTGTGAATATCAGTCTCTGACAAAAGTTCTAGGACTCTGTTTCTGTGAGCTGTGCTCTCCCTTTTCTTGCTGCTTGTTCACCTACTTTATTTTAAGCATATGAAAAGCTCAGGTGCATTAAGGGAAAATAAGGATACCTTTAACTCGAACATGCAAATTTTCCTGCTAAATTTCAACTGAGATGAATCAAAGGTCTACAGTTTTTCTGAAATGGGACTTCAGAGTACATGGATAAGCTGCTCATTTAGGTGAGCAGGCATGTTTTCTGATGTGGCTGATAAAACAGCAGTTCCCCCGTGAGGAAGAAGGATCAAAAAATCACAGAATCATTTGGGTTGGAAGAGACCTAAAGTGCCAACCTCCTTCCATTGGCAAGGCAGGGACACCTTCCACTAGATCAGGATGCCCAGAGTCCCATCCAGCCTGGCTTTGAACACTTTCAGGGATTGGGCATCCACAGCTCTCTGGGTAGCCTGTATCAGTGCCTCACCACCCTCTGAATAAAGAACTTCTTTCAAATGCCTGATCTGAATCTGTAATCTACCTTCTTTCAGCTTAAAACCAATACTCCTTGTCCTAACACTATTCTCCCTGATAAAGAGGTACTGAAAGTGTTAAAAACTCCAAGTGATAAACGGAAGTTGGAATCTAGAATTAGGCCATGAACTAAAACCTGGGACATGGTGGTGCAGTTTCCAAGGCCATTGCTCAGCAATGTGCCTGTGAGAAAGCCAATTAATTTTATAGGGTATTTTTTGCTTTCCCAGATTTCTTTTGCCCTGCAGAGATACTGCAAGGTATCTTAGAGCAGGTCTCTCCTCTACAAGTCTGCTTGCAGGCACAAAGCACCATCAACTATGACTACCAAACCAAAATGTTATTTGCAACAGCAAAAAAAAGCAAAGACAAATACTCCAGAACTGGGAAATACTAACCGTGGTGTTATGTGCTAATTTGGTCTCTCTGTGTATATACAATTTGAAAAATTCTTTAAAAAATGACCACCTTGCTTTTTCTTTGCAGGGCTCCTGGCTTGCAAAGTACATGGAGCACAACAGCTTCGTGGCTCTTCTCTGCTGCTTCAAGGATATTGGTGAAAAGATAGTTGAGATAGGCTCCATGTTCTGGGAACTCTCTCATACAATTATAACCAAAGTGGCTGTATATTCTCTGCCTGCATTATCAGATTGGTAGTGGACCACAGTCTAAACAGAAAGGAACCTCACAAAACTGGTCATCTGAGGATTAGCCTCAAATCTTCCTTGGTTACATCTTTTTAAGTATGGGAGAAAAAGATCTTAAATCCTTTTCCATATGGTTTGGTTTATTTATTTATTAATCCACCTGCTCAATCATTGCTCCTGTATCCTGTTTTCTGTCTCTTGACCTTTCATCTGCCTCACTGGATCTGAATGTGAGCACAAATACCTAGGCTTCCTTACCTTGGCTATGTCCTTTTGGTATCTGTATATCTCAGTTTAACAAGTACCTAACCTTGGCTTGCCCATTTATTTCTTCCAACAAATGTTGAGGGTACCCTGTGATGTCTCCATGACAGCTCCTCCTTCCCTAACATGGTCAGAAATAATAGTCACAGGAAAAGAAACTGCCTTCAGACAGCTCTAAGCATGAGGGAAGGCTGTCGACTTTCTTGTTGGGAAAGGAGCATGCGTTTACTGGGCATTCATAGCAACCAGAGTAAATGTAATTGCCCTCAGACTCTACAGACTCTGCAGAGAATCTTATTGCTAACGTCTACATCTCTCCAGGGAAAATACGAAGCTTGTAGTGTCTTGTGGCACAAGAAAATGCAGTGAGTTACACTGAAATCCTGACATCACCTTAACAAACATGAAGTATTTTTTCTGAGCATAGGATCAAGAAAAAAACAAAACAAAAAAAAACAAAAAACACACACACCACTGCTAACAACAAAACCCAGAATCTTTTTTTTGTTGTTGTTGGAAATGTATCTTTTCTTTAACATTACTCAAGATAGGGCCTAGCCAAATTCCAGACCTAAACAAATTTTCAGCTTGATGTGAATACCCAGTGCAAACAATTGCAAAGTTTTAAGTAAATTAAGCTTGTATTGCAAAATAGCACAGTAGATTCAGAAACGCATGTTGTCTTGCATCTGTTTTTTGGTTCAATGTCTCTAACATCTGGAACATTAAACTGCCATTCTGAACTTTTCGTTGAATTTTTGTAAAATTAGATTTCTATTTTTTTTAAAGATCTCTGAGGGAAGGTTCACAGTTTTGGCAGCTTCTGCAATCTCAGCTCTAATAATGCCCATATTTTGAGAGACAAAATGTACGTTGATCATGCCATGGATTCTTGTTTCACCAGATGCATTGTTTCAGGCCTTTATGATTTCATACTGGATTTCATCTCTTCTGAAAAGGAGAGAGACACACAAGAAAGGTTCAGGAACATTTTTCCCATGAACATGTTTGTCTGAGATATGATTAAAAGGGCCTGCTAGGGAGAAAATGTAGTATTTTTCTCTCAAAAACTTACATGTGTCATAGCTAGGTCAAAATTCATTTTTTGCATGCCCAGTTCATTACGTTTCTAAGTATTTTATTTTTATGCTCATTATAGTAACAGAGCAACGTGTTTCTGGCCTAATTGCTCTCTTTCTCAAGCAGAGATTTGGAATAAGAGCCTTAAAAAGTTTCCTAATGATTCTGAACTGATTTTTTGTTTTGTTTTTTTGTCTAGACTAAAGAGTGTGGACATCGAAGATGAATTAAGTTGTTGGGGTAAGAAGAAAGCAAGTATAGTATTTCTACATTGTATTCAGAAAACTCAGATGTTTGGAGTGCTATTACAGAAATGGGGGGCAAAAATGATAATGTCTCCCTATTGACCCAGAACCAATGGAAATCTGTCTTGTTAGTCTTCTCATAGAGAAAATAACCAATCTGTCAACAAAACCCTACTTAATGAAATCCTCATTTTGTGCTCCACGTTGAATTTCATATGAAAGTGTTGACTGACAAGCTTATTTGGTTTTAGTTTTGTCATTTTCTGGAAGGAAGTAACAGCATATATGACTTCTAAAACATAGCAAAATACAAACCAACAATAACCAGTGGCAAGGCTCTGTGAGTCCCTGGACTCTAAGTGAAGAAAGAGAGACAGTAGGAGCAAAAACATGTAAATATTGCATGTTAAAAAATTATCTTCCCCTTCCTATCCCTTCCTTTCCTCTCCTCACACATACTTCGGCATTTATCTACCATGACAAGCCTCATTTCTCCTTTTAAATGAATGCATAAATGAGCTATGAATATTTGATCCTTTTTTAAACAAATATTTTGGCTTGACAAGTCACAGCAGATAAGACTACCCAAGATGGTAGCCAGCTGCTCTGGAGAAAGGAGGATAGGTAGGTGGGGGGCCAGTGGTGGATGCTTCACCTTTTCCAAGACACTGCACTCAGACTGCTTTGCACAACTGTTCATTGTCCACAGGAGTAACATTTAGCTGTTGCAAATCTTCTGTTTTTATGCAGATTACTTCAATAATTCTGATAATTTTGCATATTTTTGCAGAGTACTAATTCTGCCATGCCTATGCACCACTTCTGTCCGTGCATGGATAGCTGACTGCAGTTTGAGTATTCACAGTTTATAGTTCAACACCTCAGTGTGTCCTTTCAAGCTCATGGCTTAAACAGTGCATAATTCTTTCTGTCAGGGCTTTTCAGAGTTTTTTCTCTGTGATGCTGGATAAATTGATTCCCATTTTAGCCAATACAAATTAGCTGCTTTATTGAGAAGATGCCAGGATGACATGACAGTGAAATTCAAAAAATGAAATGAATAAAGGTTTTTATGGAGTCACCCATTTATGGATTTGTCCACATTATATTTCAGGGCTGATTTCCAGGTATTTTCTAATCAGCGTAAAGTCCTCTCAGGTTTTTACTGTACTATGCTGATATTTTAAATCAAGGATCAATAAGCAGATTTTCAGACAGTACCTGCTTTCTATACATTTTGCTAAAGTTGAGAGCATGTAAAAGGAGTATTTAAAACTAAATGAATCTAGATACTTGTGTGTGAACTTAGCTAAATCTATTTAAGCTATGTTTTCTAATACAATAACACAGATGGCTTTGGGGGGATTTTTTGCTTTGACAAAATTATATCTTTAGAGGCAAAATTCTAGGTGAAAAATTTATGAAAATAAATCTCTTTTCACTCATGTTCACTTTTCTTACAGTTGTCACTATGAAAAATTAAAAAATTACATGCCCAAATTATCTGAGTTTTGTAATCATCTACCTTTTGTTCAAAAATAAAAGGTCAGCTTTATTTTTCTTGGTCAGAAAAAAAACAAAGCTCTGCGTTAGATGAAATTACATTTTCCAGAATTTAGGACACACTTCTCTGCTTTGCTGCAAATTTACATCACAGAGATATAACATGAAATTCATTGGAGTCAACACATGACTCCTTGAGTTCGGCAGAATTTCTATTTGGCACAAGCAGGTGAAAGTAATTGTCACTGTGGAAATCTTTCTGCTGACAATGTTCCTTTCAAACCTGTTTATTACAGCTTTAAACCAAGTAGCATTTTGAAAATTGGGCAATACTGAAAGTTACTGACAAGCACAGGAAGAGAGAAAGATTTTAAAAAATTTTTGTTCTTAACCTTCACCTGAATCCCCAGAAATAGATTTTTGCCAATCCAGCTTTCAAATACTGTAATCCCATTGTCCTTTCCAGCCTCTAAAATGTGCATTGCCAGGATGGTGAAGAGCAGCACTTTTTGGCAGATCTCACCTCTACAAGAGGTGCACTAGCTGAGGGGAGGCATGGCAAGTAAGGTCAAAGACCTGCAGCCCCTCCGGTTGATGATTCGTCGTGCCAGTTCTACAGGTATTCTACACAACATTTTTTACTTTGAATATGTATCTCCAGCAATTAGACCCTGGACAAAGTATTGAAAGAGCAAAGTCCTCTGAACTATAAAAGGCGCAAATATTGCATTTCATATATAAATCCAATAAGTTCAAGCTCAATACTCAAATATTCACAACCTAGAAATGGTGCTAATGTTCCTAAAACAGAAATACACTCCCTGTCTCTGTGCTGTTTGGGGGGTGTTCCCGGAAGGACAGTGGGATCAGTGGGAAAATGTGCTTTTTTGAATGTGTCATACACATTCTTTTGTATTAAGCTTCTACAGATGAAAGCGCTCATGGTAATGCACCCTTCTGACATTGTGTTTGAAAATATTACTCTTTCTTCAAAGAAGAGAAAGAGAGAAGCTGTAGCTTTAAATTGTATAAGCATGGGAAAATCAGACATGGTAATAAAAGTGGATGTTTGAGAGTGTCAGATAAAATTTATTAGATAGGGGTCTCCAACTCAGTGCATTCCTATGCAAAATTCTTGGTAAGCTGCCAGAAAGTGAGCATTAGCACAGTAGAAAATATTTATACTGGTGTACGGCTGCTGGCTGTGATATGTTTCTGCTCTTTTAAAATAGTTTGCCACAAATTCAGAGACATCAATAAAAGCCAAGATGCAATGAACTAGACAATTTAATGAATCAACTAGATGCTTACCAGATAATAAGTAATACCGCTGTAGAAAAAAAAAAATCAATTATTAACATATGAAAATAATTTGCAAGCTGCAAAAGCACACACAGTAACAATCAGGGTTATGTTTCTAAAAATCTCCAGTCAATCCAATTGCTTTCACAGTAAATCCGGTACAATAGATTTGTTTTACGATATTTTTTCAAACATTATCTCCTATAAGAATGAATGTGTGAAGACATTCCTTGGTGCACCTCAGCACTGGCTTTCCTTACTGCTGCTGGCTCATATTTCATTAAAATTGATCCCATGAGAAGGACTGTTAAATTGTTTTCAAATATATTACATTACTTGTATTTTATTAAAACGTAGACTTTATGTCAGTGATAAGTTCAATTTGAAATGATTAGAGCTATCTTGAGATCAGGTTTTGACTTCATCTGAATTCTGGCCCAAATTTGGATAATCAGCATCTTTTAAAGAAAATTTCAGAAGTGCATTAGATAAAGGAAGCACGTCTTCCTCCTCACACAACATCAACTCAAAGAGCTACACTGCATAACATTCCCTTATGGTAGTCCCTCTCTTCTTCCTAAGACGGGCTTCTGTGTTTAGCACCTGTGGAGATTTCCCTTTCCACCCTAAATTAAAAAAAGACCTATAACTCACCCTCCAGTCTAAAGTTGCTTTGTTTTGCCAGTGGGCACCATGTCTCACTGTAGGCCTGTGATAGTGAACTGTGGATACCACACCAGTTATAGTTTCTCCAAGGTCACAGAAATTCTGAAACCAAGCAGGAGTCTGAGCCTAAGTCTGCTGAACTGTAGACATATTTCCTCTCAAAAATGAGATCATAATTATGTATCAACAACCTCAAAAATATCTAAGGCTTTACTATTTCCTAATATTACACATTTTTAAACAATGATTCTGCAAATAGCGAAATAATTCATTGGGTTTTTTGCAACACTTGAACCGTAACATTTTGCCCTTTAATAATAGAAAAAAAATGTAAGGTCAATATAAGGCCACGATTACCATTTTCAGACTGGAATGCTGACTTTCCTTCAGCTAGGATTGTTCTAGTTTCCTGTGAACCCATGCTCCAGCAGGGATACAGAAATGCTCAGCTCATACCTTGTCCTTCCATTTTAAACTAAGCAGGGCACAAAAACATTTCCCAGCCTCCACAGTGTATTTATATCAGTCAGATGGACACTTGTTTGGTGAATTAGACTAATTGCAATTCCCCATTTACTCAGAACCTTGACTTCAAGAAAAAATCCAACAAGCCCTTAGTTAAATCTAACACATTTGTTTTGTAGCATCTTCAGAAATATGCATACCAAATACAGAATAAAGGCCACATCCCACATTTAGTACACAAATTTTAGGAGAAATATGTGAGTTTTTACTAACACTGAAAGAGCAGTCTGAAAATAGAACCTGAAGGTATGTATAAATAGAGAAATTTGGCTGAATGATAAATCAACTACTCTCTTCATGTACTTTACTAAGTCAATATTAATAGTTCAGATGAAAAATGGAGCTATAATACATCAAGTTCTTGAAAAATAATGTCACTGATGGGAATGGAATTCAGATTCCAGTCCTATACTGGACTACCAACAGTCACAAAGGTATTTTCTGTTTTACCAGCAGCACATTTTAGCTAAATATGTGTGGTTTCTTAAGCACATTCAGGAGCAGCATACTGTGAACAAATGCTTATGTGAGCTGCCATATGGATGCTGGCTGGCCTGCTGCAGTGGTACAGAGTTCCCAGCAGGCAGAGAATAAAGTGTCTGAAGTCAAACCTTAATCACTGAAGTTAAAGCTGACAGATCTTAGCTTGTAGTTTTATCTGGGAAAACAGCATGCATTGGGACTGCTCACAACTATCTTCTTTGTGGTAACATTAAATATACTTAAGCAATGACTTAAATGAAACAAGAAAAAAAATCAAGTAGAAAATTCACTGCTACCCTGAGAATTGCTATATTTATCTACCATGCTTTCTTTACCCTCCCGATTTTCAAAGCCATAGTTAATCTGTGTTATCCCTCCTCATAGGGAATGTTGTTCTCATCACACAGCCTCTTTGGAGACGGAAAAAGACTAATATGCTCAGGATAGTGACAGATGTGGATGGTAATTTGGAAAGCATAGCTTACCCTTTCTAGAAAAAATCTACAAAGTGGTAACATTCACTTACTATATTCCTCTCATGGTACAGGCAATAAGTATTGTGTGAGAGACACTGTAGAATTCCATTAACTCATCTGAATAGATTTTATTAGCAAAAGCCACAGTGAATATGTGAGCAAGGGAGAATATTTTTCATTATTCTTGCAATAAAGAAGTTTTCTACATACTGCTTCAAAATTCAATAATTTTACCTTTCTGGCAAAATGTGTAAATGAGACCAGCAGCCTGTTTCAGTTCAGTTTGTGATGTCCCCATATTACTTTTACTAGGTCTCCCAAAACCTACAGCAATGCATGGAGGTCTAGTTGAAATGGCAGCCATACACAACTTTGTGCCACAAAGTCATCAGATTAAAGTTGAGTCAATATCTAATATATAGCCAGAAGTACTTTTCTGCTAGTCCAAATTAGAGAATTTACTGGCATATCTCCATAAACATGACTCTCTGTACTAGGAAATAGTTAATCTTTTATTGCACTGGATCGTCTTGTGGGATTGCTTTAGTGATTCATTATAGAAATCAAAGTAAATTCTATGGGACTGTGCAGTTTGGCTCATCCAATTGGAAAAACCCTAATGATCAAAAAAGCATGTGTTCTTACTCAGATATATTTTATGACATGGCTGTAAAACGTACCTACCACAGTTTTTCATTGTTTCAAAAACAATAAGCACAGTCATTTTCAGGTTTCTATTGTTCTACAGCTGAAGTAGTGAGTGGGACACTCTGCCTGTGACAGTGACAGCTACATTTACGTATGTAGAACAGGCAGGATTAATTACTGTGTTTCATAAAATAATAAATAATAAAATAATAGTAGTAATTCCTTAAGCCTGCAGAAACTTAAGTCCAAATTGGAGACCTGACTCCCAAGTGTATGTCAGCTTTTCAGCCATAAACAATGTCTGAAAATCTGTTATTCAGCAAAAAGGTTTCTTTGAGCTAAACCTTAAGGTGTGTGTTAGTAGTCAACAAATAACTTCTTTTCTGAGATCTGCCAAGCTTATTCAGACAAGAGAGGGCTTCAGCTCTGCAAGGAGGTCTGTATCCAGTGGGGATAACCAGGTGGGAAACATTCTGGACAAATTAAGAAGTTGATTTCAAATATTCAAACATACTTCCCTCATCAAACATACCTGGAACAAAAAGGTGTGTTTTTCTTCTGAAAGGCATTTTTAAAGGAATCTGGCTGTAGAAAGAACAAAGGGTGAAATTACATTCCTACTGAAAATCAAAGGAGTTTTCATATTATATCTCATTTGTTCAGATCTGTATTCAAAAGTATGTGGTTACCTTTTGTGGGTTACCTCACTCAGCTGAGCTCTACACTGATATGAAGTGATTGTAATCACATTTTAACAGGGCTCCAGTACTAATGGAAAAGGTTCACTTCTATTACGACTGGGAAAATAGAGGTTTTATAGAACCCTGTCGATATAAAGACATGCTGCTTCTACTGGGAATGACTGTTTTGCAGGAAGGTAGAGAATTTGCCTACATTTAGGTGCCCAGAGGTTGGATAATTCAGTCTAAATTCCCAGATCAAGTGCCTGTAATTTAGTTACAAAAATTCTGAGTTTTTGCAGCCAGTGACTATCATGTGATCAAGAGAGTTGCCCATCTTTTATTCTTTCAGAAAGATCTAGATTTCTTTGGACTTCATCTGCTTCTTGTCCTCATATTCCCCCTATCAGGTACCTTTCCAAACCACATTCTCCCAATCAATCTCCAATGTACACACTGAACTCACCTTGAATTCTGAACTACCACTTGGTACTCTAATTGAATGAGATGACTTCACATATGCTTTGAATGTTGCTACAGCTCCTCAGTTGTCATATAAATGACACAACACCCCAGTCCCTTAAGAGGAGATTATTCACTACATGAAATGTTTCAGTGAGAGGAGCTATTCAAAAACACTTGGCACAGTAATAAGTCTTAGTGATAAATATCTGAAAAGATCTGAATCACCAGTTTCAGTGTGCCAGTAAAGCTCCATTACTTAAAATATACCTGAACTACACATCAAAGAAGGGAAGGGGAAATACTGAAAAATATTATAGAACAGAAAGATGAGGCCTGTTGGCAGGAAGCTTTCCATTTGTAAACGTAGAATTTTGTACCAGAATTAAAACTGAACTGAAATTTAAAAATTAATAATAAAAAAAGGCTATAGAGAAACAATGCAAGGGAGTGGTTTTATCTGGAAGAGATAGATTTATCTATAGTCTGCTAGGTGCACAAATTAGCTAAAATGTTACTGTCAACAATGCAAGCAGTAGAAACTCTGTTGTCAGTGGTCATTCACAAGCTCTCACCCAGTCTCTGCAGTAGGGACTGGATGTTGGCCTCTGAGCCATTTGTGCGGATCTACTTGTGTCTTCTTTCATAATCATTTGTCTGAGGAATGTCCTCAGAAATGATGGAGGGTTTCCATACACATGTAAGGACTGTACTGTTGTACCATTAGATAATAATACAGTCTCGTAGACAAAAACTGATGTGGCTTGTTCCTTTCTTTCGCTTACTGTTGCCGATTGATCTGGGATATAATTGAGACTTTTCAATGTTGGTGGTTTGTTTGTTTGTTTTGTCTCCACGTGATAGTAATTATGATTCAAAACTTGCTCCTCTTATGCGCAGATGCAAGCACAAAACTGCCAGTGAAGCAATTATCTTCCATAGTTCAGGTGTTGATCCTGTAGTGTGCCCTGCATAAATGGTAAAACCTGTCTGTTTGAACTCTCTGCAGAAAGGGAAGCTTAGAAGCATACCCTGCCTTTGGTGAGGCAGCATTTTTCCTTTTTCCTTTGCTTGTTTAAAGCAGATAATGAAAACTTAAATAAATATACAAGGATAAATAAAAAGACTGCTGTGTGATCATATGGATTTCTGTACTACAAGACTGCAAAGTCTATGGTTTTCCACAATGGAAACAATGCATAAGTCTGCAGTGTCCATGTCTCTCATGCTAAATGATGAATTAACTCCAGAACCTCAAGGTGGTTTGGAACGTATTTTCTTTTCCACTATAATGTTTCATGAAGTGTGAGTTGTTGGGATTTTTTCTATGTAGATATTACTGGCAGTGCTGCTCCACACTTTTGTACTGATATGGTAGAAGTCATGGAAAAGGAACATGGAACTGAAAGGGGTCACTGTTTTCTGCAAAAAGTTTACAAGACAATCACTGCAGGTTTACCTTGAGCACTACCAAACCAGTACTTTAACATGCTGATCTGCTCCAGCAAGACTTACAAATCATGCGACCCTGAAAGGGACACTAATGAATAAAAGCTCAGGAAGTGCAGTGTAGATTGTTGTTATTCTAGCTGGTATTGACAGCTGGCAGCTTTCACCAGTGGTACAGACAGCAAAGAGAAACAGAGCAAACACTCAGACCAACTCCAACAGCTCTTCTGCGGCAAATCATTTCAAAGGATTTAGTTGGATGTTAAGGGATGGCCTGAAAACTGGATTTAAATGGGAATGTAATTTTGTCCTTAGCTACAAAGTGGCTAACCTCAAAAATAATAAGAAAGAAATAAATTTATATACGTTACACTACATAGAAAACTGAAGAAAACTCTAGCTATTGTAAGAGAATTAAAATAAGCAAAAAATAATAATAACAGGAGTGAGAACTGCTCTCTGTCATCTTTGAGAGGTCTTGGAGAATGAGAGAGGTGCCTGAAGACTGGAGGATAACTGATGTCACTCTGGTCTTCAAAAGGGACCAGGGTATCCAGTGGATAACAGCCTGGACATAAGCCGGCAGTGTGCCCTGGTGGCCAAGAAGGCCAATGGGATCCTGGGATGCATTAAAAAGTACGTGGTCAGCAGGTGGAGGGAGATGATCCTCCCCCTCTACCCTGCTCTGGTCACGCCTCATCTGGAGTATTGTGTCCAGTTTTGGACTCCCTGGTACAAAAAAGACAGGGATCTCCTTGAAAGAGTCCAGCAGAGGGCTACAGAGATAATAAAGGACATGGAACACCTCCCTTATGAGTAGAGACTGAGAGACCTGGGTCTGTTCAGTCTTGAAAAAAGAAGACTCAGAGGGTGACTGATCCATGTCAGTAAATATCTAAAGGAGTGGGAGGCAAAGGGATGAGGCTAGACTCTTCTCTGCAGTGTGTGCCAATAGGACAAGGAGAAATGGCCACAGACTGATGCATAGGAAGTTCTGCACAAATTTTCCTGGGATCTTCTTCACAGTGCAGTGACGGAGCACTGGCACAGGCTGCACAGAGAGGTGGTGGATTCTCCTTCTCTGGAGACGTTCCAGACCCGCCTGGACGCCTACCTGTGCAACCTGGGCTAGGGAGCTGCTTTGGCAGGGGGTTGGACTCCATGATCTCTGGAGGTCCCTTCCAACCTCTACAATTCTGTGATTCTGTGATTATAAGTCTAGTGATAATATTAATAATATTAAGATAAAATATAGATAATAATTTGGGAGGAATTGACTGAAAGTATACTAATATGCCAAGAAAAACATGATTAGGTTTCAGTTCCACTGAATGATATTGATTATATAATTACTGTAACGAAGTTTAATAAGCTTGTACTCTGCTACTGTTTTACATGTTCCTGTTCACAATGTTTTACACCAAAATTATGTGGATTTTTTCGATGTGGGATTTAGTTTGGTATCTTAAAGGCCTTGATCCCACATACTGCTATAGCTATTTGAAGTATAATGTATTTGGAGAAGCATGTTGGGGGTTGGACTCAATGATCTCTAGAGGTCTCTTCCAGTTCCTACAATTGTGTGATTCTGTGATCTTAACAGTCAGGAATGCACTGATCCCCTGAAAGCAACTAACAACGCATGATCTCCAGCTTCTGCTGAACTGGACTTAATTTTAGAGAGTGGTCCAGACATGAAAGAACTCAGACACTGGCAAACCAAACTGGCAGGCAAATACTATCTCTTTGCTTGCTGATTCTCCCCTGTGGACCATTACCTGTTATCTACTGTTCTACTCCTTGGATGAAACACAACCTGTCTGGTCTAATTCTTAACTTAAGCAGTTAGGCAATGCCTCACACATAGATACTTGACACTGGATACGGGGAAGGAAGGGGAAAACCGTCACATTAGGCTCAATTAAGTTAAAAAGTTCCCTGAAATTGAAGAGACACTCCCAAAGCCTTTGAAAACCCACAGAGGCTTCAGTTAACCAGACCTCATGGTTTCCATTTGATGACTATAGAAAAAACAGACTTGTTCAGAACATGATCAGTCCATGAAATTAAGTTCCTATTTCTTCCTCTGTAAATCTATAGACCTAATGGGAAGGGCATTTACTGAAGTAAATTCTGTGTAAGTACTCAGAGAAGAGAATGAAAACCATAGGAACATAGGATCATGGTTTGAGTTGGAAGGTACTTTAAAAATCATATAGCCCCGACTCCTGCCATAAACAGGGTTGTGAACCACTAGCTTTGATTGCCCAAAGCCCCATCCAGCCTATCCTTGAATCTCTCCAGGGATGGGTCATCCACAGATCTCTGGGTAGCCTGTCCCAGTGCCTCACTACTCCCTGAGTAAAGAATCTCCTCTTAACATCTAACTTAAATCTCCCCTCTTTTAGTTTATTTTTTTTCCCCTTGCACTATCACTACCTGCCTGGGTAAAAACTGCTTATGAAGGCCCCAGTGAAATCTCTCCAGAGCCTTCTCTTCTCCAAGCTGAACAAACCCAACTCCTCAACCTTTCTTCATAGGAGAGGTGCTCCAGTCCTCTGATCATCCCCATAATCCTCCTCTGGATCCTCTCTATCAGCTCCACATCTTTCCTGTAAGAAGGGTCCCAGACCTGGATGTAGTTCTGCAGATGAGGCTTCATGAGGGCAGAGAAGAGGCGGACAGTCCCCTCCCTCTCCCTGCTGGCGACCTCTCTTTTGATACAGCCCAAGATACTGGACTGCAAGAGCAGTTCATGTTCTGCTGACTCATATAATATGAGGGAGCCAGGTTCTTCTCTGCAGTGTACAATGGTCATGTTATGTAGTTGATCCCACCTGAGCAAGGTGGACACTGGACTAGACGATTTTCTAAGATCTCTTCTGACCTCAGTTATCCTGTATTTATGCAATCTCTTACTAATGTCACTAGGTCTATCGCAGTTCAAATATGTGGGTGGCTGGCCATTGACACAATAGTCCAGTAGAAAGAGCATTGCCGCAGACCTAAAACCACCTCCTAATCACCCCTCAGTAGTTCATTAGAATATGTTATTTTGAAGCTAGACCTACTTGCAAGGCAAGAGGTATGCTCAGGACATTCAGATGGGTGAGGCAGAACTGCAGTTTTACCTTCTACACTTAAATTTCGCTTTTTTTTTTTCTTCCAGTAAGGACTTGGCCAAGATCATCTTGTCCAACTGTCCACCTACCACCAATATTTCTCCATGAAACTACCACAAATCTTAGTACCATTTCTAAATGTTTCTTGAACATCTCCAGGGCAGGTGACTTCACCACCTCCCTGGGCAGCCAGTTTCAATGCCTCACCACTCTTTTGGAGAATAAATTTTTTCTAATATCCCACCTGCACTTTCCATGACACAATTTAAGGCCACTACCTCACATCCTATCACTTCTACGTGGGAGAAGAGGATGACCCAAGCTTACCACAACCTCCTTTCCAGCAGCTGTAGAGAATAATAAGGTCTCCCCTGAGCCTTCTCTTCTCCAGTCTGAACAATCCCAATTCCCTCAACCACTCTTCATAAGATTTGTGCTCTAGACCCCTTAAAACTTTGCTGACCTTCTCTGGACACACTCCAGTACCTCACTGTCTTTCTTGGATTTTAGTGAGGGGGCCAAAACTATACACAGTACTCAAGGTGCAGCTGCACCAGAGCTGAGTACAATGTTATCAGCAAGCTGTGTTCAAAGATGCAGTAAACAAAGGAGAGAGAAAGAAACCAAGAAGACCTACACACCTCTTTGGATACCAATTTTTGAAGCTACAAACCGACAGTGGTGTCAGTAAGCAGTAAGGAAGATGCAGAGACTACACCACAGATGATACAGATACATATTTTTAACAGCTGAATAACTCTGACTCAATAGGGAAGCATTTTTGTGACATTATACAGCACTGTAAATCAAGGTAAGTTTTGGGGACATCCCATAAACAACTTAGTTCTTTTCTGACTCAGTCTTTCCTGGTTTTTCTAAAAGCTTCAGATTGAGCCAGACAGTCTAAATCCTATTAAAGTCAGTAAGTCCATGTAAAAAGGAATGTTCCCTGGACTACAATGAGCTTTCCTACCAATTTTCCTTTGATTATATTACAGATGACAGTTCATAATAGAACTGCAGACTATGGTAACACGGAAAAAAACATAAAATGTAATATTTATATATTTCCAACTTCTTGTCAGACATCAGAAGGATTTAAAAAATTTAGCGAGGAATTTACAGCTTGACACAATCACATCTGCAGTAGTAATAACAATACAAATATCAAATGTAATCTTCTTTCTCCCATCCTTCTTCCACTCCTGAAAAAAAGCAACATTAGAGAAATGTTAAAAAATAGCTTGGACTTCCAAGGTGAAACTGATAAAAATGAAGAAAAGCCACAGGGAAACATTTTCTCTCGCAGTGTGAGGAGGCTAACTCAGTAATTCTCTATTATACCAATAAAAAAGCTTTCTGAGAAATCTCTGTTTAATGTATATACTACCTTTTTTTCCTTTTTTTTCTTTCTTTTTTCTTTCCTTTTTTCTTTCTTTCTTTCTTTCTTCCTTTTTTTTTTTTCTTATAGGTAATTTCATATGTAGGCCAAAAAGCTTTAAAAAGAATTTGTGTTCCCCTCAAATAACTTAAAATCACTCATTAAAAATTGTAGGCATAATCACTTCTGTACTGCTGTATAGCAGCAATGTTCTGCATATGGGTTACACTGTTAGATACTCTGAGAAGACTCAAAGTAAGTTACTTTTTTGAAGTACAATTTGAAGGATAGGGCCCCAAAAGTGAATCACCATATTTTCATGTCACACTCAGTGGCAAAGGCACTATAATTGAAGAACTGCTATGAATAGTCTCTGGAGCTGACTCCTTCGCAACTCTGCTTTACATGTCCAGCTCACAGGCCCTTTGTACCTTTACTTTTTGCTGAAGTTCTACCAGTTTCAATATATATTCTTATTTTCCACTGCTCAAAAAAGAAATCAAACTGTAACAAATACACACTGAGAATATTTTCCAATAAATATCCCCATATACATCGTCAGGTTAATGTTGTACATATAGACTATACATACAATGGTTGCTCCGAAATTAATGCCTCCTATTTTATTATGTTGGTCTGAACAACAGAAGCAAATATTGGTTGTATTGCAGTAGAGGTTTAGCAATATTATGTTGCATTCTGTTGCCATTTGACAGATGGCAGCAGTGGGGCAGTCTGACAGAATGGCATCTGGCATGGAAGTGCGTATGGAGCAAAGGTCTGTCACTGAATTCATCCATGAGGAAAAAAATGTCACTGCTCTGACATTCATCAACATTTGCTGGATGTTCAAGGAGACTGAAAAGTTACTGTGAGCACATTGAGGTGGTTCATTGTGCATTTCAGCAGTGGTGACAGTGGTCACCTCTGCTGGTACAGATGTTTTCAAGCATGGTATTCAGGCTCTTGTTCATCACTGGTGAAATTACATAGGACATGTTGGTGACTAAGTTCAGAAATAATGTTTTGTAGCTGAGAATTTGTTGTTTCTAATAGTGTTCTTGTGCTCTTTGTAGCTGCTCTTGTTTCCATGGCAGTAAATAGGAAGCATTACTTTTGGAGTGACCTATGGATTATTTAGCTGAGGGAAAAACAGCTTGGCAAATCTGGAAATCTTGGAAATCTGCTTTAATAATTGAAGCTTTCATTATGTAGACCGTGTATGGAATGGTAATATAGTATACCAATCGAGGTTTCAAGCTAAGACTGCAATTTATGGGTAAGCATATGCTCAGTTAAGTACGGAGTTAAAATGTGTCATCTGACTCTGCAAAAATTAATTGTTGAGAGTAACAGAATTACCACAGGAATACAGTTTGAGCATGGTTAAAAAAGCTTCTGGTGAATCTTAATGGAATCTTTGATGTTCTAACTGTTATATGAAGGGGAATGGTAATGCAATTTTTTCTTTATTATTTTATAGATGCATGCATTTTCAGAACCTTTTTTTTTTTTTTTTAAACTACATTTTTAAACACAATTGGGAAAGGCTTGCCCAATCCTAGACTAGTCTCCTTGTTAAAGTCTTGTAGAAACTTTCTGCTCCTGGAGAATTTTTGGGCATAAGTAAGAAGCTGAGATATGAAAAAAAGAGAAAGGAAATGCATCGTCTTCCAACTCACAATCCAGACAACGAGGAGCCTGATGATGATGTAGTGAATGCTGCAGACAGGGAACTCAGTTTGAACTCTGTTTGTCTCATACAAAAAAAATCTCCACAGGTATGAGAGCAGCTTTAGTCTCCAAGATACCAACTATCTGAAAACCATTGGAAATATTAAGCAATAGAGTTATATGAAGTCAGCTGAAGTCCTGTCTCCTGCCAGAGAAGAAAATTTCTATTTGTTGTACCTAGAGGGGATGACTGAGGTTCCCCAGATTCCTCAGCTGTAAAAGCAAATCAGGATAAAATCAGGGGAAAAGTTTAATCGACCACTGAACTCCCGACCTCTGACAGTAGGGCTGAATCCTTCGAGGGTTAAACCAGCAGAAGGAGTAGCCTCCTGGCACTACATGTGAAATATTAGGAAGCAAGTGTGTTTGCAAGGGGTGCAGTGAGATGAAATGGAAATTTTGGTGAGAAAGTGGAATGAGAGCTTAAATCTGTAAGGACTTTATCCAGATTTGGCTGCATGATGGCTTCAATGCTCATATAATTAATGGAGCCAAAGACATGGAATGAATTTAGTCACTTGTCATCAGTGCCTGGGTGTTGTAAATTTCTGTACAACAGTTTCTAAGCCCTGCTAAACTTTCCAGGTAGCACAATAATGGCCCCTTCATCCTGTACAGCTTTGGGGATGCTAGAGACATTGTAGCACCGAATGGAGGCACCCACAGACTTCTTGTGGCTGAGAGACAACGGTGATGGGAATACACTGTAGACTTGGGAAAGACTCTGAAGGTGTGTAAACAACATCTTCTTAGTCTGACATCATCATTAGGCCTGTGGGCTGGTCAGAGGGTCAGGGGGAACTGAAGATGGAGAACCTACGCCAAAGGTGGGCAGGGATATAAGGATTCTAGCAAGCTGTCCTGTCTATGAAACAGGTTGCAAAGGGGATGTAGTGAACAGCTAACATTTGGACTCTTGGTCAGTAGAGCTCTTGCTCCATTCACTGTCTTTGCAACATCAGAAGAGCATGATCAGAGCTAAGGGGATTACATAATTTAGCAAAAGAAAATTTTTCATTTTCTATATGCCTCTAGTTTTTTGTTTTGTTTTGTTTTGCTTTTGACAAAGAGCTAAGCGGGAAAAATGGTTCATTACTTCCTTGCAGTTCTGAGAATGAAAGAGCTAATGAGAGCTAATGCTCTGAAAAGCATGCATGACACTGTGAACAGTGTCCAGATATCCATTTATTAGTGTGTGTATTCAAGATTAGCAAACACTTACCTGAATTTTGTCCTGAAACTCAGATTGTGTTTGAACATTTGTATTCACTGATGATTGATCCAGAATGTTTGGGTGACTTTTCATCCTTATTTTTAGGGGGAATAAAATTTGGGTTTGCAAACAAATATAACAAATTCAATGCACTGTATCATATATTTCCTTAAAATGGGAAAGAAATGTCGGACAGATTAAAAAATGTGCTCAGATTTTGAAATAATATCTATGGAAGTATTGTATGATTATTTCTATCTTTATTTATTTCCAGAAACACTGCCAGATCACTGCAGTGCACAATTAAAATTTCAAGTTCTCTGTGGGAACAAATCTTTAACTTGTTGTTTAGAAATATTAGTATTGAAGAACAATTACAATGCTGCTAAATGTGCTTTGAGAATATTTTTTCTACTACATAATTTTTAGGGTTTGCATCAACCTAATGTTATTAATACAGCTAATCTAATATTTTATTGCATTTAGTGAAATACATTACACAGTAAATTGTCTGTGAAATACCTTACGTGGTAGAATTACAGTAGCTGCTCACCAACACCGCACAAATGTAAAGGACATTTTCAAATTAAAAATACGGGAGTTATAAAAGCAAATCCTCTTTATTAATGTTATTAATACATTAATAAAAAATGTTTCAAGAAATTCTGAGCAAGAAAATGCACAAATGATAAATGTTTGATTGATTTTAGTATTTATTGTAAAGACTTTATAAATTAATTGACCGATACTTTTGGTAATGATATTTATTAAAAAAAAAAAAAAAAGACATTGTTATTCTGCATTATAAACTTGCTTTTGCTAGAAAAAAAAAATACTTCATTACTTTGTGCTGACTTCATATTGAGTCATATATCTCAGTTATTTCTGTCTTTTTTGCTTGGATCTTATCATTATAATCCATGAAGAGCTAATCTAATGTTAAAATAAAGTTACCAAAGTTATCAATCTTCGTCCTTTTTGTAAACCTTCAAACACGTAAATTTAATTTTCTAAGGAAAATACTGCTGCAAGATAATGAAATAGAAGAAACGCAAGTAGATATCAGAAAGATCCACAAGGATGGTGAACTAGTCCCCTGCTCAATTATTCTGTCATTATGAACTGAGTGTGAACTGATGGTAATTGAAGCGAGAAAGGCACTAAAACACTCTCCAAAGCAACATCTGCAATGAATCAGAGGAATGAAGATAAAATGACAAGGACATTTAATGACAGGATTGTTCCCTTGCCCGCCTTTCAGCTAAAAAGCTCTGGCCAAATTCCAGTTAGAAATGATCCCTGTGCAATGAGTATACCATTTCTGTGTGATGTGTAACTGGGTTTCACAGAGATATTTTAAGAATGCAGTTAAGTATCTCTTTGAAATCTGGACCCTTCCCAAACTTTCTGGTACTCATGACATACTGAGTCGAGCTCTTCTTCCTTCTCAGATATTTTTCCACCCACAAAAATTTTCTGTATTACTCGTGCAGAAGTATTGCTGGTATTGACTGCACATTGGTGCTGGAACTTACTAGGGAAGCAACTGTTTGCAGGACCATCCTAGGTCCATGCCATTGCTGCCCATTCTCTGTTTCCCTGTTTAGCCCTCACTTAGTTATTCCCTCCAATAACACACTACAGACTTTCGCCTGCACCAAGCTCATACTTCTGCTACAAATAAACACCTCCAAGAAAGGCAGAATCTCTTCTGAGGGTAAGCTTTTCTGATGTCCAATTACTATTACTGAAAAAATGCACATCTTTTTTATGGGCTTCTTTTCTGAAGTCTCCCTCTCATGACTGGAATTCCAGGTCACAATCAATTTATCTCTTGATGAACAAATTCTTAGATAAATATGGAATCTGATGTTCCATGTTTTCCAGACTTCTGAGCTTTCACATAACTTTGAAGCGGGAAAAGATTTGGACATTATCATTTATTATTAAGAATGATAAAAACCCAGTTAGAAACAGCAGTATGACATTATGATTACTTGAGGTTTCACCAAAAGAAAACAATTGAAAAAGCCATTTTTTTGTTGAATAGATTTTGGGTTATGTTTAACAGAACCTCTACATTTAACTAACAAAAAGAATAACTTTGTGACAGTAATGTAATACAATTTCACAGATGAAATACTGCTTCTATGCCTATTATCTGATTATCTAAATTTAGGGTTGGAAAACATTTGTAATCCTCTGCTGATATTGAAGAAGTAAACAAGTATTTTTCAGATCATGGGAGGCTGTTGTCTAGCTAGTGAAACCGGATTGTACAAGTCATTAAAGAGATGAGGTGCTTGATCTACAGTTCCAATACTGCATTGACATTTCTGCGTGGAAATGTTTTGGCTTTCTATCAAAGCTGAAAATATGTATGGGTTTGCAGCTCAGTTTTTCTAAAAACAGTCTAAATTTCTTTGGGGTATATTTTATCTGATTTTTTTTTTTTTCTGTCTAAACTGTCCCCCTCAAGAACCTGTCCATTCACAGCAGTTACAGCAAACATTTTTGATTGTCAATTATGTGGATTAGTTCTGAATCAGCATGGCTGTCACTGTGTGAAATGGAAGGCACAGAATTAAGTTTTCACAATGATACTTGCAAGTTTGCAACTAATTGAAGATGCAACTCATGTCTCGGTTTTCCAGTCTTGCACATATTTTTTTGACTGGAAAGTAGATAAAAATCAAGAAAATTCACCCAAGGAATTTCTCTATTAAATATACTGAAAATATGTGGTACGTGCAAGACACCTAAGCTGTATCATATAGCAATCCATTTGGCTTTCTTTCAGTGGAAAGAAGGCTCAAAACTAAAGGACAGAAGTACGGAAAGTGTTGGTTCAGAGTCCTCTGAAAATGCTGCGACATTTACCAGGCTAAAATGAGAAGAGATTAGATTCTTGCACTATTCCTTTTCTACTGGTACTTTAGGAAAGTGAAGTGTATTTCCATTTTAGAAAGCCACCTGTCATGTCATGCATAATCAGTGTGAAGGCTGAGATTAGGAGTAGGTTTTTTTTCTGCAGTAAATATAGCGATTGCTGACGTCTCGGAAAGACCAAAAGTATTTGCAAATTTTGAGCAAATTCAGTGACTAGTTTTGAATGAAAAAAAAAATGTTTTGGAATAGATTCATAACTTTTACTTTTGTATTTTTAAATGAGTAGCTTCTTTCAGAGAAGTATTATAAAGTTTGTCTTGCTTTTCTGAGCTACAGAAATACAGTGGTGAGTGAGGAGGGGATTTCTTAGAACAAGGAAAAAGCATAACAAAGGCTAAGGAGAACGGAAATCCAAATGCAAAAGATGTGAGAAAAGGAGAGCTCAAATGAGTATGAAAACAGTTACCAGATCTTGTCTGAATTTGGCCTGGCTCAGGAATAGATTACTGGGCCTCCACTTTTGCAGGTGAGCAGATCCTGTGGAACTTGCTGCCCACTATTCCCACTTCCCTGCTCATGGCAATTGGTAGCACTTCCTCTGATCTGATGCCCCTTCTATATCTGTGGTTGGGAGTGGTGATGCAGAATTGAGCGAGGCACATATTTAGCTCTGCCTCACACCAATGACAGCAGGCCTTACTGTGTGCCTTGTGTCCACCCCCTCACATTTTGATCCTTCACACTTTCACTCAGTCAGGGTTCAGCTGACCTGCTCCTGGAGCCACCAGTTGGATGGTGTTGGTGGTGGTGGCACACAAGTTTCCATCTCAGTGCAAGAGCAAATGAGTGTACATGACTTCACAGCTCACACGCCTAGCATATCTGGTACCATATGATCCCCTTTTGTGCCACAGGACTCCACAAGATATTGGGTCTTCTGAAATACTGCAGTTCCCTAGCTGATCTTTCTATAGGATGTGCAGAATGAGGCAGCCTATGCCATAAGAAGATATAGTGCAGTAACCGTTTGAAGCAGAAGCTGCCTTAATAGTTTTGTGAGATCCCCGAGGGAAAAAAAAAAGATATTAAGGTAGTCAGAAATTATGCATGCACATTCTTCCATGTTAACATTCCCTATTTCTGCACCTGAAATTAGCTGGCGTATCGCTAAATGAATTTATGTTGTTGATTTCACAAAGGTGGACTGTATATTGCTACCATCTGTTCACCAAAACTGTTTAAAAGCATAATATCAGAAAAAAGTATTGGCATTGTAAACATTCTAAAAATGCAAGTGGGTATTCCAGGCTCTTAAACTTTTTTTACCATACTAGGTTTTCATTAGGATTTGGAGTAGGGTGAGCAGGGTGAATTTCTAAACATTAAAAGATCAGGGAAAAGAAAATGATATCAAGTAAATCCCTATAAAAGCAGTATCAAATCCAGCAGAAACATGTCATTTTGGTTCTTCCAAATACTTCTGAAGAGAATAAAATGTGGTTTGGAAAGAAACGTGGTATGCTTTGAAATTCCAGCTGAAAAACCAAGGAAGGCCTTTTTGTTTTCTTTTGTCTTTTCCTACAGACCTTCTGCTGTTTTCTTTTTTTTTAGTATCTATAAGGCATGACAGGTTGAATACACATCTTTTTTTTGATGTTGTTGTTGCTAGGACAAATGAGATAATCATAAATGTTTTGTCTACAGAAAGGAAGCTGCTAGAAATTTTACGTGGAATATGCAATAAAGACATGGGTCAGTGAAGCTGGTGTGCGTGGTGATGGCCGGGTGGGATTTGTTACATTAGGTGGCAATAGGCAGAAGGAACAAAACTGAGATTTTGTGGGAGAAAGCAGCTGTTTACAAATTTCACTTGTGTCAGCATCAGGCTTGATATCTGAGTGTCTGTGGTTCCTCTCTAGGCATGACAAGGAGGAGGTAAATCACTGAACCACACTTTGTGGTCAATGGTTTTCTGCTTTTAGGTCACCAGTGGCTCTGAAGTCTCAGAGATAATGCTGAAATAGGGGGTGACATGCAGTGCTGGTAGTGAGGGGAGAGACACCCTCATCCCTGACGTCTGGGCCGTGATAAGACTGAATGAATCCCTGAGGTCAAATTTGGTCCAAAGAATTCCATTGAACACCTGCATCTTGAAAGGAATTTTCCATCCTTTCAGATCCAGCTTTTCAGCCAGGCAAGTGAAATTAATGCAGAAACATGATTCAATGCAATCTTTTCTTAAAGCTATGCACATCCTTCCATCTCTGTAATCTTTCTCAGGGTTCAGAAAAGGGGACAGCAAAGGACACCGGGTGAGTACACAGTGATCCTTTTCCTGGGACTGCAGCTCTGGGGGAGCTTTCCTGCACTAAGGTTGCATTCATTCCGTTACTGTTAATAACCACCATTAGTTGTAGTTCTGATGAACTTGCAACATTCTTTTTGAATCTCTGAGTACATTTTGGCGGCACAAACTCTGACAGCAACAAATTCTGCAGCTTTTTTCTGTCCTATGTAAAAAACCACTTTTTATGTACTGACCAGTTTTACTGACTTCCCCTGAAACCTGTATCTTCCATTCCACTTAAAATTTTATATTTCTCCCATGTACCACTCTTTTCACTTTTCCAAATGGAGAAGTGCTTTTATTTAGTTTCTTCTTGGAAGGAACTCCACATATATTATCATCCTTATAGCATTTTCCTATGCATTTTCCAGTCCTCCTATACCCTTTGGGCAATTAGAAGTCACCACAGGTCTATATGATGGTGTAATCATTTTTTATTTTAGCAGTTTCTTTCTTAATGTTTGCTAACACAATTCTCTATCTCTTTTTCCTACCATCACCTATGGCTGAGATAGTGTTTTTGAAGAAACAATTGCAGTGATTTCAAAGATTTTCTCCTTAGTGGCAATTTCTACTCTATCACTGCATATTTGTCACTGAAGATATCGTGTTGTATGTCCCTTAGATTGCATGCACTGACCTGTAGTTCCACTTTCCTTTTTATTGACAAATCTGTTAGCATTACAAAATCCTGATGTAACTTTTGACATGAACTTTAGATTTCACTTTACAGACTAATTTTCTCAGAAGACTTTATTACTTCAGTATTTACATACTTTTAAACTATAATTATGAGTACGCCGAATATGTTTTATCGATCTGTAAGCCCTTCACCACAGGAATTGACTGTTTGTTCCTACCTATATTTTCCTATGTTTTATCCAGCTATTACGCAAGAGGGGTGTTTCCTTCTCGTTTCAGGACAGATCGATTTCTTTAGGATTCCTTGGCAGGAGACTGTGTCAGAAGTTCTGGGGACATCTCAACCCAGTATATCAGTAAGTAACCCACCACTTCACATTTAGTAACTCCTCTGGCAAATTTGAAAAAGGGTTGTGAATCACAATTCTCCCTTAAAAATGTAGCGTTCATTTCACCCAGTATTTTTTTTTTAATTTAAATTAACTGTATGTCTTCTTTAGTATTACTTCCCAGTCAAGCAAACTTGAGGCAAACAAGAAATTGGAACCTCTTATATAAGTAGAATGCAGTCCAAATAATCCCAACTTTCCAGTAAACATCCCCAGTAGAAGTATTATTATATAGCTTTATCAAGTCCAAGATGCTTGGTACTGATAAAACAGTGCTCTTTACTGCTCCATTACAATCTTTGGCTAACAGTAAGTTGAAAAGATGCATTATTTTCTTCATTTATACAGGTAAAGGGAATACGTTAACTTTGTTAAGTCACTTTCCTATGCCCCATTTCCACACCCTAGTATTTCTTCATGTTTCTAAGTCCTGGTTCAGGCTTTGGTATTTTGCATTCTTCTCTCTAATCTTAGATGACTTTCTGTTGGCTGCTGTATCTGTCTAAAACACAATCAGAGAACTTACACTGCTGCACCTTATTTTCTGCCCAGACACCCTCTCTGCCTAGAGTAGACCCACCTCCCACTGCCTCCTGAGAGACCCAGCTGTCTCCATAGGTTACCTGTTCTGTTAACGCAGCAACTCCCAACCTTTTGTCCTGTAGAAGTAAAAAAAAAAAGCAGCAGCAACAATATGTGCAGATAGAAATTCAGGGTCCGACTTGGTTTGTTAAGGTGGTAGATAAACCATTTATTAGCTTTCAATTAACTGCTAAGTAGGCTGTAAATTGAATGGGGCAGAGAAATTCCTTCTTCTTACACTCTACAGTTATGTTAAAAGGGGCAAAATATGCGACATACCTACAGGCATCCAACTTCTTATTGAGCTAAAACCAGACCTTTGACAATCAAAGGGAAATTAAGAGTCAATTATCATCTGTTTGAAGGAGAAGTTTTAAACAGAAGAAGTGATCAGATTAGCATGTGGTAGAAATGGGAAGACTAAATGGTTCATCAGAAATAATCCATCTCTAAATCTGCACAACCAAAAACTCCATGACACGGCTTTTTGTTAATGCGAGACTGGCTGTATTTTCTCATTTGTCACATGTGTACTTGTGCAGTGAACTCCTGGGAGCATTCTCCTGAACTCTGACAGTGGGAGCAGAGAGTCCAGATGGCAGTGACCCAGCTGTTTGGCATTGGCATGGCCTTACGTTACCAACTGCTGGGGCATCTGCATAATAGGAACCATAGCTGCATTACAATAGTAATGGCTATAATTGAATTTCTAATGCAGTTACTGATTCAAACAAAAACAAAAACAAAAACAAAAACAAAAACAAAAAAACAACCATACCTCAGGGAAAGTATATATCCATTTTGCTTCTTTCCTTAATGGTAACATTTACTAAAGTACTGCAAAGGGATAAAAAAAAAAAAAAACAAAAAAGCAAGCTTTCCTTTACATATGTGATGAACTCTTGGATACAACGCTAACAGTGCCTTATCCAAATGGTAACTGTAATTAGAAAACAGACCCCGAGTTAATTTCTGCCCAAAATCACACAGAGCGCACACCTGCCACAGGGAAAAGCTGCTCAGCTCATGTGGTTTATACCAGAGCAGAATGGAAGTGCTTTATTGATTTATAAATGATGCATAATTAACTGGCAAGGAGTGAACTATACCTTTAGGATCAATATCAGCAGCAGAACAGATAAACTACAGTCCTGAACACTCACAAACGTTGGCAAACATCTTCACATTTTCAAGCTCCTTTGCATAGTGAATTAGGGAAAGTCATGGGCTGTTTGCATGACAAGGTCACATGTACATCACAGTAAGGAAAATCCCCAGATGCAAACACATGGTCCCTGATGCTGGGTCCATGCTGGTGGGGCCATGTGCTATCCTCTGCTGGGTACATAGTTGACAAGAGAAGAAATATGTCGGTGCCTCTAAAGGCAACTTCTATTGACTAATCATAGCTGTTCAATGAGTAATGCTGTGCCAACAAAATTCGGCTGAGGATTACACCCTCTGACATGTAAAAATATGTATTATCAAAAAATATGAAAGAACAGGATTGGCTCAGACACGACACTTCAGCATAAACTCATTTACTCCTCCCAGGAGCTTCAAAAGGGGATTCTTTGCGAGAGGATTCCCTTCAGGAATCTTGGAAAACTTATAAAAATTCCTAATACTTCAACTGTCTGCTTTAGTCACTGGCATAGCCATTTACCAGTAATATTCCTCTTAAACAGCAAAGACAGCAGAATACTGGTGCCTATCCAAGTTTTATAGGCTTGAAAGCAATTTATTTGCCATATATGTGGCTAAAACAACAAATAGAAAGAATGCATATTTGTAAAAAAATGAAGTAAAAATTAAGCTTGTGATTGGATGGATTAACATTTTTGCTCTTTGAACTTGCACATGGCACGTGAAGCTGGGCTCCAGCATGGTGGGCTGGAGAGCATGATCTGGTGAGTGCACAGAGAGCACAGACTGTGCAATGCTTTCTGCATTCAAAGTGAGCCAGGGCAGCAAGTCAGAGCTTTTAAAAATGTTTTAAGGAAGGGAAATATGAAATAAGGGATGATAAGTCATGGAATTTTTTTCTTTTGTGGCACAGTAATCACAGTAGCACACCAGAGAATGGACCAAGATTTGCACACGGATCTGGAAGGTTTTATCTGAACATCCCAGCCTATGTTCTGCTCCACCTTGTGTGGTGTGCCCACAGGTTTTCATGGTAGACTACTTTAAATTATTTTTGTTTTGAGGGGTAGGTTTGGTCTCTCACAGATTCATAGTAAGGAGTATCTATGTCACTTAGTGCAGCACCTGAGAACTGGGCTGATACCAAGAGCCTGCAGGATGGGGTTTCTCCATCAAATAGTCAGCATCTGCTGGATGTGAAACTATGAGTGGGGCTTTGGAATTTTCACTGAGATGGTTGTTTTGCATGTTTGTTTGTCACTTTTGTTGTGTAAAAGTTTGGGTTAGGCATGAAGTTCTGCAGAGTAATTTCCAAATCTCCTTATTAAGTATTTCTTTTTAAACGAAGATAAGTAACAGAACATAAAATTTTAATTTTTCCTGCAGTTGCACTGATACAGCATGGTAGGAAGCTGTGGAAGTACCCCATCGTAATGGCAGGGCAATAGGACTGTGTTGTGGATGCCTCAGATTCCCTCTGTATCCTTATTTCAACCATGCTTCACTTTAGCAACCACACTTGTTTCCTCCATATCATAAATATTTTATATTCTTTCAGCCTCCAAATTCATCATTTAAACAGGAAGGCATTTAGCAGTGCTATTCCCATTCAGTTTAAGGACATACTTCAAGCACGAGATAAAATCCTCAGCTGATGTAGAACAGCACAGCCCCACTGGATCAGTAGGAGCTGCTTCCTTCTGCACTGGCACTGTTTCTGCCTCCATTACCTCTAGAAGGCACAAGTCCTCTGAGAGCCCCCTTGTCTCATTGTCCCCTCCTAGCCAAGACTGGGGATGAGCAGGATCATCACGCAATGGTGATGGAGCCAGAAATAAGCAGACAAAGGCAGCAATGTCATCAGGTTCCTTCTACAGCTGCAAGTACCTCTCCCTGATGCTGGTGGCCAGTGTCCTTGCCACAGAGAATGGAAGCAGCCCTGAAAACCCTGCATCAGATTTACTGATGACATCCCAACCTAGCAAGTAATCACAGGCTGTAAATCACAAACTTCACCTCATGATTGGACTGGCAGTGTAATGTGATGGTGAGATCCTAGCACCTGGGACAGTAGAAAAAACTGAAGTGCATTTCTCTTGTGCATTTAGATTTCATTGGCTCAAGGTTGACTCCATACAAACTTGCATAACCATACACATTTTAAATGGATTCCAGTGGCTCAGATAGGCTGAAGTATCCTTCTAGCATTCCTTGAATGGATGACCATACATTTGAAAACAAAACACAAAGACACAATCGCGTGCAGCAAGAAAAATCAGACATATTCATCCTAGATGAAATAAGGTGGGGGGATATTTATCTTTTACTTTATATTTTATTTATTTATTTTTTTCTGCCAGACAAAGTCAGGAAAACAGGGCTGACAAGGAAAAAACAATCAA
>VXAB01012683.1:32726-123706 GCA_013399175.1 Odontophorus gujanensis | reverse complement strand
TGTGAAATTGTACATCATAGAATCATAGCATAGTTTGGGTTGAAGGGACATTAGAGATCACCAAGATCCAACCCCCCTGTTATAGGCAGGGGCACCTCCTACTAAACCAGGTTGCTCAAAGGCCCATCTAGCCTGTCTTTGGATGCTTCCAGACAGATGGCATCCTCATTCTCACTCAGCAACTTGTCTCAGTGTCTCACCACTCTCATAGTAAAGAATTTCTTTTTAACCTCTAGTCTAAATCTATCCTCTTCCAGTTTAGAATTATGTCCCCTTGTCCTGTCGTTACTTGCCTCTATAAAAAATCCCTCCCCAGCTTTCCTGTAGGCATCTTTACGAATACTGGAAGACTTCTAAGAGTCTCCTCAGAGCCTTATAGCAGTCTTCTCCAAGCTGAAGAGCTCCAGTTCTCTCAGTCTGTCCTGATAGGGCAAGATCTCCAGCCCTCTAATTGTCTTCATGGACCTCCTCTGGACTTGCTCCTACAGTTCCAAGTCCTTCTTGTGTTGGGGGCTCCAGAACTAAATGCAGTACTCAAGGTGGGGTCTCACAAGAGCAAAGTAGAAGGGCAGAATAGTATCCCCTGACCTGCCCGTCACACTTCATATATGAAGAGTAAAATGTGCCATGTATCCCTTCCCCATTTTAAAATGTATCCAGTCTTCCATATATCTTAACACATCTCAATCAGTCCTACATTGTGTAGACACAATGTAGGTACTTCTGACATAGTTTACACTAGGGTAGTAACAACATAGCCCAGTTGGGTAAGACCTGTCTAATTCATCGGCAGTCTATGGGAGGTCTGAGCATTTCGGCTCAATCTATAGCACCTCTTCAGCGATGAGCATTCCTTGGACTTGTCCTGGGCTTGTGAGCTGCACAGGCTGGCCTGGCTACCAGCCATGCAGCCAAATAAAGAGTACAATCCAGCTCTTTCTGGATTCAGACAGAATTGAGAAATATCACAAACCGCATTCCTGCTTAGCCACCGCACTTTCTCAAGGCTGGAGGGAACTGGATGAACACCATAACCCTATAACATCACATTCTCTCTAGTACGTCCATATTTCATGTCCAGCAAACTATTTGCTAGAAAGCCAGGGAAACGGCAGTTGTAGATTACCTTTTGCCGCACTGTCAAATAATCCACGGTGAACTGGAAGCCATTCAGGGAAGATGAAAATAAGACCAGAAAGATAAATCACTTACAACCATGTAAGCATGTCACAGACAATCTCTGGTGAGGTGAAAAGTAGAAGAACTATTTTCAGAAGAACTGAATTAAAAAAAAAAAAAAAGGCAATAAATGACGAAGAATTATTAGTTTTTGTTCTACAAAGTAGAATAGCAGAAAGGGAAAGAAAGTACTTTTAGTTTACTACATCTAAAAAATGGAAGCTGGCCACAGATTATGAAAGGGTTGAAAAATCTCCCTCAACAGCAGACTTTGGAGTTTTGGATATATTTTCCCACTAAATTTTCCCGTACATTTTTTTTTTTCCTACTTTCTATATTGATCCTACTCTTGAAAACTGAAGGCACTTAAAGAGCATTTGAGTTCAAAGAATTATTTGCATGTGTATGTGTGGGCTGAAAAGAGCTCAAAGAAGTGGGGGAAGAAGGAAGGGCAGATTGCAAGCCTCTGAAGTCAGAAATTTTCCTTCTGGTCTATCTGTAGAGACTATCTTAGCGTGGAAGTCTGCAAGGATAATTGTGAAGAGTTTAAGGAAAAATTTCAAATGTAAAAATGTGTCATTTGCCTCAGAGTGAGACTTTCACTCAGGGGGAACAGCACAGAAGTCTGTAAATGTGCAAAGTATAGAGACCCCAAGGACAGAATACAATTACTTAGGAGGTAATGAGATGAGATTAAGAAGGGAATATTAGACAGAATGCCAGAAAAAGCATAAGCTTACTTTGAAGTGCTGAATAATCTTGTGAGGGAAACATGGAAGCACAATTTCTTGAGACCTTTAAAACTGTAAGTACGTTCACATTTGCTGCGGGGAACACATTTCTCTTTGCAGGGAGAGGCTGAGTGATGCAACCAGGTTCCTACCATTATTTTTTTCTTCCAAGATTCACAGCACAGTGCAATCCAGACATGCAGACATGGTAATAACAAATAACTCCAAAGACGCTCGGGTGGGAAACAGCATGAGGCAGGAGGTGGGTGGGCTGCAATAAGTGCCAGAGAATTTTTGCTTACTTTATCAGCTAGCCGCAGAGACTGCAGGGTCATCTTAGCCCAGACCCTATGTTTATCACCTTGTTGGATGCTTATGGGTATCACCAGTAGCACCAATAAGCACTGGGAGTTGGCATTTCTATTCTTGGCATCTTAGCAGTAGTGGTAAGGAATAGAAAAGAGGGAAAAATACTCATAGGTCCAGAATATTGCTCTTTGATTCCAGGTGTAATTCTGGTAGGTTTGCAGAGGTGCAAAATGAGGCAGATGGAGCTTATCCTTTTGCATCTTTCCCAGACAAAGAATTAGATCTCAATCCAGTCTGGTCCCAGCAGTCATCAACATTTCATCTGGTTGGGCATTTCCTGGCTCGTCTGCCATGAACCCAAGGGTACCTTAGAAGGTGAACCTTCAAATGCTCCTAGCTAACAGACACTGTGGATGCAAAGAGTTCATGCGAATTCAGGGGGAAACTGAACTAGTACTGAAAGCCAAAGTCAATTGACAATTACTAAATAGAAAAAAATGAATCAAGCTCAGGAAATCCAAACCTGGAGATGGTCACAGGTTGCAAAGTGGCTAGGAACATATGCAGTGTATCATGTATGTTTGTTCTGTTTTAACTCTTCCTTGGATATCTGTTGATAGCCTCTACTGGAAACTGTAGGCTAGAAGGACTCTTGGTATGAACCAGTTCTTCTGATAATATACTTTCATGTTCTTAATATTTACAGAACCTAGATGAAAGCCTGCCTAGCTGCGTCCCCCTTAGCATTTTCATGAAAAAAGTAGCCAGGGAATTAGAATAAATGGAGTGGCTCTGTATCCTTAAATTATTTCTATATTTTAGTTCATCTGAATGACAATGGGCATTTTACTAACAATATGTGACTTTTTAGCTGTATTTTGCTTTTATTCTGTTGCTACATAAAAAAACAAACAGCCAGGCACACTTTATCAGCATTGTTGCACTGACTGAGTAATACCGCATGCCTAATATTACTGGAGGGGAGTATTCCTCCCCCTGACTTTCTGTGAGTGGCAGCAAATCCTCTGAGGTTCTCTGTACAGTGAAAGAGGCAGAAAGACGCCTGCAAAGGGCAGCTGAGCACAGGAGTGGGATTGGTTAGTTCTTTATTTAGCATTTGGCATTTCCTTTATATAGCATTTGTTGAAAGAGTTAGAAATAAACAATAGCAACAACAAATGGTGGTTATTTTAACATCTTCTATGAAGCTAATGACTAAGAGGTCATTTGATATAGGTTAAATCATTAGCTAATATATTTTCCATCATGGATACGTCATTGTCATCAGCTTCTGACATTTTAACTGGTTACATGGAGTTAAAATAGCCCAACAAAATGTAATCATTTTTTGCCTCAAAACCAATGTTTTTGTGATCTTTTATTGGAGAAGGTTGAATTCCTCCATTTCAACCAAAAAAGAATAAAATTGATTGAAGTGATCAGTGAAATAGAAAAATAACTCATCTGCAGACTGAACCTGAGTGATTTCTGCAAGGTAAATTCACCAAAAGTTTACAATAATCTGAATGCAAAAAAGTGAATAAAGGAGAAATTACTGAAAAAATGCAGACAAAATCATTAACAAGAGACTTTTAAATGAAAGTGAACACACTTCAAATCTGAGAAAATCTGCCAATTTTTGACCTTCTTTTATTCTGGATTTAAAGAGAAAGAGAGGAGGCAATTTGTGAGTGAACAGACATCTCTTGAAAAGCGAACTTCCATGTACAAGGGAACTGAATTTTTTTAAAGAATCAAACTGTTTCAGCAATGGGAAGCCCCAAGCCAAGGGAGCTGAGCAGCTTTCTGAGTAGCACATGTGTTGAATGATCAATGTGAAGACTTTCTGCAAAATTAGCGAGGGAGCTCTTTCTATCAGAAAAATTTTCAGTCACTTCTGCTGCTGAAGAACAATATATATGAAAAAGAATTAGTGTTAATGTTGCTCCCTAACAATCTAGAAAACAGAAGAGAACAAGTTAAATGGTCAAATTTCAAACACTTCAGTGTTTGAATAAGATATCAGAAGATAACTTAAGGATCTTAGTTATCACATGCATTTATGAATCAGGAAAACAACAACAGAAATAATTGGCAGACGAAACTGTTAATTAGGTTGATTAAGACTGGGGAGAGGTATAACAAACTTACTAAGGAACATTCTGATGAGTTAGGAGGATGAGCAGTGTCGAAGAGAAGAAACTTCAGTCTTGAGGGGAAAACATAAATTACACTCATATAGATAGGGTTCTCAGTTAATTGTATCTATTTGGAGAAGAGACCATGGCACAGAAGCAAAACAATCAGAATTGTTCCCATGGAGGCAAATTTTAATGTTTTCAAATTTTCTTTGTGTACGAAACATCGGAAAACAATTTGGAGAATGGTAAGACCTGAAAATGCAGTTTCAGAAAATATAAAATATTGTCACGATCTCTTGGTTCAGCGGTGACTTGAGATACCTTGTCAGGGTGGTGGTTTCGGCTGCTTCACACCTCTGTGCTTTTCAGATTGACTTTCTAAGCTGAAGCTATAATAATAGCTGCTGTGGCTCCCCCAGAGAGGTGTTCTTCATTGTGTGGAAAAGCAGAGGGTGGAGAAGTAGAAGAAAAATTTGTAAGTCTGACCTAGATTAAAGGGCCTTTATTTTCTGTGTCTTCTGAGCAGGATTCATCAATACATTGAGAAGATAAAGCTGTTATTTCTTGACCTTGGTTCCCTCTTTTTAGTGGAATGTGGAACAGTAGAGGTCCTACTCCCATTTTCTTTGAAGGAGAAAATTTTACAAGGCCTAATGTAATTCCTGCCAGAGTAGAGTAAACTGGAAGATGTGCTCCAACTGATGCAAATTCAGCAGCTAACAGATATTTGTTCTGTGGGTCCAGATAAGAGATAGTAGGAAATGCATCCATGAAACACAGTGAATGTCAATACTGGGGTTTCAGCTCTACAGTTCCTTTCCTCCTGCTGCAGCACACTGTTTGCTAAATATAAAAACTGCCAGATCACACTGGCACTGCCTACCTGCCCCTTCAACCCTCCTCAGGAAAAAAAAAAAAAAAAGTATACAAAAAGTTGAGCCAAAATGAGTGATAGGGTGCCAAAAGTAACTGAAAGGCAAACTGGTGGCTGTTGAGCTCACCTGAATCGTAGCACAGAGATGGCATCCCCAGTCACTCAAGTGAGGATTGTTTTAGGACTAAAGTAGTACTCAGTATGGTGTAAGAGTGATGGAATTTTTTTCTCAGTATTTTTCTTGCCTATGGTGCTGTGGCTTTTTCTAATTTGCTTGTAGATTTATATAGTTGTGTATGCCGTACTCACTGTCCTCAGCCAAATCTGGAGAAAAAAACACTATAGTGGTCTTCATATCATGGTCAGAAATGCTCACTGTAGGACAGGCACATGTTTCAATGCATATCAATACTTAGGTTTTTCCAAGATTTTCTCAGTATTCTCTTTAACAAATTCAAGGCCTTAGAAAAATGTGAGAATGGCTTTGCGAAAAAAAAAAAAAATCGCTGTAATGGCACCAAGCTGATTATATGGCTCATTGAGTAACTTGGCCCTGTTAGGAAACACGGATTTACCTCCCCCCCTTCCCATACCCTTCAATAATTGACATGCAATTGAAGACAATTTAGCAGCAACAGTTCGGCTATTCCAGTGCAGCACAGCAACTGTTTTATTTCGAACTTTTTATGACTCTAGGTTAAGGAGAGCCATTTCAAAGCAGTATTTAACCTAGAGGCTCTGTAAAAAGGCTGGGATTTCAGTAAAGACAGTGTGTGTTGTGTCTGGGGCTGAGACTGACACCAAGCCAGATCATACTTTTCAGCTGTTGCTGCTATGTTCTCCTAATACAACCATGATCCTGCAAAGGCTTTTCAAGCTGACTTACACAGTTGCCATTCAAAGACTTTCCACTGAAGTCCCTACAACATCTCCCAAAACGAGCATGTATTGTAAAATAATGTTATCCATAAGAATCACATCAGAATTGTTTTCACATTTGTTTGTCTGCAGAGGTCTTGAGAAATGTAGATCAGTTTGGTGTCACATGTAGGCATGCTGAGCTCTCCCTGAACAACCAGAGGAACCATCTGCCCTGCAGAATAGACATACATGTTTTAGAGACCCCAGCTCCTTTCACACCCCTCCAAGCAAGAGGCAGCTGGCATAGTGTCAGAGTAGAGCTGCACAACACAGACTTTCTGCCCCCAAAGGAATGGGTGCTAGGTTGGTGACCAGCGGGATGCTCACTGTGCTCCACACTCAGAAACTACAAAGAAAGTAGAATTCTGCCCTCCTTCATTCAGACAGCTCTGAACTTAGCCTGCCTTCTCAAGACAGGTAAAAACGTTCATGAAATTCACAAGAATCTGATATTTTGGTGACTCCTTCCTGTTTACCAAGTGTAGCTAAAATCTTAAGAGTTCAAATGACTTTACAGAGGAAGGCTCTCAAGTGAAAAACAGGCAGATAGACAATGTTATTCCGTAGTAAACCTTGTATCCTTTGAAGATCAGCTTAAAATAAAATGACTTGTAAGTTACTTTGTTTTAAATAATTTGAGAGATCTGATTTAGAAGAAACGCATGGAACAGTTTCCAGACAGGAACAACTGAGTAGAGTATGACTTTTCAGACAGAAAAAGAGATGACTTAAGAGGGTTATGATAAAAACCAAGCCATCTGTACAGCTCTTGCCTTGTCTGTTATTGTTGGAGAAAAAGGAGGGCATTGCTCATAATACAATCACTTTTAATGGGGTGTTCAATTGATTAAAATTTTTGAGGGAACGTTTGAATGTGTCACTGAGCAGAATCCTTTTAAGAATGGAGGAAATGAAAAACAAAAACAGAAGGAGAAAATGGGGAAGACACCCAGCCACAGATCTGACCTCTTACTAATTATCCACATACTCCTGTCCCCATTTTTCTCTTTGACATCTTAGTTCTGCCAAATCTCACACTTAATTCCATAGACAAGTGCCCTGACAAAGAGAAAAAAGAGTGATGGAGTAAGAGGAAAATGTTAGAATGTTTACAGCACACAAAAAAAGAAACAAAAAGAACTCAACAGTACATGAAATAGAAGTACAGAAGTTCTTGGTTCTTCTTGTAGGAAGGTCAGTGATCTGAGAGCTCATAAAAAAAAAATGAAATGGGGAGAACAATATAGAGAGAAAAGAAAAAAGAGAGAGAGAGAGAGAACATGCAATGGAAGAAGAGAGTGGAAAGAACAGCAGACAGAAAATGGCTCAGGTGTACAGGATAAGAGATTTAGCAAGAAATATCTAAATACCTCGGGACTGTACAGCAGCATAAGAGGAAGATTAACATGGAAGAAACCCACCATATACACAGTGTGTGAGGATCAATGAAGTGTTTATTTATTGCAAAATGCATTCAGCTTATAAAACCCAGGCCAAAGAAGCTAGCTGCATGCTACCTGTGCACTCTGCCTGCCATCTGCACACTGCTTGTAGCACTGACAGCTCTGGCAGAAAGTCAGATGTGTCTCAGAGGAATTTGATCCTTCCTGGAAACTCCTCCTGGGGCTCAGGGTGAGAGTGATTTGTGATTCTCTGGGAGAGAATATATCGATCTTTCCTCTCTTATTACTGAGAGCAGTTAGAATTTGAAAGCATATTCTTTAGGAGTGATTTGACCTCTCTGAAAAACCAGCTGAAATCGATCTCCTTAGCGTGAGAGTGATCTGTAACGCAGTGGAGCAAAGAATGCTCCATCCTTGCCCAGCATTTCCCATATGGACACACTCAGGTGGACTCCATCCACGTGTGAGTCCACCTGTGAGTCTGTCAGTGCTGAGTACCCAGGATGCGATTGTACCAGGTTTGTGAGTGCTTATTGTTTCTGTTACACAGGAGTAGCTACTCACAGGCAAGGAACTACCTTATCCATCTCACAAGTGTAACTGCCCAGGCTATTTATAAGATTCATTTTATACTCAGCATGATTTATCCCAAATTTTAGCGAGCAAATATGACTGAGCAACCAAATACACTGAGTTGTTTCAGACATATCCACCTCTTATTAGGAGCTGCTGAGACTTTTTTGAGGTCCCTTAAGACAAATTCCATAAACTACTAGACATGAGACCTCAGAGGGACGGACATGATAGCAAGTGTTATCGAACAATCAGATGGGCTTTTTTTTTTTTTTTTCCCCCAAGTGAAAGAGATCAAGATCAAAACTTCATGGCACAATGCCCTCTTTTTGGTGACAGAAAACAGAACCCTTACACTTCACCATAAACATAACTGTGGAAAAATAAGGTGTTAAGGCCCGTATGCCAACTGCCTGCTGTTTTTCTGGCTTTCTGTGGTCATTTGTGACTGGCAGGAGATGGAGTAGCCTTGGAGTTGCTCTCAGCCAGCCCGTGCAGAATGGTCTGTGGTAAGCTGGGACGTAGCTTCTGAAGGCTGCACCATTCACCAGACATACAACCATATAATCAATCTTTACAAGACTGCTTGAAGAAATTATGCTTTGAAAGTTGCCTTTCATGTTCTCTGAAGAGTTGAAGGGCTAACAAAAATTTCTCTGAAGCTTTAATCACTTGAACTTAATCAACTAAAACAATGACATTCCCCATAGCACAGCCATCTTTGCTTTGTGGTCTGCGAACCTCCCAGGATCCATGGGCTACTTCTAAGGGGTCAGTGAAAGGTAACAAAGAAAGGCATCATTTGCTTCACAAGTGTCTTAACATCCACTAGAACTTTTTAAGTGATTACCAGTGGAAAAAAGTCTTGAAAAACAACTTTGTATCAGATTCTTTAGGACCTCAGAGCCATTATATGTTATCAGTGTCTCTCTACCGCAGGCTGCCTGAAACCTAAGCCTTCCCCAACAAAAAAGAAGTCGTATCTCATTGATACAAGACTGAGTCATCACAAATCAGTTAACAATATTAATTTCTTAATTCTCGAATTATTGTCCCCACATTTTCTGATTTCTCTACAAATATTTTCATTTCTCAAAGAAATACAAGGCTTAACAGAAGAACTTATTTTGCATTGTCAAATACTTTTATCAAAATCAGGATTTAAAACAACTTTTTTATTTAAATGGACTGTATGTAATGAGACTAGAAAATGCAACATCATAGGACCTATCAAAATGAATATCTGAGGCTATGAAAAAGTGGGAATAATATGGCTTTCTGTTTCATCTCTCAGACAGTTTGCCCTGTTCAGATATGAGGCTTCTTTGCACACGAGATGTGTTTGTGTGTGCGTGTCTGTGTGTCTACATGAAGACATGAAGAGTAGCTAGCTCAGAACAGCCCCAGCCCTGAGGATTTTAGTTAACAGCCTCTGGATGCTACAGGGATAGAAGTGATAAGACAAAAACCAAACAATAGACCAAGGGAGAGAGAGACATACATTTCTTTCATAGGCACTACCTGAGGCCACTCATCACTTTGCCAGATTAACTACTTAAAGCAAGGTTTGAAAGACCACAGTGAAGACAGGTAAGTGGTCTGGGATAACAGTTTTCTGAAGGCTGCTCCTCGACTGGAGAACACCATGGGCATGAGGCAGGGACAACATATGTTTACCATTACACATAATGCTTCAATTTATTCAGGCAGCAATGGTGTTGAAAACAAACCTGATATTTTCCATGTGCACACAATACATAGTCTCTTTTCCTGAGAGTTTATGGCCAAGGAGAAGATTTAGTGGAAGGAGTGCAGCAAGGCTGGGTTAACTGAGCTGGGAACTGACAGAGCTCCTGAGCACGCAGCACTCACATCAGAGTCAAAACCCAGACTACAGGGTGTTCACATGGGAGCTACTCATGACAATCAAATTTCTAAGGCAGCCCAGTTTTTAACATTGCATTCACATAAAGCACTGCTTTCCCCATATCTATGACCTGACGTGTCAGACTCAGCTACTTGGTAAGGTTGGCCTTGACAACCAGCTATAGCTGAAACACAGGACTACAAAAGCTGTGGGGCTGCTTTCATGTATGTCTCCAGGGATGACCAGCTGTCAGGAGTCCTGCTGGAAGCATACCCTTCCTCACTTTGCAGCTCTGCATGCCCTCTTCCTTCTACAGAATCTGATGCTCTGAGTGCACCTGATGCTGAGACATCAAATCAGAGGAGTTTTTCTAGGTGTATCAGCTAAAATGTTACCTCTTTTTTTTTTTTTTTTTTTTAAACGAAGAGGTTCTGACAGTATGAAACTTTAAAATAAATCTTTTTTTTTCCTACACTCAGCCACTCACACTTCCTTCATGCTTCCTTATTGTTATTTTGCTGCTTCATCTACATTTAATTCTGTACTGAAAAAAAAAAAAACAAACCAAAAGAAAAAAAAAGAAAAAGAAAAAAAACCAACACCATTAATTTCAATATTTTAGAACCAAAGACCTGTGAGAGTCAGCTCTTTTTTTTTTTAATTGGAACTCCAAGTCCCACTGCTATGACTCGGAAACTCTTTAAGGAGGGAAAGTTTGAAGAGCCTTTAGGCTATAAGCCCTCCCACACCGCTTGCACAGATACACATCTGATCTTACCTTTCATCTGGAAAGATCTCCAAGGCAAAAGGAAACAGAAACATGGTTTTGTAGCATAAGCACTAATACATGAGAAGCTAAAATGCGCTTTTATCCCACTAGAGGGTGGTCTGGTCACCTTCATGTTATAGCTGAGGTGTGCAGGAAAGCCCTTTCAGTGTCCCTTTTTATTGAGACTCCGCATCTTCAAAGATTTCCTGATCTGAATTTTTTCCAAGTGCCCCGTGTCCCCTCATCAACACTGAACTTACTCTCTCATTCAAAAGATTAAACACACTGCACCTTTCACTAAAAACCTGACAATATACAATACTATCACACTCTGAAGTCTTCTATCACTGCTAGAAATGTATGTATGTATAACTGCCAAGTAAGGCTCACTGTTAAAGAGGAATGCACTTGGTTTGATATCACTTTGACACCTTCGAAATGTGTTTCTGAGGTTGACATTTTCTTTACATTATTTTGGATTATTACAGGTGAAATAAGACAAATAATTTCCTGTGAGCTAGTCTGTACTTTGACTACCCGTTGCAGTGAACCAGAAAGGGCTACACCATAGGAGATGCACTGGATATCCTACTACTGAGTTTGAGAGAGGCAGCAGTTGAACTCACAGCTATTTCTTGGATCAGCTGCATGAGACTCTTCCAAAACACCTGTTCTCAACAAGCCAGCTCTTCCTGGGGACATAAACTCCACTGTTACTCTCTTCCCTAGGTCAGCCTATTCCACTCACTCTTCTTCCTTCTTCATCTGCTTAAACTCAAATGCACATATCCCCACGTTTCATGGCTTCAGAACTCCTGTCTTATTCCTCCTTCTGAGATACTTGCTACAATCACAGAATAAGTGCATTCAACCCGCTTTCTGGCTCTTGTTGCTCTTGATGACCAGATAAACTTCAGGACCTTTAGCAGGAAAATATAGGGAGAAACTTACATCATGCAACTGATGATGCAGCGTCAACCCCAACACCAGGAGGTTCAATCTGAATTTCAGAAAAATTCTTCCAACATAGTGGCTTCTCTGTCAATGTGTTTCAACATGGGAATGCTCCCTTTTATTCACTCAAGTAACAGCACAGAAACACCACTATGAGTGATAAGTTATGTATTTACCAAGGCAAAACTTTCCCAGAGATTTTTGTCCAAACTGAAGTTGGCTTTGAATCATGTTGCTCTGATCAGATTTCTTTTTCATCATCAATTTTCCTAAGTCTTATTTTTAAGCTTAGTAATGGATAAGTGTAAGACTTAATCTCAAAAATATTTTCAGCCACCAAAATTGGCCATATCTAACAATGCTCCACTAATGACAGATAAAAGCCTATGGGGAAAATGTGATGGTCTGTAAGCAAACCAGGGCACCATTCACCATTATGTTAAAAACAAATTCTCTTATAATTTGATAATTACAGGAACAAATGTAAAGTGAATGAGGAAAATGCAGTTAATTAGCATGAGTTCACTTTCTCATTCATTATAGAAGAGGTTATTTACCTTTATGGTTTTGTCCATTTCACACAGCAAAACAGTGAAGACTACAGAATTCATTAATAGCTTCATGGCATTTGAATTATGACCACAGATATGAACCAGCTGCAATGATAAACAAGAGTACCATCAGCTGCAAGTTTGGATGACAAAAAGATCTGATCAGGCGTAATAAAAATAATTATTACATCATTCATCTGATCCTCAGGAAGGAAGGAAGGAAGGAAGGAAGGAAGGAAGGAAGGAAGGAAGGAAGGAAGGAAGGAAGGAAGGAATTAAAAATAAGAAAGCAAAAAATCACAAATGTATTTCAAATGCAGCCAAGATTAGCAAGGTTTTCCCTTGAAATTCTTGTTTCAGGATCCAGAACTCCACACTGTCATTCCTGTGTAACCCCAATTAATTAGGTATTGACTTGTTTTTTCATTCAATTAAAGTATAATTAACTGGCAGTGGTCTGTCTCTGAAAAACAGATGAAAAGGTTCTGGTAAGAATCTCTAGGTTAATCCAGCTGCTTAAAATGTGTGTTGTATTTGACCATTTGCCAAGAGTCTGTGAATACATGAGCCAGCTGGCATGGGGAGGGCTGGTGGGAACCTGTCAGCTGTTTAGGACAATGGCTGAAGCTTTTTAACAAAATCCATTTTCAAAATACCTTAAAATGAGACACCGTACATTGGCAGCTCAGGAATTAAAGCAGCAAGGAACTCTTAAGATTTTTTTTCCCTCTTGAAATATGAGTTTTGACTCATATTCTGTGAACCACTGAACCAAGCCATTTATTTAGATTACTGTTAAATGTCTGGCAAAGAGATTCAATACATCAAAGCCATATTTTCTCAGCGATGGAGCCCAAGCTAACTATTTTGACAAATATGGCTGTTCAGAAGGAAAAAATTCCATGTTAATATGCCGAGTGCAGTTGCATCACCAGTTACTCTTTGGGCCAGGCAGCACTCCAGCATTGGGTCTGGCTTTGAGGGCATCACCTTTTATTCCATGGAATCTGAGGAGGATGCATGGGGGTGCTCATTTTGCCGAAGAGTGAACCACAAGCACACCAAGGTGAGCAGTCACTCCTACACACCTTGCTGTCATCATAAAACCATGACACAGCTCCAGCCATACTTTCTCTAGGATAGATGCTCAACAGCCTAAGTGAGAGCTTCAGAAGCAAATCTTACGTGGTGCTTTTCCACTTAAGTATTTTAGACAGAAAAATTAGCCGATTACTCTGATGTTTAAACAAAACAAAAAAAACCCAGACATATCAGTACAGAAAGAAAACCTCTTTAGCTCCCTGTGTTTCTACTGTTAAATGAAATGAAATATTTACAGACAGGAGCAATTTCTGGAGTGCAAGGATCGCCCTTTAAAAGCAGGGCTGGGTGCATACATGTGAAGGCCTGGGTGTCTGCATGCCAGGTGTCAATATGAAACTCCCCATGCTAACAAGAGTCTCGCAATGGTCTGTGACTTTGATTTGTTTCACCTGGTGCTTGCTGGAGCAACATGTCTGCCTCACCATATGAGTTATCTGAGAAGCTGTCAAAAGGCAGGGAAGATATGGGAAGTTTTGAAAAACCTGAGGGAGTCTGCCTTCTCAACAGTAACACTTAGTGACACTTTTATATTTGATCCCAAATCTCGGATGCTTTATTTTCTTTCCACTGAGGGAGACGTGCGAGCAATGAAAACCCCACAGGCCCTGGAGGTGTTCCAACTATGTTCTCTGTAGGAAGTCCTGGTGCTCCCTCCAAGGCTTCTCCTCAGCTTCCAGGCTCTTGACCGCAGATTACAGAATGACCTTGCTGTTTGTGCAGCAAAAGACAAAAGCAACAAATAAATGTCTCCTTAAGAAGACAGAAAACAGCTGATGTCCTCAGTTTATTCCAGAAAGGTTCAGGTGAGTATCTAACCCTCTCCAGCCTCACAGTTTTGCCTGGGCTGGGGCCTTTGCTGTTGCCAGAAAACAGGAAAATCTGAAATATTAGATGGGAAATGAACATATAGAGGACAATCCTAAGGCCAAAGGGTTAATGAAGGAGGTGCTAATCACTGCATGCCAGCATCTTTTGTGCTTGCAGAAGGTTTTATATGTCTGAAAGCCCATCCGCTCACCCACACTGAAACAGCAAGTGTACAGCAAGTATCCACCGTACTCTGCACTGGTGCAACCACACCTTAAACACTGTATGCAACAATATAGGAAGGACATAAAGGTATTAAATAGCATCCAAAGAAAGGATATGAAGACGGTGAAGAATCTGGAAAGCAAGACATATGAGGAGAAGTTGAGGCCCCTGGTTTGTTCTTATCATTGTCCAAGTCTGCATTACTTGCTGTATACTGTGTTCAGATGTAGAATTATCACTTTCCATACACACATTTCAATAGTCCTTAGTGAAAGAAATTTGTGAGACCCAGAAACATTGGTAACTTTTTTTTTTGTGACAGCACCATCCTCTGTCAGTGAAAGTACCTCTCATAGAGACGGTGGATGTAGTCAACCTTGATTTCAGCAAGGCATTTGATACTGTCCCCCACGGCATCTTTATAACAAAGCTAAGAAAGTGTGGGATAGACGAGTGGACAGTGAAGCGGGTTGAGAACTGGCTGACTGGTAGAGTGCAGAGGATTGTCGTTGNCCTTTAGCCTTGAGAAAAGAAGACTGAGAGGGGACCTGATCCAGGTTTATAAATATCTGAGGTGTAGGGGACAAAGTGGAGAGGCCAAACTCTTTTCAGAAGTATGTGGAGACAGGACAAGGGGAAACGGACAGAAACTGCAGCACAGGAGGTTCCCCATGAATGTGCGCAAGAACTTCTTTACAGTGAGGGTGATGGAGCACTGGCACAGGCTGCCCAGGGGAGTTGTGGAGTCTCCTTCTATGGAGATATTCAAGACCCGCCTGGATACCTACCTGTGTGACCTGGTGTAGGGAACCTGCTTTGGCAGGGGGGTTGGACTCGATGATCTCTTGATATCCCTTCCAACCCCTATGATTCTATGATTTTCAAGCAACCAATATCCATCAAAGGAGTATGGACATCTGATGGCTTCTGGAGTTGCCCTCAGCTCACTTTAGACACTTTAATGTTCTTGCATGTCCTATTTCCAGTGGACATCATTGTGCAGATTCCAGTCTACTCTCCATCTCCGGTAGTCCCACAGTCAGGATAGGAGGATGACAGTATCGCACCCCACCCCATTCAGCAAACATCTACAAGATTCTGTTGACTATCTTGTTTCCTTCTGGATCTTCCAATTAGTTTGAAAACTAAATGGTGATATATCACTTTCCCAGAGACTGTGCTACATGTGAAGCTGTGGAAACTCTGCTGTGCCCTGCTCCAATCTCCTGCCAAAGGTACAGAAATACTGAAATATTCACCAGACCAGCAAAGAAACTGAAAAGACTCTTCTGTTCCCCAGTGTTACTATAAAGGTTGGAGAAGATTTGGATCTTTGCATTAATGATTGCTTTAATAAAGTTTTAAACTTTTCTTTCCTAAGTGATTCTTTCTTCTTATACATGATGTTAACACATTTTTACTCTTTTTTAATGGTAAATATAAATTAACTTTGAGTTGAACAAAACTGTTCATATCAATTCAACCCAGCATTTGGAGCACTAATGTGAATTGTTTTGATTCTACTAGAAAACAAGGTGACTTTCTCCTCACTGTGTATCCATCTGATTCTTTTGATTTTGATGATTTCCCAATTCAGATTCTGAATTAAAACTTCCCATCGTCCACAAAGGTGTAATAGGCTGCATCTAAACTAAGTCTGCCCCTCTCTTCCCTGCAATGGCTGGATCCAAAGCAGAAACCAGTGAAACTCTGCCTCACTTCCCAGTGAGCAGCCCTAGGGAGGACTTTCCACATCCATATCCAGAGATATGGGGCTTTTCATGGCACACTTGGGAACCCCATTCAGGTCACTAGGCCTTTATGGAGGAACAAGAAATGCAGGGGAACCTCAAAACTTTTGATGAAGTTAATAGTCCAGAGAGCTCTGATTTGGGAGAAATGCAACAAAGAAAAAGAGAAAGAAAAAAGAATGAGTGGATTTTGTTCCAGTTTGGACAATTTTTTTTTTTAATCAATTTTCCATGTTTTGACAGCACAGCATTCTATGTAACAAACAAATTAAAAAAAAAATTACTGTTTGAGAAGGCGTAATGCTGTCATCTAGAGATGTTCACCAAATTATCATTATTTTTAACAAGAAAATTAGCCCGAATGACACCAAATCAATTGCATTACGTTAGTATTATTTTTAAAATATTTTTACGACAGCTGNGTAATAGGCTGCATCTAAACTAAGTCTGCCCCTCTCTTCCCTGCAATGGCTGGATCCAAAGCAGAAACCAGTGAAACTCTGCCTCACTTCCCAGTGAGCAGCCCTAGGGAGGACTTTCCACATCCATATCCAGAGATATGGGGCTTTTCATGGCACACTTGGGAACCCCATTCAGGTCACCAGGCCTTTATGGAGGAACAAGAAATGCAGGGGAACCTCAAAACTTTTGATGAAGTTAATAGTCCAGAGAGCTCTGATTTGGGAGAAATGCAACAAAGAAAAAGAGAAAGAAAAAAGAATGAGTGGATTTTGTTCCAGTTTGGACAATTTTTTTTTTAATCAATTTTCCATGTTTTGACAGCACAGCATTCTATGTAACAAACAAATTAAAAAAAAAAATTACTGTTTGAGAAGGCGTAATGCTGTCATCTAGAGATGTTCACCAAATTATCATTATTTTTAACAAGAAAATTAGCCCGAATGACACCAAATCGATTGCATTACGTTAGTATTATTTTTAAAATATTTTTACGACAGCTGAATCAAGTCTAATGAAGAGCAAGTTGAAAAGCAAGCCATTTAAATCACTGTGCTGCAAAGAGTTTGAAAAGTAAGGACAGAGGAAAGATGAGTAGCTGAAATATCTAATGAATGAGCTTGAGGATGCAGAAAGGTCCATGGCATCCACAGTATGGGATGGTACAGTTGAGGTGGGAGGAAAACCATAACAGATTTATTCCGTATGTGTATCCGGAGCTGTGTTTGTTAGTGTCTCTTGTAGAAACTGGTCCCTTCTCTGGCTCCTGTGCTCCCAGGGAGTGGGACTTTGGTGCTCAGCACTGAGGTGATGTAGGGGCAGGTTTAAGGGCATATTTTTCCTCAAGACCTTCTTCCGGGGACTAGTGATTCACTTCAAGCTGGCCACCACCATGGAAGTTATTTATGGTGTGGTTACAGGAGCACATTCCTTTTACCAGTAAGTCTCAGAAGTTGAGTGAAACCCACCAAACTTGAACAATAACCAGGGGTTGACCCGAGAGAGAGTCAGCAGAGTGAAATATTCAGAGTCACTGCAGTAATGAATGGGCAGCCATTAATTTGAAACAAACCACAATGTTTCTTTTACTCAGCATAGGCAATGAAATAATGAAAGGAACCCACAAGCTTTCAAAGCAGCAGCATTAGCCAGATTTCCACTGCCACAAGATCAAAGCAGGGGGATTTGTTAGTTGTAGTCAGACTGTATCAGACATGGAGAGGCACCGCCAGCCTCACAGAGCCCAGGCAGACCCTCACCCCACCTTTGCCTCCCTGCGTCTGCCTTCCAACACACGCAAGATATTTATTTACATTATCTCCCTCTGTTCTTCCACGATCAGCTCCATTAGACAAAGTAAACTCTGTGGCATCCCTTTCTATTCCCATGAATCAGTACCTTTCCTTCCATGTTTACTCAATGCAGAAATGAGCTGCAGGGGATGTGGGAGGAATCTCATTTCCCACTTAAGTGGGAACAATGTAAAATTAGTGTTTTTAGAAGCACATCTGGTTTGTCCTTCACCATTTCTATCTTAAGTTAGAATTTATGTCTGCTGGCAAATCTTGGCCATGGATTTCCAACTTAAACCTCTACAAGATATCCTTTGAAAAAAATCAAAACCTGCTTTCTTATAATCAAGATCCTTCAGAAATTTGCATCTGAAGACCACAAAAATTAGAGACATATGATTAATGCCTATCTGTGCAACCTGGTCTAGGGAGCCTGCTTTGGAAGGGGGGTTGGACTAGATGATCTCTAGAGGTCCCTCCAACCCCTACAATTCTGTGATTCTGTGATTAATTAACTAATTTTCATTTTGACACCTACCACACTACTGAATTCCCTTGTATAAGTGACTTAAAGCCACAGCTCTCAAAGAGCTTCTTGCTTTCAGGTTTCAAGCAGGAAAATGAAAGTGCTGATTCTGGACAGTTATGAAAAGAGACAAAATCCCTTAGACTTAGGTCTGCCCGTGTTTCCTTTTAACTTCAGTCTTAGCCATTTCCATTTCCTTTTCCTCATCTTTCACTTTCTTATTTTCAGAATAGTTTTCTTTCTCATGTTTTCTGTTCTGATATTTTATCTCTCAAGTCCTATCACTTTTATCTGCCCATTTTCCATGAACAAGCCTATAGCCTCCTGTATTGGAGAAAAGGAGACAACTCCAGCAGTCCAGATGACACGTGATATGTCAGATTTGCATACCATCATTTCCCCATAAAGGGGTCAGAGGATGGTAAGATTCACTCATTTCCCAATTACTATACAAAATATACGGAGCGCGTAATGCACCCCCTGTGATCCAAGCAGAGACAGTCAGAGACCTGCTTCTCCATCTGAACTGCCACAAGTCCATGGGACCAGATGGGATCCACCCAAGGGTGCTGAGGGAGCTGGCAGAGGTGATTGCCAAGCCGCTTTCTACCATCTATCAGCATTCCTGGTTATCTGGAGAGGTCCCACAAGATTGGAGGCTGGCTGATGTGACTCCCATCTACAAGAAAGGCCGTAAGGAAGATCCGGGGAACTACAGGCCTGTCAGCCTGACCTCAGTGTCAGGGAATGTTATGGAGCAGATGATCTTGAGGGAGATCACACGGCACGTGCACGGCAACCAGGGGATCAGACCCAGTCAGCACGGGTTCACAAAGGCCAGGTCGTGCTTGTCCAACCTCATCTCCTTCTATGACTGGGTGACCAGACTGGTAGATGAGGGAAAGGCTGTTGATGTAGTCTACCTGGACTTCAGCAAGGCCTTTGACACGGTCTCCCACAGTATTCTCCTGGGGAAACTGGCAGCCCGTGGTGTGGACAGGTTCACTCTCCTCTGGGTGGGGAACTGGCTAGAGGGCCGTGCCCAGCGGGTAGTGGTTAATGGAGTTAAGTCCAGCTGGCGTCCTGTTACGAGTGGTGTCCCCCAGGGGTCGGTATTGGGGCCCATCTTGTTTAATATCTTTATTGATGACCTAGATGAGGGGATTGAGTGTACCCTCAGTAAGTTTGCAGATGACACCAAGCTGGGAGGATGTGTTGATCTGCCAGAGGGTAGGGAGGCCCTTCAGAGGGATTTGGATAGGCTGAATAGCTGGGCTGAGATCAATGGGATGAGGTTCAATAAGGCCAAGTGCCGGGTCCTGCACTTTGGCCACAATAACCCCATGCAATGCTATAGGCTTGGGGTGGAGTGGCTTGAAGACTGCATAGAGGAAAAGGACCTGGGGGTGTTGGTTGATGCTCGGCTTAACATGAGCCGGCAGTGTGCCCAGGTGGCCAAGAAGGCCAACGGCATCCTGGCCTGTATTAGAAATAGTGTAGCCAGCAGGAGCAGGGAGGTGATCATCCCCCTGTACTCAGCTCTGGTGCGGCCGCACCTCGAGTACTGTGTTCAGTTTTGGGCCCCTCACTACAAGAAAGACATTGAGGCCCTGGAGCGTGTTCAGAGAAGGGCAACAAAACTGGTGAGGGGTCTGGAGCACAAGTCTTATGAGGAGCGGCTGAGGGAGCTGGGATTGTTTAGTCTGGAGAAAAGGAGGCTCAGAGGGGACCTTATTGCACTCTACCACTTCCTGAAGGGGGGTTGTGGTGCGGAGGGGGTCAGCCTCTTCTCCCAGATTACTAGTGACAGGACGAGAGGGAATGGCCACAAGTTGCGCCAAGGAAGATTTAGATTAGATTTGAGGAGAAACTTTTTCTCTGAAAGAGTGGTCAGGCACTGGAATGGCCTGCCTAGGGAGGTGGTTGAGGCACCATCCCTAGCGCTGTTCAAGAAGCGTTTAGATGAGGTGCTAAGGGATTTGATTTAGTAGTTTAGTGGGTAGGGATGGTGATAGGAGGATGGTTGGACTAGATTTTCTTGTAGGTCCTTTCCAACCTAATGCATCTATGAATCTATGAATCTATATAAAATCAAGCCTGAGAGACATCACCTGAAGAAAGCCACAAGAGTCAGTCCTTCACACACCAGGAACCTGAATAATAAATATAAGAAAAAAGCAAGGAAGGATACGATAGTCTTGCATTATCAATTATAGATTGTCCTCAAAGAATGAGGAAAAAAATCCATAAATCCAGCAAAACAATACCAAGAACTATATATTAAAAATACATTTTAATCCAGAAAGATTATTGCTTACTTTAACATGACTTTAAAGAACAGTAAGTAATGAATCTGTTAGGTTCAAATCGCCTTGATTTCTTTTCACTGTAGGCAAATGAAAACTGCCGAGTCAGCAGCGAGAAAGACTCTGGCCCACAGGGCCAGAGCTCAGCAGGTTCACAGTACTGGTGAGAATGGCAAAAAGAAATAACACCTTGTCAAGCACTCAGCAGGAATCTTTTTAGGGTATCTCTCAGTGAATACAGTAAAAGCTAAATCAGGCAGAAAAGAAAGATGTGCAATTTTAAGTCCAAAAATGTCACCACTGTGGTTGAACTTAAAGGGAGAAATGGAAGATGTGCAATTCATTTCATGTGGGCATAGAAGACTGTAGGAAAGAATTTCAGAATCCAAAGAACAAACAAATGTTTATCTAGCAAATTAGGTACAGAAAGAAGACAGTGATGTAAGTACAAGTGTCCAGAAACTGCCCATATTGACGCAGCATTTGAGATGATGACGTTTGATATGGAAATCTTGACAGACATTATAAAAGATACTGAGATAAGTGTTATTCGATAACCCATAGCCAAGTTAAGCAAAGAGAAGTTAAGAAGTTCTTACTGAAGATACACGCCATTCTGCTCAGTATTTTAGTTCCCTGAAAATCAAACCTGGAGAATAAGGCATTTATTTCAATGAGTTAATGAAATGTTGTTATACTTTATTTGGTCTCTGATAAATGGGTCACTAAGTGGGAAACATAGATGTGTACATGGCAGGTTTCATGTTGTTACATGGTTGCTGGTTTGTTTCCTTGGATATTTTTGCAGTTCTTTTGCATTTCCTTAACAGATCTCTTCGAAAAAGAGTTGCACACTTACATGCATTGTCTGAGATGATGCTGCAAATTCCCACAAAGAATTTACTGTTACTGTAGCAAATGTAACATCTGCCACCTATGGATCCATTAAACCAATGCTTTCAAAGCCAGCATTGCCAGATGAATGTATTTTATGATTACAAAGGGGAAGAGCAAACTATTTTATGTGGCCACTAATTGTCAGTGGTTTCCTTATGTTTCCCAGACATTCTCGAAGATAGTGGGAAATGGTTTCTTCACTTACGGATATTTTTTATTTTTTCATTTGACATTCCTTTCACTTTGGGAAGAATAACCATGATTTCAAAAGCTTAATGAAACAGAACTTTGCAAAAACTCTTCAAATAAATTTTAAAAATTATTCTTATGCTTGCTATTTCTTCAGTATTTTAACAATATTCAAGATACTTTTCAGATTATTTAACAAGCAGTATGCATGGTTCTCTCTGTAGGTAAGAATTTGAAATAAAAACTTTTTCAAACATCATATTACGATTTTTATTTTTTATTTATTTTTTGCTTTAAAATGTCAGAAGGAAGCAGTCAAATTATTAAAAAAACAGCAACAAAAAATACTTAAAATTTGTTCTGTTATAAAACATCATAGATGTTTCCCATACACTGCTTCACTTCTGGTGTATTTGCATTTTCTGATAAAGAATGCTTAGCTTCAAAATTCCTTGTCATCCTTAAACTTAATTTACCCTATCATTGCATCACTGCCAGGAAGGCATTTCAAGGTGCTGTCACTAGCCCTCTATCTCAAGGTGCCATATAGGGACAATTCATTTCCTCTTATTCTCCACCTTGAAAACCCTTCTATAATCACAGAACTACCCACTGCAGAACTGCAGCAGAAGAAATCTCCTGAGACTTCCAGGAGTCATGCAGATAGCTTTAAGGTAAAAGCAAGTAGACAAGAAGCACCAAATCAGATTTGCTTGTATCTGCAAATAATTTGTTTTAAAGGACATCATGCTTTTGCATCACATGCAGAGACTGCAGATAAATGCGAAGAGGTCAAGCAAGGTCAAAGACTCACACTTCCTCTTTGCCTACAGCATCCCCATGAACCATTGTACAGTTTTATCACTGGTGAAACAGCCAAACAGCCTTGAGAAATCTATGCCATAATCCTGTCCCCACAAAAATCCTTTCTAACCTTCACTGGTTCCTGGTCTTTTATCATCTGTCCTCTACGCTTCCTTTTCTCTCCCTTTCTTCTAAAGCCACTGCACCCTCAGCTTCACTGCCAAGCAAAAGGTGCTGCTGCAGCAAGATGGACTATGACCAGGAAAAGACTGATGAGCCAAAGTTTGAATGCTGAGCTAAAATCCCTCTCTACAATCTCCTCTCTGCTCTGCTTTGGTCTCACATTGAGGTGTTGTAGCAGCAGAGGCCCAACTCTGCTGAACACAGACTAGCTATCATTATTCAACCTTTTTATGTTCTGTAAAATGGGTCAGGACTCACACTTGATCAAGTCATAAGATCTTGGTGAGCTTTTGGTTTGCAATTCTGTGGAGCAGGAGAGTAGAACTGACATGCTGGTGTTAGCTGGAGCTACCCAGGGAAAGTGTGTGGCAGCTTACTTCAGCAATGAGGTGAATGTTAGTCTCTTTTTCCCAGGTAACTTGAAATAGTACAAGATGTAGGGAGCTTAAACTGCACCAAGGGAGGTTCAGGTTGGATATTAGGAAAAATTTCTTCTCAGGAGGAGTGGTGAGGCATTGGAATAGCTTGCTCAGTGAGTTGGAGTCACTGTCTCTGGAGGTGCTCAAGAAAAGGGAAGACATGATACTGAAAGACATGGTCCAGGGCAATCACAGGCAAGGGTTGATGGTTGGACTAGATGATCTTAGTGGTATTTCTAACCTCAAAGACTCTATAATTCTATGTTTCTGTGATTTATGTCTTCCTACCTGTTGGTGTAGCCCACTAAAGACGGTAGGACTGAGTAAAATCTCAGCACACAGATAGATAGGTTGAGGTCTTACAGAAAAGCAGAAATTTAAACACTATTAGTACTGCCTTGGAAGAGATTAACACCTGAGCAAAAACCCAAATTATTCCAGTTTTATAGACAAGGACAATATGCCTTCACCGGGTCTGCTGTGTAGTTTTCTTTTCCCTTCACCTTTGTTTCTGCTCTGCTTCAGACTTAAGTAGTGCTGGACCATTAATTATTAGCCAATTTGCCTTCGTTCCCCCTGTCTAGATCTGCACCATCTTGGTGGTAGCAGACTGATGGAGAGGTAGGATCTTCATCTCAATGCTTCAGTCCATGTCACTTAACCAACTCACCTCATGGACTTCACAGACATGGAGCAGGGCATAAGGGCTCTCATAGAAGTGGTGTTCCCTGTCACTCTATGCTATATGCACTTCTCTTTTACACACTCACGTAGTTGTACCAAAATAACAGTATTTCATGGCGAACCTCCTCACCTTTCTCTTGTTTGTGGCCTGGTAGCATTCCTGCCCCATTCCTCCATGACATCCCAGCTCATACTCTACAGCATTATCCCTTTCCAGGTCAGCAACCTGCCATGTTTCTTACTCTTCCCTGCAAATCCACATTCTTCTATCTCTTATTCAGCTAAGTCATTGCTGTACCAAAACCTGGAGTCAACAAAAGGTCTACTTATGTTTACATTAAATACAACCTACTCAAACACAGTCTCTTAGCGAGACTAAAAAAAAAAATGTATATTCAGTGCTGGTAGGCTAAGTGGTTTTGAAGGTATGGCAAGCCAGAAAGAGCTGGAAAATTCTTCCAGAAGCAAAGAATGGAATGATTTGACACACCATGCATTCAACTGTGATCTATCAGACTTGGGGAAAAAAAAACCTCAACTGCATGGTAATGTGAACGAAAATTTAGAAAATGAGGTTTATGTGAGGGTAACCTTTGAGGTATAGAGATGAAATTGAGGATCCTGACTGGAAGCCAGGATCAAGTCCAACTATGGAGCAGCTACTGCAATTTCATAAAACTGTACATTTTGGCATAAAAATCTTTTGTAGGAGAGGGAGTAAATGGATCACCACATGGAGTAGCTAAGAAAACATGTGTTTTTATTTTCAAAGAGCAGCTGAGATTGGGTCAGCTGGTTGTGATAAAAGAGGCTTCAGTGTTTCTGAACTGATATATAGGGAAGGATTATAGGGTGCTCCAAGAGTCAATGGAAAAGCAATTCCAAAATAACTTAGCAATTCTAAGTTCCTTTGGTATTTGTTGTAATAATATTTGTTACTGGAAATTTATTTGGTACAAAACGTAAATGTTATCTATCATGTTTCCTTTGGTAGTCAGTGCTGTAAAATTAATGTGCTGGATTTTTTTTTTTCTTCACTGGAAACTGCAATGCTTTCGAGCAGTGAGAACACTGTGAAACAGAAGGATTGAGAGCTCACCGGGGGCACATCAAGTTTTGTGCCGTCACAGTTATATCTCCAGCCTATCATGACTATATTAATATATTATAGCACAGGAGGGCTGTCAGAGTTATCTCAGAAGGAACCAAACCCACTCTTACCGGATTGCTCAAATACTAATTTACAGCCTGAATCTAGAGAGATTGCAGTTCTGTGTTTTAACATGTAGATTATGTCCTAGTGTGATAGTCACTCTGAGAGGAGAAAAACTTGCTTTTTTGACCTGGGATGGACCTGTTTAATTATCCTATAGTTTTTATTTTAAATTTTATCAATCATGTATTCTCTTTTCTGACTTCTTCCTAAATTCCCACTCTCTTCTCCTTCCATTTTCCTCCATGAGCACTAAATTCCATGAGCACTAAATTCCTAACCTACTTTTCAGAGAAGTAGCCTAGAAGTAAGAGATGTGTACTGGGATATGAAATGAATGCATGGCAGACACCTCCATATAACAATTTCAGGAATTTTTGTTCTGGTCCACCTTTCCAAAACCACTGCCTTGTGCTTTGTAGTCCATGAGAGAAAGCTTTCTTTAACACTGTCAAATCACATAAGATTGTGCTGCTAGATTTCATGGCACATCATCCAAGAATCCTTTTTCTTTCTTTTCAGAAAAGAAAAGGGCAACTCTTATCCAAAACTTTTATTTCCTCCAGCTCTGATGTGGAACTTGTCCCTACTTCAGCAGGTAGACCAACAGATTGAAAGTTATTCTCTACAATGCAGATTATTTCTTGCCTCTTCCTTAGGAATGTAGTTCCCATTGTTTTAACACCCAGTCTATAAAAAGGGGCCTCCCAAAAGATCATTTCTTCAAGACCAATCTTTAGATGTTGTTATAGATCTCACTGGTACTTTTTTTCTCAGAATCCCTTGCTTGTGTCTTGCTGTATCCCTCCTATAAATGCCTCTCTGAACTAGAAGGTTTCAGGTCATCTCCTGAGGCACCAGGAGTGCTGAGTCTGCCAGAGGATCTGGCCAGAAAACCAGCCTTTAAGAAGGCCACAGAAATACTAAAATAAACAACAAATAGCCACAGACATCTGTATTACCTTCAGAGATGGTGTGCCATAAAATGATTGTAATTATGTGTAATATCACTCTTGCAAAGATCTTTTTAATCTATTCTATGATGCTGGACTTCACTGTGGAGTTTAGAAGAACCACTACCACTTGTAGGAAATTTTGGGCTTTATTTCTGAGGTGCAAATGCTTCACTTACTTCTTACTCATTACAAACTATCTTTTCTCATCTAGAAGTAGGTCAGGACAATCTAGAAGCAGGTTGGGAGAATCACAGAATCACAGAATCATAGGGGTTGGAAGGGACCTCAAGAGATCATCAAGTCCAACCCCCTGCCAAAGCAGATCCCCTTAACCAGGTCGTACAGGTAGGCGTCCAGGCCGGTCTTGAATATCTCCAGAGAAGGAGACTCCACAACCCCCCTGGGCAGCCTGTGCCAGTGCTTCGTCACCCTCACTGTAAAGAAGTTCTTGCACACATTCGTACTGAACCTCCTGCGCTGCAGTTTCTGAGAATAAGCAAAATAAAAAAAAAAAAACACAACCACCTGTGTTTGGTGGAGTGATAGAGTTTCTTTCAGAGTGAAATTCTCCCTGATCTTGAAAAAACACCTTGAAGTTTGAAACTGTGGTAGTCTACATCTGCACAAAGCAGCCTCAATCTCTATGATAGTGTTCAATGACAGTCTGCATCATTTAATGCTTTCTGCATCTCACATCCAATGAATTGGAACCAAACCTGAAAATACCAGGGGGAAATGGAACGTGAAGATGAATCTTTAAACTCTGTACAAACTCAGCAAAAAATCTCAGAAAACGTAATTAAACCCCAGCTTACTAAGCATCCTGATTGTGACATAAGAAATGAGACTGTTCACCCAGAGGCATTATTTTTCAAACAGCGGAAAAGAAAAAAAGAATAAAAAAGAGAAAAAAGGTTCTGAAGAAGGAATAATCTTTGTTGCTTTATCAGTGAAGACCAGGTGAAGAACTCACTGTTTGTAGTAGCTAAATATTTGGATTTTATATGAGCTGCAGGAAATGAAGTAAGTCACCTGAAAAGATTAACTATCCATTTTCTAAGGTTGATGAGTTGACAGCTCAACAGAGTTTTACAGATCAGGTTAGAGGCAGCACAACAGTACCTTATTGAGGAGGAAGTAATGTCAGCTAATGAGAGAAAATTGAAAAGTTGCTACAGAGTATCACAAAAGAGGATTCTGTTAGACTTTCCTCTTAATACAAACATCTGCACCTGCAACCTGCCTGGGAATTTAAGCAGGATTTCCCCTCCTCCTCCATCTTCTTAACTGCAACTGGAATGGGCTGAAAAGGTGGATTTACAGGAATCAGAAAACAGGGCTTGGTTGTAATTTAATAACAGTTCTATTTTTTAAGAAAAAAAAAAATAAAATGTGACTTAAAGCAGTTCCTTAAGATACAAGCCATGAAAGGTATGTGTCTTTTAGGAAAACAAAACAAAACAAAGCTGAGAACAAAGACCTTGCAACTTTATCCTTGTCCAGGCATGTAAACTGATCCCCTGCTGCTTGTCTTGAGCAACTCTTCAGGTTATGGTGGGGAGCAATATTGGCATCAGCTTGCAACTTCCAAACATCAATGAACAGAGAGATGAAGTAAAGGTTTCCTGAACTGCAACTTTCTGCAAAAGTGATTATTTTGAATAGCCTAAGCTCATAAAAATTCATATTTAAAGATTGTTGTTTATGACTCTAATGATTTTATTTGCCAACATTTAAGAAAATTCAGTGGTTTCTAAGACCATGGCTGCATTTGTGTAGATTTGTATAGTTGTGCTGTTTTTCCTTAGGATGCTGACTCTGTAGCTGATGGTCAGTGGGCAACCCTGCAACGTACGCAGTGGTTTAACATGTAAAAATAATGTGGGCCTCATGACGTATTTGAGATGTGTGAAAGCTGTGAGGGTTGAAAAGGGATGATAGCCCCTATGTGAAAACATCTTTCTGCAGGCAACCTTGCTGCTAAAACTTGGTTGGACAGATGCAAACAGAAAGCAGAATAAAAGTAGAGTGATGTACCATGTACAGTGTGGGGAGTTGGCAGGCTGACCCCCTCAGCCATCATTCTTTGTAGGAAATGTCCCATGTAAACTATCGCCCTGCAATCACAACTCCAAACTGATAAGGTAGCATCACTTTCCATCACCCACCCACAACTAGTCTAGATGTGGAGTCCTCAGTGCAGAAGAGACATGGACCTGTTGGAGTGTATCTAGAGGGCCAAATGATCCAAGGGATGAAACACCTCCCCTACAAGGACAGGCTGGGGGGGAGAGTTGAAGCTGTTCAACCTGGAGAAGAGAAGGCTCCGTGGAGACCTGAGGGAGGCCTTTTGGTATCTAAACGAGGGCTGTAAGAAAGAAGGGGACACACTTTAACAGTGTCTGCTGGGACAGAACAACAGAAAATGATTTCAAACTAAAAAATGGGAAATACAGACTGGATATAAGGATGAATTTTTTACAATAAGAATGGTGAGACACGGAATCACATTGCCCAGAGAGGCGGTGGATGCCCCATCCCTGGAGATACTAAAGGTCGGGCTGGATGGGGCTCTGAGCCAGCCTGATCCAACCTGATCAGGCTGCAGATGTCCTTGTTCATTACAGGTCTGTTGGATTAGATGGTCTGTAATGGTCTCTTCAAACTCAAACAATTCTATGATTCTTTGATTCTGTGACACTTCAGAAATTACACCAAGGTTTCTGTAGGGAAGAAAATTATTAACACTGTCCTCAGACACAGTGACACAGCTGGATGCAGACCACTAAAATGAAGATCTGTTTACTGTTCATGTTCTCTGATACCAGTGTCTTGCAGTAGGTAGGAAATCCTACAAATGTTGGGATGAGATCCTCTGTGCACAGCTCAGTGCAGTACTGGCCATTGTAATGATTTATCTCCAAATGTATTTTTGAGGCATGTGAAACATGTCACAGCAAATTGCTTTGGTGTGAAAGAGGCTTCAAAACACAGCCCCTTAAATGTCATGGCACCAGTCCAAATTTACTTTATTAAGTTACTCCAGTGTAAAACAGAAGTAAAGCAGTTCTGTGGAGGACTATAATTACAGTTTAGCAGTGACCTTCCAGCTACAGTGCAGTGGCTGTCAAAAAGACCATTCTCAATTGTCCAGGTTCAGTTTTCATGTGCAATGCACCATTTCTTTTTTGTTTCAAATTCTTCATCACTAAATATGAAGGATACTTTCTATTTAGAGATGAGGAAAAACTCACACACAAAAAATGGAAAGCTTAAAGCCACCCACTGTTATTTCAAGAGTACATTCTTGTGTAGTACATATTAACACACCTCTTTTAATGGGGAAAAATAGGATTTAAACAGTACTAAGTGGCATAACATATAAAAAATGCATTTTTAGATGCAAGTGGTAATATACTCACTGCTAAAGTTATGGACTGCTAGATTTGTTTACTATAGAAATCTGAATATATTTTTCTTCACCCTCTGGCTATGAGTTTAAATTCAGCTGCCAAAATCCGGGGCCATATTTCACAAGGGTCTCAATGTGCCCTGCAGATCCATGCCTCTAACTCTTTGCATGCTCCCCTTCTGGTGCCAAAGTATTTTTACACTCAGAATTCAGAGTCCAAAATGTCATTTCTATGCAGCATGGCACCAATTCAGCAAAACATGTACATTCATGTTCAAATCTCAGGGGCCTAATTGGTGTTTAATGCACCAAAGCTAAACCAACTATTTCCAATGAATGTGTCCACTGAAGCATTTACTTTAGATCATTACCATGGTTTTCTGTTTTCCAGATTTTTATGCAAATATTTTCTGTGTACACCTTCAGATAGCTCATGGATGGAATCCTGTGGCTGCAGAGAGGGGTATTAACTAAGAGAGATCTGGTCTGTCAGCAGGCATCTGGATTTTCTGTGTTTAATGATACAACCTTCCAGAGACTGGAGCTTTCACTTATTTCAATTGTAATGCACCCAAAAGCTCAAGGGCTGGCAAAGATGAAAATATTTGGAAGTTGCCTTTGAAATTCTGGCTCTAAACCTATCCCCCCTTGATTTCTTCACCAGGGAAGCAGGAGAATATTTAGGCTCGCTATTTTAAAGGCAGCACCACTGTGGTGATAAATCAGATACTGATCTGTAGGTATGAGGTAAGCTCAATTACAACAGCAATGGAGCTGCCTCCCACTGGCGCCTTTGGGTCAACATTTTGGGCTAATCACCTTAGCTGGATAACTGCTAGTAAATCAAGAGTTGCTTGGAAATTGTCTGCTTTTCTCTTCGTGTGGCCACGATGCTCCTTGGCAGTGCCTCCCACCAGAGAGTCAAAAGTGTTGTATGGGCATGGGAGTAAGGGAATCTTCACTGGGAAGCAGCACGAGTCACCAGATGTAATAATATCTTCAGAGGGAGGCCCTGGGAATTAGCAATGCTTCTTGCTAACTGCAGCTAGATCTTGGAGCTAGGGCTTCTCTCTCACCCTTCCATTGCAGAACACTGAAAGGTTTCTCCACAGCCAAAGAAAAGTCAGGGAGCGAGAAGCTAATCCTACCGGAAAGCCCTTTGCATGCTTCTGCTGTGATGGTTTGTAACAGGCTCAGTATAATAAACTTTCAAGAGACATCTACACTTACTTCTAGACTTCTCACCATAATGATTGTGTAGTGGTAATCTCAAAAACATGGTTGAGAAAGGGAAACCATAACATCCAGATTCTGTCTGGTGGAAGATAGTGCATGTAGAATTCTCCATTCTCCATGACTGCCTTTGCTGCACATCATGGAGGACCCTTGCAGCTGTAACAGTAAGTCAGAGAAGCCCCACAAGGCACTACCAACATGGTCTTAGCCAGCTTCTGTTTTGTCCTTTGGGTTTCTGGTTTGTACAGGAGAAAGATCACATTGTCATGGGCATCGGCTGGACGTGTTCTCTGTGGAGAAGCTGGAGTAAGACAGTAGAGATGTCCTGAGACAAGGATCATTTCACTCCTCCCTTTGCCACCATTCATTTGGGGATTTTCCATAACAGAAACAAGAAACAGAGGGGACTGTTCTATAAGCATTAATTATCTTTTATGCATATATGTACACAATTCACTATATAAACATTCTCAGTAGGCAGAAGACATAGAAAGTAGTGTAGCATGGTGAACTTGTATTTCAAACACTGTAGCATGTCCCTGTTTGAAGCAGTGTATAACAGAGGTGATGGAGATACAAAACATTTTTCACTCTTCAGTGAGTAGATATTTTCTGCTTGGTCAAGGGAAAAAGTGGGTCTCTAAAATGAGCCAGCCTCAAGATTTTAAGTGAGGGACAGTTGTTCAGTATTTTAACTATGTATAAACTTGGACATCCAGTGAAATTACTGACAAACAGGTTTAAAACAGGCATAAAAGATTTCTTTCTAGCACACAATATAATTCAACCCTAGGGCTTGTTGCTGTGAGATGTTGCAGAGGCCAGAAGTATAAATGGGTTCAAAAAAGGATTAGTCAAATTTGTGAAAGATAGGTCCATTGATGGCTGTAAAAAACAATGGTCCAAATTCAAAGTCTGGCATTAGGGAGTCTCTACACTGTTGACTGCCAGGAACTGGGGTGATTATGGGAGGGAAAGGAATGTTCTATACGATACTACATGCTGTATTTCTTTTACTTTTCCAAAGCATCTTCCACTGCAGAAGACAGGATATTAAGCTAAACAGATGTGTGCTCCCAACTCCCAGCAGTTTCCATTTTCCTCCCAGCATCAGGGACCCGTGTTGCCTCATTGCAAGATTCTATTTGCTTTCCAGTAAGCTCTAAAGCCACACTCAGCTCCGAAGTATCTGACTACCTGCCAGTCAAGCATTAAGCAACATCATTAACATCTGCCACTAACACTTGGGCTTTCTTTGGTGAAATGCTTTGGAACACTTTCAGATGTTTTTCTTGTTAAACCTGGGGATTTTTTCTTGCTCCAGACATCAGCTGTCCCCTTCTCTTTGGCAGCATGTCCTTCCGGACATATTCTCATATTCTTCTGCAAGCTGCAGCTTCATTCCACACTGCTTTGACTACTGTCAGAGCCGCACTGATTTTCCATTACAACAGCTTTAATACTGCTTGAAACTGTAAATACTCCGAATTCACTTATAGTTAAAACTATTTTAAACAGTTCTTAGTTTGGCTCCTTCAAAACTTAAAATAAGCTATGCAGTATTTAAGCTCATGCAACTAGAAATTCAAAGGGAACTTCAAGTGGATAGGGCTTCCCCAGAGCTGCGTGCGCTGACGAGTGGGGTAGAACAGGTCTCACAATGGCCAAACACTTGTAAGAGGGGGCATATGACTGGAGACAAGATGTCAAATCAGATAGAGCTGGGATTTGTGGCTTCTAGTAGTGTTTTATGTACATGGAATGTGGCTACTGCAGCTGGGGAGAGAAGGGCAGGAGCCAGAGCCTGAGCCTTGCGCTGAGGGCATGAGATGTGGAAGTTCTGTGCAACCTCAACTTTTTGTAGAAAATGCAAATAATTACCTGTGATTTAGCTCCAAACTTTACTTCTCCACTGTGCTTCTTCCACTCTACCCCACATAAAAACTGTCACATCACCAGAGAGTCTCATTATGTCCCACTGACAGATCTGCAAGAAATGGGATCACTGCAAGCATCTGCCACTCTTGTAGGGATGGAGGTATGAAGATCACTTCTACCTCTTACTACTCAATCAACAAACCACAATTCTTATTAGTTCAGAGAATATAAGAACTGATTTTCTGTGCAGATGTTCTTGACTGATCTTTCTAGAAATGCCTGATAACAAGTAGGCTCAGTACAGAAAGGATGTAGAGCAGCTGAGAGGAGGGCCTCTCCGATGAAGAGAGGCTGAGGGAGTCAGGCTTGTTTAGCTTGGAGAAGAGAAGGCTCCTGGGAGACCTCATTGTAGCCCTCCACTTGAAGGGAGCTTACAAGTAGGAGGGGAAACAACATTTAACATGGTCTGATAGGGACAGGACATGGGGGAATGGTTTTAAATACATTTAGGTTAAATATTAGGAAGAAATTGCTTATTCAGAAGGCAGTGAGACACTGGCACTGCTGCCCAGAGAAGCTATAGATGTCCCATCCCTGGAGGTCCAGGCTGGGGGCTCTGGGTAGCCTCAGCTGGTGGATGGTAGTCCTGCCCATAGCATGAAATTGGAACTAAATGATCTTTGAGGTCTCTTCTAACCTAAGCTATTTAATGACTTCTTCAAAAGCACTGAATATATTTACTTAGGACACACTAACTCTGCTATTAACACCAGTAGGATAAAGAAGATAACATAACAGCAGTCTCTGATATGTCTGTCTCTCTCTTTCTATAGAAACCCAACAAAAACACCTCCTCAGTGTAGGCCAGGGGTAGCTATGCCTCTCCAAAGGTGCCATTCATGACTCTCAGCACGCAAACCACTGGAAATATCATTTAGTGGAAGGGCATGTGGCACTAAAAGGCTCCACCCTTCAGGTGCAGAAAGTGAAGCTGACTGTGCAGTCATTACAGATGGAAAATGAAGTGAGGGACCTCTGCAAGAAGCACTTGGCCATAGAGAAAAGCTGCTTGGAAATCAGGCTTCTAGCCTGAGAACAATGTTGTTGCTAGGAGAGGTGGTGACAAGGACTGAGTATTTCAGGGCTAATTAGGTCAGGTACAATGTACTCTGAAGTCTCCTTCTGTTCCAGGGTTAGGTTGCTCATCCCATGTTCCAGTATCACTGGAGATATCATGCAACCAGCAATGGGAGGCCAATTCATCAAACCTTTCCCAAACACCTTGGGATGCACCCACTCCCCTTGAAGAGTTTACAGCTTCTCTCTTTCGACAGAGAAAGCCTTTGGGGGGAGCTTAGAAACCTCACATTTAGATTACTACAGCTGGTGAAACAGATGTATTCCTAAAAGCTTAACTCCATTCCCAGAGATGTTAACTGGAGACATATTTTTGCTCTCACTAAAATCCACTGAGTATATTCCTGTTATTTAGTTTATCTCCCACTAAATCTACCAATGTTTCCTTTTTTCCCCCAAGAAATAAAACCAAGTTAATATAACAATAGTACTCATTGTTCGCAGAGTACTAGCAGCGTGCTCTGCTTGGCTACTGCAGAGATGATAGAATGAGGCTAAGTCGAGCACTTTTCCAAGAAGTTTTTCTGGCAGCCCTTACACTGCTTACATCAAAATAAATAAATAATTTGAATGTCCCCAGTGGTAAGGCTGAAAAAGCAACGGTCTCGGCCAAGAAGAAAGACAGTGTTGGTGCAGGAAAATAAGTTAGAGGTAAGTTAGAGATACTTAAGAGAACATTATAAGAAACATAAAATAAATGAATTGAAGAATAACTGAAGGCATGTGGTTGCAGAAATACATTATCACATATGTATCCACTGGGGTGCTTAATTATCATTTATTTTGTATATATCAAAGCTGCGCATGAATTTAAAGTGTTCATCACTTGCTATTTTACAAGATTTTCAGTAATTGCATCTATTTGTATTCAACAAAGTACAATTGACATGCAGGAGCTCTGAATAATCTGTTTTCAGATTATTCTTCAGCCACTTATTCTAGTTTTCCCTTTTAGCAGAAGGAGAAGTCTCCTTTAACATACAGTAGTGCTTCTGACATCCCTACTGAATGACACATGGGATGACTCACAGATACCCTTAAGAATCATGAACGTTGACACTGGGACACGTGATTGTCAAATGAAGATAAGAGTATTCCAGTTGCTGCCAGGTGAATATTTGTCCCTTTGAGGAAATTTTGAGGAACCTGAAAATGAGAGGAGCTAGGCCTGGAGGACAGTGCTCAGATGCAAAGACCATCCAGTTAGGGAATGTAGGAGTCTTCAAGTATACCCACACTAACACTACAAGGTGTTCAAATTTTAGGTCAGAAATGTGTGTTAGAAGCAAATCTGAACACTATGGACTATGAACACTATTTATTTTATGTGGCCCACCTCATGAAATACAACTGAACATTTTGTCTGTGAGACCAGATTAGCACTACTCTAAAGCATATTACTTTAAAAGTTGATGCTGATGCTGACTCTTCAATACCAGCTGGTTTGCTCTGTGGACCTAGTCCCACTGGTGTGCACTGCTCGCTAACATAAACACAGTCTTTCTACACTGAACAATGGGAAAAATCTGGATTTGTACTGCATTTTGTTTATCTTCAGGGAATGCAGACCCATACTAAGTTATAACCTTTGTCCTAAGATGCAAAACCTGCTGATAAACCTATGTCTGTTCCAGGAAGCAATCACTATCATGTCAAAGAGGAGAGGGTGATGTGGTACCAAAAGTGTCTGGCATCATAGCATGTGGACAGCTGGGAGCCAAGGAGAGTTTATGTTGGAAAGTGCTCTGAGCCCCAGGAAGTTTTAGCCTAGCCTCACATATTTCCAGACCCATGGAAACAGGGAGATCCCAGTCCATTGTAGGACTTTCTTACTATTTAGTGTGGACAGTGGTTTTATGGGCCCAATCCATTGCTGACCACATCTTGTCTTACCCTAATCACTCCCGGCTGAGCCATGACCAGCAGGGCAAAACTTCCCCTGTTGGCTGGAGAAGGGCACCTTGGCAGTACATAGCTAGTACATGCCAGGTCTGGCATCCTGGCTCTCACCAAGGTACATCTGATGCTTTCCTTCTGCAAAACAAACAGTAACTCTCGAACCTTTTCGGGAATTAAATTAAACAGCAGATAAATGGGAGCTGATGGCAATAATTTATGTGATCTTTTGAATGACTTGATTATAATACAAGTCAGGGCACAGCACAGAGTAGAAGCCCTGCATATGTGTGTGGTAAAGTTTCTGGGAAATAACTGGTGGAATTGCTGACTTATAACTGGTGAATTTCACCACATAAAATGTCTCTTTTTGCTATTGTTCTGTCATGGGCTGCAGGATCTTCCCATCACTTCAGATCTGGCAACAACGCAGCATAATAGCTACCCTTCCATGAAAGGAGTAGGATGTTACATTTCTACAGCTTGGAAATTCATTTATTTGTTTTGCCAACAAACAGAAAGAAGCTGAAAAGTGTTTTGATTCACAGGTCATTTTATTTTCACTAAGCAAAAGCCCTTAACTTCTTATGTCAGTGTCTTATCAAACAAGTTCCTGTTGTCACAGGTATGTACTAAAGGAAAAAAATGTGTTCAGACAAATACACATCGAAAGGTTGAAAAGATATAAATGATCCCAGAAGAGGTATTCTTCCCCACTGCTTCAGAGGTTGGCGTGAAGTAAAGCAGTTGCTCTCTTTGAAGTGTTGCCAGCAAAAATAGCTCAGAGTAAGAATTTTGGTTTTCATAACAAATACCGAAATGTAAGAGAACTATGCATTGATGGATATACAGTATGGTTCAGTGGGACTAGACAACTCAGGCAGAATTTAGCTACAGTATAAACAAAATACCATCCAAGCCACCTTTTTTTTTAAAAAAAAAAAGATGTCAATTATGTAAAATGATACCATGATAATAACAATAGGATTCAAAGGCAGATGTGTGCCTTTCATAACCACACAGATTTTAGACTACCTTGCCTTTCAAATACAAAGATCTCACCTGCAAAAACTATGGTGGAGTGCAGGAATTCAGCTTCTCCCAGTGATCGTCTGCATGGATCACTCGTTCTCCATTCCTGATTTACCTCTGGTTTCTACCTAACTATCTATGAAACGTTTTTGTCATTGGGTTCTCCATGGTGCTCAAAGGGAAGCGATAATTTTTTGCTTCATGGACTGCATTCTAACTGCAATGCAAGGCTCCCACCAATGCTTTTTCACTCAAAGTCTTCTAAAACACCCTTACCTTTTTTCAGAAAGACGTCTAATCTTATGTCTGGAAAATTACCTGTTGGAGCAACGAAAAGTCATCAATATCATAGATGGCATAGGAGAATAGCACAGGAGACATAACATAATCTAGAAAGATTCTTACTGTTTACACTTGTAGCAGCACATCTAACCTGAATGCATCAGGGTCCTCCCCTCATTCACTTGATTGACTCTCCTGACCTGTGTGCTTGCACAGCTAAGGATAAATTAGAGGTGAGTAAAAGGTTTACATGTTCAGCTAGTTATAGCAGGAGACTAAAAGTCTATTAAAAGGCTTCAGTAGAACTAAAAAAGAAGCTTTGCTGCCAAACTCAAATAGAAAAAAAAAAAAAACTTCTTGAAAATAGAAGGAACATGTTACTGCATGTACTTGTTTTCCTAGGAGCTCACCATTTGTGATTTCATATTTCATGATGACCACGCTGCTGACAGCTCCTTTGGAAAGGTAGACAGATTGTTCTGCACCAGAACAGGGGGAAAAATCTGTCTTTACTTTTACTCATTCCTGTTTGCAAAATTTTCAGCTGCTTACTCAGGTTTGAAGTATTTGAATAGCCAGATGAAAAGGAGATTGATGGAACACATTTGCACTACACAAAGTTCCTGCTATGTATTTTAGTCTCTGCTTTGATAGGCATATCAGAGAAGGTCAGCAGAAGTGAAATGAGCTATGACTTGGGTGGTCTCTCTCAGCTGAACCTCTTATCTCCATTGAAGTGGGGCACGAAAGATTTACGAGGCAGACATGATCTGAATAAGCCTGGAGACTCTGTCTTTCTCAGAACATTCCCTGTCCCTCAGCATTAAACTTTTATAGCATGTACCTCACTGTAAAATATTTGGGCACGTGCTGTGCTGCCCAGCCAACCTCAGCAAGAGTTAACTACCCACAGAACAAGGTCAGGGAGATAGCTGATGTGTATCGGGAGAGCTCTCATCTCCCCAGGGCTGAACAGATTACCACTACTGAAGGTACTGTCTAATTCAATGCTTTCAGAATGCACTAACTTTGAAATTGATTTCTAAAACTAAAATGGACAACAAAATCCAAACAACTCATATCCAAGCTGTCCTGTTTATCATAAGGAATCAAAACTCACAAGAACGAAAGCATGGACTTTAATGAGGTTTAGCAGCTCTGCTTAGGATTTGGATCTCACTTGAGAACTGTTCTAGCACAAACACTCTCCCGAGCCTGTTTCTCTGCAGAGGTTGCTCTTATTGTAAACGCACCCAGTCGAATCACTCCCACATTGCTGCGCTGCTATTGTGGCACCAGGGCAAAAATATTTGGCAGGTATTTCAAAGTGAATGCTTCAGATGGAATGACGGCAGCTGAAGAGCAAAATGCCAAGATTAAGGAAAGCGTACACTCTGCTATGTGGGGAAGATTTTCTGGAAGACACACTGAAAAACTTTAGCCAAATTTTAGCGTAATTGCTTGTAACTTCTACTAGAAGCGTGGCAGTAAAGGGGTCAGTATTTGATGAGCAGTATTTACAGGGTTGTTCAGAACATTGCAGTTCTAAAGCTGAGTGAAAATAGGGTTTTAAATTCATCAGTATTGTAAAGAATACACTTTCCACTGAGAATTCTACTCTAGTAATATAAATTCCTCACAGAAAGACTGTGGCAAGTCTCCGTGTATAGAAAAAACAGATATTTTGTGTTATTGTAGTGGCACATTTGCCTCACCAAAGCTTGGACAACTTCAGCTTTTCCATTAGAAGTTGCTGTTTTCAGGGATTTTTTATAACTTGGACATCAGAGTTGGCTTCCATCTATAACTCGGTAAATAAAAGTTCAGTCTGAGATCCACTTATAATGCCAAAGTTTAAAAAAACATTATTTTGTACAAGTTTAGTTTCAGAAGAGTAAGAAAATAAAAGTTTTCTGGTCCTGTACCATTCAAAAATGCCTTCGGTTTACTAAGGCAATTTGTTAAGCAATTAGTCCAATTGCTGTAATCCCCTCTGGGGTACTAAAAAGCGAATGGTTGAGACACTAAACATGAAAATGGCTTTACCAAATGTAGTGACTACCTTTCATAAAAAAAAATAAAAAAATTGGTCTTTTAATCTGATTCATGCATGCATGCAGTGGAACTGTTCACCTGCTTGTGCCAGCAAGAGCCAGTCTGGCTGGTGGTACAGACTGAAATATGCTCTCTGCACCTCCAGGAGCCCACAAAGTCATTGGAGGCTTTCCAGTGGGCACTCCGTGGTCTCACATGCAAATATGTGTGTTTTCCATGAGCATCCCCAGCAGTCCCCCTGGGAGCCTGCTGCTTGTATGCGCAAAATGAGATCATCTCAAGTAAATGCAAGATTTAACTTCCAATTTGATTGCACATTTAGATAGGAAACAACAACAACAACAAATGCTGGTGGGCTAAAACATTCCAGTTTTGTGGTCCATCAGCGTGTTGGGCTGAGTTTAAATTCCTGTTTTCCTAATTCAGAGAGGATTTGTCATCACAGGCTTGTACCGTAACTACCATCCTGTCATGCCCCATCTGAGCTGCCTGAGAGAGGCAGAGCTGATTTCACACTCAGCTGTTGTCAGAAAGGATTTTCCCTGTACCTGCCCACCACCTTGTAGGGCTACTGTTACCCTTCTCTCACATTCATTCTTGTCTGGCTTTGGAGAGCCCATTCATCCCAGTGAACTAGACCATTGTAATGCAACCAAAAGAAGGGGATCTCTCCTGCGGACTGTCATCAGTTTCCTTGGATGTTGGGGAGCAGTAGGGTTAGTGGGACCCTGATCCACAGCATGCAGCATCCCTGTCCCCATCCCACTGCTAAGCATTACCACAGCCATAGTGAGATCTCTGTGCCCATCCGATTGCCATTTGTCATGACCTTTTTCTTTCAATTCACCCAACACATTATTCCTCCATTCATTTTCTTTGACCTTAAACACTTGTTTATTGCTCCCATACTTCTGTGCACGTGTTCCCACACAAAAGTGTGGACACATGCACTGCATTATGTACACGCAGTAAATTCAGTGCTTCTGGGAAGCAGCAAATGCTTCCCTTATGGTGTGCAGATAGTCCAACACTTCTGGACATGTCCAACTGGCTGTACATGTGCAAATCTATATTGCAGAGTATGTGCTGTAGATCTGGGGCTTTTGGAAGTCTGCAAATAGTATGCAAGTGCTGTGTCATTGATACATGCATGTATAGTTAGCCTATCCAGCTTTTTTTCTGGACACTGCACAGCTCTTATGACTATCTCACAACCACACATTAGAGTTTCTCTGTGTGTGCACATCAAATGGATCTGAGGTTTCTGGGTGCACTGAAATAGCTCTGGGTTGCTCATTATACATGGAGAAACCTCTGGCAAAAGTAGAATATTCTCCAAGTCTGGCTACAGATAGAAATTGAATGGAAAAAAATGTTTGAGACACAGCATGCAGGGTAGCCATCAATCTACAAAGCTCTACATAATTCCAGCTTTCAGATCTGACTTTTTTGCACCTTCAGGTGCTAGCAAATGTTCTGCCATGCCATCCTCCTCAAACTTCTACCTGAAGCAGGATCCCAAGTTGGCCAAGGCTTGGAGGTAGAACTGCCCCACACTTTCTGGAAAACAAGTGAATCAAGAGGCGCTGAAAGGTTTCCAAATTCTAAAAATTTTTATTAAAATACAAACTCACGAAATGGAACAAAGCATCTCTTTAAACTGACTTAGCTTAGACTTCTAGGTAAAGCAGACTACGTGAAGAGGTTTGAAGATGAATCTCTTCCTTTTCCATTGCACCCTTTCCTTCACATCCTCTCACTCCCACAGTTTTATTGGTTTCTCAGGTCTGAACAAACACCAGGTCTCTCGCAGCCCGAAGAGCTTCCCTACTAAACAAACTTAATAACATTTAGGGAGGGAAAGACTTCCTCACTTCTCAGAAACTGGTGCAACAAATAGGACATTTTCCCTGATACTTCCTTTACTATACCTCCAGAAGGAGCCCTCCTGCAGCAAGTCAAGAGCAGAAAAATCACTACCCGCATCCCCAGCATCTTCCCCACTTGCATCACTCACTATGACATCCCACTGAGATGTACCTTCCTGTTCTTGTGAGTCACACAAATGTTGTTCTCATTCAAAATCCTACTTGAACATGCTTTTTCTCTAGGAAACCCATCAAAGAGATTAATGGGTAATAGATTCATATCTGAGGTAGGGATTAGGCTGGTAGGTGAGCCACTTCAGGATGCCATCCAGTTCTGCCATGCTGGAAAAAGGGGCAGGTATTAGGTGTGGCCCCAGGTGAACAAAAATGTTTAGTAAGCTGTCAAGTTCCACTGCATGTGCCAAAAATGCAAGTCAAGGCAAATGGATGTTGGTAGCACAGGCAAAAATAAACCCTTGGAGCAACCTGAGAGTAGATGTGTTGACTTTGTTTATGGCTTGTTCCACATTCTTGTTCTTTCTTCCTTGAAATGTGAGTAGATACAAAAGATACGCAGTATGTTCTGACGGCTTAGCGCAACCAGATCAGGAAAACAAACAGCAAATGAATTTCTGGTGCTTACCATAATCTCTGGGGTAGGAATTCACCTCACTTGTTTGCAGCCATGGGAAAACTGGATGCACTGTGTGGGCTGGTTCATGCTTTTTCTACAGCCAAAGGGAGAGATAGATATCTTCAGAGACCAATCTGCCCAGTACAGGTGTCTTAGAAGGTTGGTTTCACAGTTTCTACAAGCTGATTTAAGTGTGGTCTGCCACTAAATGGGTGTAGTTTTCCTTTCTGTACAAATAGCAGGTTGTTCTTATCACAACAGTAGATAATGGAGGGAACTAGACTGCGAAAACATCTATCTGAAGGTGCAAGGATATTAGCAGAAATCCCAGCACACTCCTTAGTGTTTCTATCCTACCAGTTCTCCAATCCGATGCACCATGCAGCTCAACAAGGGGATGCAACACAAGACTGTTCTTCTGGCTTTTGCTTTAGTGTACATAAAGCCATCATGAAATCACAGCCTAAGGTAAATCTCCACCTACCTATCCCTCTGTATTTTTCAAAGAAAATAATAGCAGAAAAATATGCTTGTTCAAAAGGTTTAAAAGTATCTTTGTAATTTCAATTCAGGCACCACAGTACTGAGAAAGAAACAGATAAAGAATTTAAAGGCTAGGCTATAAGTTCCAAGAAATTATAAATGCCTGTAAATCCACTTTCACTTGTAAATCCATACAAGCAATATTTTTTCAAGGTTTTAATGGTGGAGTCATTTCAGCCTGGACCAACTTGAACAGGAGAGAAGGAAGAGGTACTGGAGTGACACTGAAACTGGTTCAGAACAGCAAAGTTCCTTATTATGCATAGTCTTTTTCTATAAATAACATTTATGCTGTCAAATAATTACATTATGTTATGTTAGAATTAATCTGGGCAACTGTTCAATTTTTTGTGTTCATGTGAAGAAAGGATGTAAAGAATGTTAAAATACAGCTACAAAATTAGGAAAGTAGTAAATGTTCTCCAGACTGAAAGAGACTTGCTTCAAAAGTGGTAGCTGAGATGCCCTGATGCCAGTTTCCCTAACAGCCAACAAAAATATAACTATTAGGGAACGGGTAAAAGTCAGTTTCATGAGTGTTTGCTAAAACGGTTCATCTGGTAAAGCTGGTACAATCTGAAGCACTGGCCATTATTTCAATAAAATAACTACTCAGGTAAGGATAATCACATCTTATCTGATCAACAAACCTTGTAGCTGTTCTGCATGCAATGCATTTTTTTTCTACTCCTGCAAAGGCAGGTGGAGTAACAGCAGCAGAATGGGAAAATCATCTGACTTCAAGGTAAGACAAACAAATCTGAAAAAGCAGAGGTCATGAAATGTGTTTATCTGAAAATGTGTTGCCTACATATGGAAATGCTGAGGCAGAAGAACAGCTAGATGCATATTCTAGAGGTGGTTTAAAGTATGTGTCTGGAGAAATGCTCTTACCTAATCAAACCACTGGAAGAATGAACCAGTACGTGAGTCATGTTCAGTTGTGGTATTGCATCTGTGTGGCTCAGGGGGAATGCCTCACTCCTCTGGGTACAGCAGCTTTCCTCACTAAGCAGAAATGTATCTAGTAAGTATACGCATGGAACAGTCTTGTTGGCGCTAAGGCTTCCTAATCTTTTCATAAGAGAACATGTATGGAACTGTGGGTTCGAAGAGACCCTTAAAGGACATCTAGTCCAACTCCCCTGCAGTGAGCAAGGACATCTACTGCTAGATAAGGTTGCCTGGTACAAAGTATTGCCATGTCTAACTTCTCTAGATGTCTAGAGACACTGAAAATGTACCTGTACTGAAAACAAGAATTTACTCCAGGTGCAGTGGTTCTCTGATTGTGCCTATTAACCCCCACCTACTTTGAGAAGATTATAGTATAATCCAGACACACAGTACATCACTGATCTTAGAGTTCTGATCTCAAGTGAAGGTCCAGCTCCTCTCTTGCATTTGCTAGCCTTGACCTCAAAGCTGCCTTTTGATGGTTCCTGAATCATTCATACTATAGAACACCTTCAGGGATCACAGAACCATAGAACAGCTTAGGTTGGAAGGGACCCCAGGGATTATCAAATTCCAGCCTGTGGGAATACAAGAAAGGATATTCAGAGAAGAAGGTGCAGCGCAAGATAAACAGCATGAGAAAGCAAGACTAAGAACCAAGGACACCTCCAGAACAAGAAAAACCAAGTCAAGTAAGCTACGTAATGGCCACATGTTCATGACCCTGAATGGGGGAAGAGGGCACGACTAGGAACCACTCATGACTCTAATTGGATAAACACCTGCATGCACAGTTAAGGAGTGTTTGTGGAATGTTTCGTTGACATGTAAAGGTGGGTGGGAAAGTTAAAAGAGAAAACTCGTGAGCATATGTAAGGGATGTTAGAACCCGTAATAAGCGATTTGGATCGTTCACATCTGAGTCTGAGCCTCAGACACTGCACCAACACCCCTACCACAGGCAGGGCCACCAACCTCCAGATCTGGTACTAGACCAGGTTGTCCAATGCCCCATCCAACCTGGTCTTGAGCACCTCCAGAAATGGGGTGTCCACAGCTCCTCTGGGCAGCCTGTTGCAGCACCTCATCAATTCCTCTGTGAACAACTTCCCCCTGACATCTAATCTAAATTTTCCTTCTTTGAGCTTAAAACCAGTCCCCCTTGTCCTATCACTATCTACCCCTATAAAAAGTCGATTCCCTTCCTGTTTAAATCCTTTTAAATACTGGAAGGCTGCAATGAGGTCTCCTCACAGACTTCTCCAGGCTGAAGAAGCCCAGCTCTTTCAGCCTGTTAAAACAAACACAAGAACAATCAAAACAACAATTTTTCTGGTCTCCTGGGTATCTTCTCATCTGTTCTACAGCTGTCCAAGCTGGAAAGAAAAAAAACTGGAAGAGTGAAGGAAAGGCTGATGAACTGCAGCTTCTTACAGAATTGATCACCTGACAGTTTATCAGAATTCAGTCCCCAACCAGCAGTGTGAGTATGGCCTAGAATATATGGTTATAAATGGAAGTATGGCATGAAAATCTCATATACATCTAAGATACTAATGATGAACACGATTTTGATGAGTTAGAAGGAAAATCAGACAGAACAGCCACTACATATATATATATATAATATATATATAATATGTATAATATGTAGATTATGTCCTGAAGAGGAAATGAGTCACATGCTGCAGATGTGGAGGATGAACAGGAGTTATGTGTCTGCAGCCACAGCAGCAGCACATAGTGTTGCACTCTGTGCCACATCATACTCTGATGTCCCCATCTCTGGTCCCAGTGTACTGCAGCTGCTGTCCAATACCAGATTTCCCAGTGATGTTCTGAAGTTTTGCCTCTTTCTCATTTTGTGTGCTATTCTAAGAGAGCCTTATCAGGAAAAAATCCTACACCTTTGCTGTGCCCTGCTCAAAGCCGAGTCTTGCTTAGTGTCAAATGTGATATATTCTGGTGCCTGCTGATCTGTATTTTCCTCTTCACTATGCAGAACATGCCAACACACTGTTTAGGAGCAGCCTATCAGTCTGGAGAAATGATCACTCCTAGCAAAGTCCTCTTATGGGATCAAGCCAGTGCTTGTGTCATTCAGCCCTTATTCATCCTTCTTACTTGAAGCTACTGTCAGTTTCCATCTCTTTACACAGAAATATAGAAAACTCTTTGAAAAGGGATGGGCAGAGGCACTGCAATCTGCTGGTAATTCTTCCCTTCTTTGTACCTCTGAAGAAAATTCTCTGGTGATTTTGAAATTTTATAAAACTGTGAAAGAAATGGACTAGGTGGAAAGCCAAAGGGACGACTTAGTCCTACTCCAGAAGATGGCATGCTAACATGAATAGGACCTGTCAACAGCCTGCTAGCAGGGCTTATGTTATCACAAACCATTTTGTTACTTGTGATGCTCAGAGAAGATAAATCTAGAGTGCCAAACACCTCAAATCACATTTCATGTTGCAGGGAGCTGGATATACTCTGAAGTTCCCATGGTCTGGCCCCCAAAATATCTGCCCTTCAGAAACTGAACATTTACTTTAAACATCTATTCAGAAGTACCTTAGAAAATAATTGTTATTTTCATAATTTTCTAAGATTTCTCTTTATTTTAAATAGACATGAATCTTGGCTTTTCACCTCTTTTGAGAGCATGGCTATCACACATGGCCACTGAATTTTTTTCAAATTGCAAGTTTCTCAAATTCTCCATTTTGCACATATTCTGCAAAAGATGACTCCTCCTGCCTTGAATGCCCCGAGGCACCTTGTATTATCCAAAGCACGTCACAGCTGCAAACATTTAGGCTACCAGCACCTACTCACTGAAAAAGTAGACTCTTTCTTTCAAGGTTAAGGCATAATATCCTACCCTTGGTAGATATCTGGAGACTTTGTGAAACAGTAAAACAACGTAAGAAAAAGTCAAAAAAGGACAGGCTCCTATCCCTCCTGCAGCAAGCACAAGAAGTCCTGGTCATGTGTCTGGGGCCACAAACACTCCTTCAGGTGGTTTCAGTCCCCAGCCAACCACTGCTGGAGGCTGGCCCTATGCTAGAGAAAATACCAATTAGAGACATTTGAAATAGTGCTTACCTCCTTTATTTACCCAGCTGAAAGGTAGGCACATAGTTTAAGCTAAGTAATCAATGGCTTCTGTGAAAAGGAGAGGATAAATCCAGCAATGTGCATCCCTCTCTACTGATGGACGCAAGACAAGTAGCTTAGGACAGCTGACTGACAGTAAATGGCTGAAGGTACATGAGATAAATTCAGCCCAAACGCATTTCCTTCCAGAGTCCCAGTGCTTATTGATTTCCTTAAGTTCACCAGAGCAAATTAAGACCATAATCTTAAGTTCAGGAAAATGAATTCTTGTGCCTATAAATCCGAGCTGGTTCTAGTGGAGTTATGGACTGGTTTCTGCAGTTTTATGCCATGTTGGCCTCTTGTCCCTATCTTGAGGTCTTTTCATAGACAGATTTTCTCTCTTTTTTAATAAGCTTCCTGGCTTTCTTGTCACAGCCTTAACACTATCCCCTTGACATAGGTTTAACACAGTGTTAGGTTTAGTATTATAACTACAACAGGGGACAGTATAAAATAATGCATCTGTCATTTACTAGAGTGAGTAAAGCTGAAATTTGATGGACAAAGCTGGAATTTTTCCCTTCTTGCAAAGCAACATTAAACAATGATAGGGATCACCTAATTCCAGAAGGGAAAAAAAAAAAAAGTTGAAGGAATGCTATGGTAGCTTTCGAAATAAGAAAACCTCTTTCTGTGTTCACTGCAAAAGATCAAGAGTCTGTCAAATTTGAAGTTATTGGCTCTGCTTAACACTTGCAAAGCACAGTATAGACTGTTTTAGCCATTTGTACTTCATGTTTTATATAATAATTTCCAAAGTCAGAAATGAAATCAAAATAAAAGGCATCAGCTAACATAAAATGGCACAAGATTAAAAACACTTAGCAGCCGTAGAACCTGGTGAGAAAGAACAAAGAGATTTAAAAATCATCATATTTTATAGCATTAGAATGCCACACNAGATAAATTCAGCCCAAACGCATTTCCTTCCAGAGTCCCAGTGCTTATTGATTTCCTTAAGTTCACCAGAGCAAATTAAGACCATAATCTTAAGTTCAGGAAAATGAATTCTTGTGCCTATAAATCCGAGCTGGTTCTAGTGGAGTTATGGACTGGTTTCTGCAGTTTTATGCCATGTTGGCCTCTTGTCCCTATCTTGAGGTCTTTTCATAGACAGATTTTCTCTCTTTTTTAATAAGCTTCCTGGCTTTCTTGTCACAGCCTTAACACTATCCCCTTGACATAGGTTTAACACAGTGTTAGGTTTAGTATTATAACTACAACAGGGGACAGTATAAAATAATGCATCTGTCATTTACTAGAGTGAGTAAAGCTGAAATTTGATGGACAAAGCTGGAATTTTTCCCTTCTTGCAAAGCAACATTAAACAATGATAGGGATCACCTAATTCCAGAAGGGAAAAAAAAAAAAAAGTTGAAGGAATGCTATGGTAGCTTTCGAAATAAGAAAACCTCTTTCTGTGTTCACTGCAAAAGATCAAGAGTCTGTCAAATTTGAAGTTATTGGCTCTGCTTAACACTTGCAAAGCACAGTATAGACTGTTTTAGCCATTTGTACTTCATGTTTTATATAATAATTTCCAAAGTCAGAAATGAAATCAAAATAAAAGGCATCAGCTAACATAAAATGGCACAAGATTAAAAACACTTAGCAGCCGTAGAACCTGGTGAGAAAGAACAAAGAGATTTAAAAATCATCATATTTTATAGCATTAGAATGCCACACATTAAATATAGATTTTGCTGCTGATTATATTGTTACACATTCCATTGTTCCCATGCCATTGGCCTTCAGGACTTCATTACTTATGTAATTCCAAGATCTGACACAGCTAGAGTGAAATGCATCTGATCTCAATGAATGGCATCAGATGAAAAAAGTGGATTCTAGGAGAAAAAAATATCATTTTAATTTTACTTCAAGTCCAGTGATTGGTGACAGATGTTACCATTCCCATTTAATTATTCTTGATTCATTTTCCAAAGAAAAATACAGATAGATGTCAAAGTATTTGAAGTCATCCAGATAAAGAGTTCATTAAAACAGTATTTCTTTGCTCTTTTTTTTTTTTCAGCTCTCCATAGTGAGGGAAATCTTGCTCAGAGCAATAAATACAGTCTATAAGTTAAAAATCTCAAATGATACAGCATATGAAAGTTGCATTTTCAAGTCTGTGACTTTTATTATTAATCAAGGACTAGGGAATAGAAGAGGTAACTCAGTAGGAAGCACTCTTCAGTGAGCACTGGCACCCTGGTGTGGCCCCTCACTGCAAGAAGGACACTGAGGCCTTGGAGCATGTCCAGAGAAGGACAGCAGAGCTGTAAAGGGTCTGGAGCACAAGTATTATGGGGAGTGGCTGAGGGAACTGGAATTGTTCGTTCTGGAGTAGGCTCCGGGTAGACCTTATCACTCTCTACAACTGCCTGAAAGGAGGATGTGCAAGGGGAAGGTCAGTCATTTCTCCCAGGCAGCAGTGCTAGGATGAGAAGAAATGACCTTAAATTGTGCCATGGAAGATACAGGCTGGATGTTAGAAAAAATTTCTTCCTAAAAGGAGTGGTGAGGCATTGGCACAGGCTGCCTGGGGTGGTGGTGGAGTCACTATCCATGGAGGTGTTCAAGAAACATGGAGATGTGGCACTGAGGGATGTGGTTAATGGGCAATACTGGTTGTAGGTGGATTGATGGTTAGACTGGATGAGCTTAGAGGTCTTTTCCAACCTTAATGATTTTCTTATTCTAAAACTCCAGCACAGCACTGAGTCAAAAGAAAAACCTCAAAGTGAAATATAATTAGCACCTATATTCATAGTTACAGATACTAATGTACTTAATAGGTATAATTTATATGAGGAAATACATCTAAATTACAAGAAACTGGCAGTATGAAATAAATATCTAAAACCTGTTTTTTCTTCATACCAGAATATGAGCAGACACCTGTCAGCCACACGTCTTAGTGGACAAAAGATTGATACAGACTGAGAATTTGCCTCACTTTCTCAGCCCACCTGTTCCACCTGTCCTGCAGGTGGCCAGATAAAAAGCTGTAATGTTTCTGAGAAAGAAATATAAAAACTATTAATTATTACATTTCTCCTTTTTATTCTAAAGAACCAGAGCTATTTTAATTCAAAAACCTACTTCAATTTCTGGTTTTCCTATGCATTATTTTTAAAAGAAATACACATTACCATAATCTTCTTCAATAACTTCTTTATGTAACTGTGATCAAAAAGCAAGATTTCTCTTTTTAAATCTTTGAAAGTGTAGTGACATTAATACCTGAATAGAAGAAGCTCATTTCTTGGAAGAATAAGATGTGGTTAACAAAAAATGTGTGTAAATGATTTTTTAATATGATTCAGGCAGCATTTATTTAATTTAATAAAGAAAAAGCTTTACAGAGGTACGTTGAAAAAAATTTCCCCCAATGTGTGAAAGTACAGCAATGCTATATTGCATTTCCTAGGCAAATGCATCTCAGGTATTTGAGGTGCTCTGATAGTCTGCTCCTAGAGTGGAGATGAATAACTGAATGAAGGCATTCAGCACAGGTGTGCAAGCTGTCATCCACAGAATGGTCATCCCTCACCATTAACTTTGTTGACAACTTTATATTGCCCGTGGTATATCCGATTTCCAGTCTACTCTCTCTGTTATTCATGCTTGTCACTGACATGAAACTTTTGCAGATGTGTGTGGTTTGGATATAAGAATAAAACAATTCACATGGCAGAGCCCAGGCTCAGAGAGCCAGTAGATGCAGCAGATCCCTTACAGCCCTCTGGCTACATGGGACTTCTCTCCGGGGCATGGAGACTCTGGATGAGCACCCAGACCCCAGGCTACTATTGGAGACCAACACTTGCATCAAATTACCACTCTGATTCATGGCATCCCAATTGTGTTTTTTGTTAGTGAGTCTTGTAAGCACTGAGCTCACCATCTCATTGGAGCTGCTTGTGCCTGGCAGTGCATCACATGATACTAGCTTTGGACCCACAGAGACTGCAGCAAAACAGAGCTGTTCCATAATCAGTGCTTATCAAGCATAATACTTTACTTTGCATGGTCCTACTGTCCACTTGAAAAATATCTAGTAAGATGCACTGAATTTTCTCAAAATGCAGCTTCAAATCATGGTTATGCTCCTGTTCTAAGTAACTTATTCAAGCTGCCCCCTGTTTTTTGTGTTCCTGGGTTTCCTTTGATGTGGTACACAGTAATTTGTACTACAATCTGTGCCTTTTTTAAATAAAATGCTTAATCATGTTTGATTCTCAGAGTCTTGATTTAGTTATGGATAAGAAAATTGGGTACATATTTTACTTTTCTGATTTGCTTCTGAAGATATATCCATATAATGCAATAGGTGAACTTTGTGTTCTTACATAAAATATTAGTATGTTCAAATAACTGTTTTTGGAAAGGATATTTCTCTTTGGAACAATCTCTACAGAAATGTATTTCACTGTTCTGCTAAAACATCAACAGCTGAGAGGTATGACAGATCCCTTGGCATTCTTAATGTTGACTGCACAACATATTTCTGTCACTAAAAAGAAGATATAGCGTTACTTCTATTATTGCAGTTAAGAAACTCATCCTCTCAATATGTCCTCATGCTGTTGAGCCAACAGGAATGAAAATAAATGAACCATTCCAGATTTCAGTCTTCATGCAAGAAGATGTGCAAAAAAAAAGTTTTAATGGAACAAAAAATAACACTGCATCTCTGGACTCCTGGGAAAAGTAGGCTGAAATCCATAGAATGAAAAAGGTGCATCTCTGCTATTTAATGACAGCTCTTATCAGCTGGAGTCTAGAACTGTTCTAAAGAGCTGACCCTTGGCCCTTTGAGTAAAAGCTAAGCTCGTTTCTAAGCTCTTCCCAGGGAATTCTTCCTATAGCTCTTCTGTGAAATGTCTCCCATTTACCCATGACAGGTACAGCATCTCTTGGACAGAGGATTGGCATGAGAGGAGAAGCAGTTCAAGTTTTGTCTCTAGTCACCCATTACACAGTCCTGCACTTCCAAATAAATGCCCCAATAAATAACTCAGTCCCTCAGTTCTTGTATTTTTCCTTGTGCTCCTATTGCACATAACATGTGTTCCTATGCTGTCCTGCAGAGTGAACTGTTTCCAAAGCAAAATTTGTGCCCTACTCTGGAAACATTTCAGTCCTTCAGCTTCTGCCAGGTTCCTCTCCCTCTCCTTTACAGTCTCTCAGAACTATCTCAGCAGATGTTTCATTACTAGGCTCCTTCTTGCACCCTCATATTGCATCCTAGAGCATGAAGCACTTGCCTTCAGGTTTCTGATGTAAAAGTACCACATGGCTGGGCAGCAACACAACCTTCATATTACTGTAGGCTAATTGAAACAAATAATTACTTTTCATGAAAAACTTTAGATGCTACTTCCATTGTGCCTACTGGGATGAACAACTAAACACTCAACTCTATCTCCGTGAGGTCATCTGGAATGCATTAACTTACACAGCAGTGAGAAGTTTCACGCAACACACAGCAGCCGCACCCAGATGATCATAGCATTGCTGTGGTCTTTGAATCACGGCTTAAAGCCAGATAAATCATCCTGAATGAAGGAGGCTTATATTTAAATCCCACTTGGGCCCAAGAGTTCAAAGAAAATTTTCCAAAAAGAGTGATATAACCTAAGGAATAGGATACCTTCCACCACCTCTTATAAGGTAGTAATTCAATAAATAAATTAAAAAAAGTCTTAAATGTAAATGCTAGCTTGTCCTATTCACCTGAATTCCTGCTACACTACAAAACTGTGCTACCTTCTGATTGTTCTTCCCCAAATTTAGAATCATAAAATCATTGGAGTTGGAAGGGACCCTTAGTTCAAAATATCACAGACGTCTTGAGTACTCAGGCATCAAATCTTAGGCAGAGAAATTCCCACCTGACAAACTGGCACAGGTGTAAGCAAGCAATCTCTTGGATGATCCACCTGATTAAACCTACCAGGCCTTCCAGAGGATGAGTGGGAGTGAAGTTTGTGCTGATGCTTCAGATTCAGGTATCTGAGCATCAGCTATCTTGAGTTTCAGGCTATTAACAGCTTTTTAAACTCTTCCCGTACTACCTTAGAACATTAAAGAGCTCACAGTCAATATATTTTCTTTGCTGAGCTTAAAGATTGCACTTTTGCTTAGCTCTTGTGTGAAATATGACAGGCAGGAGGAAGAAGAGATCATCTGTGGCTCTGGCTGCTATTTCAGTCTAACTTGAAGCCAATGAATAGCTTGGCCCTAAAACTGATCCTCATATTACCTTCTTACTGAGATAATAATTGCATTCAAGTATAGTTTTTCCTGTAGATGTAAAAGAAGGCTGAATTCAGTTATTTGTTTGCTTGCACACTTTTCCTGGTGTCATTCTAAGAAAAGTAAGGATAGTCTGTGAGACGGATAGAGATTCAGTTAATAAAGACAGGCTTACTAATGGATATAACACTGAATTCACTGGCATCCTCAGTTGCTAATGGAACCTGAAAGTTTTCAGGAAGATATTCCTGTTCCATTTGGCATGATATACGTCCTCCTCGTGCTGACAGCTCTGCAAACTTACATTTTTAAAAATGTATTTTCTTAATGCATTTTTTGGCTAACCCAGTTGTCCTCATTACCTCTGAAACACTTTATTCTAACTCATGTTAACCAGCTTACAGAGATACCAACAACATTCCTTTTAACCAGGATCAATTGACCAGACTTAGAGAATTGCTGGTATTTAAAGAAAGTTCAAGCCCTTTCCTGACTGCTGTAAGTCTCTGAGTTTCTCATTTCTGTGGTTCATTAAAAATATTCTTCTGTCTACGCACATAGAAGACATTACTGTATTTTTTCCCAAGATTACCTCCTTTCTTTTCTCCTGTTAACTGCTGCTCATGCTGATAAAAAACAAAGTAGCAATGGCTCCTAAGCTGGAAAACAAGGATACTGAGGCAGTTCTCAGCCTTTCTCAAAGATGTTTCTCACAGCATGAAGCTTCCAAAAGAGCAGACCATGACAATTTAACCTGTATATACTTGAAGCTGAAGTGCTAACTGCCTCATTTGAGATCACAAGTGATTCAGGCCATTTTAGCAGTGATAGAATCAACCAAAACAGGGCTTCTGGAGTCTCAAGAAGTCTGTGGAAGATCCAGAGAGAGCATTTCCAGGCAGAGCAATCTACAGTTGTACAGGTTAATCTACAGTTCAAGGATAACAAAGATCAATAGATGTTGCATAGGGATAGACTCCTGAAATGAGAGTTCTAAGAAGTATATTGTGTTCTCAGTCCATTTAAACTGTGGAAAAGTCTATCAAAGCTTTACTCAGAAATTTTGACAGAACTATCAAAATGTTCCATCCCAATATGAAGATCTGCCAGAATCGTATATCTTTGTGATTGATTTTCCATGAATTTCATAGAATCATAGAAAGAAAAATTCTAATGATATTGAAACTGCATTTCAGCTTTTGATAATGTTTGATTTCATTGTTTTCAGTTGCCTTATGTCAGCATCACAATACTGTATTTAAAAATATATATATACCAAAAAGTCATTAATTGCATGGAGATCATTATTTTATTTGTTTGTTTTCACTAAATCAGAATGGGGTTCTTCAAATAACCTGGAGTTATTTGAAAGATGTCTGGATGTGGAGTTTAGGGACATGGTTTACTGTTAAACTTGTAGTGTTAGGTGAATGGTTGGATTTGATGATCTTAAAGATCTTTTCCAATCTAAATGATTATATGATTCTAGAATTCTATTAAATTAAACTTGAACATTTCTAAATCATCTGTAAAAGAAGGTCTCCAACCTCTGTAGATCCCTCACTTCTGCATGGGTTCTATTTAATTAGTCTCCAGGGTAGTAAGGTAAATGATCTAACATTGGAAAGACTCTGCAGAAGTAATCGATCTGCCATTGCATTCAAGAAGAATCTCCAACAGAACACACCATTCTTTATCTAGCCAGCAATAAAGTAACTTAGGAGATGCATCCTTTATTTGTTGTACCTACTCTGTTTCAGATTGACACAGATGACTGCTGAATTCTCTCCGACATGACAGATTTCAACAAAGTGGAAGTTTAAAAGATGTAGAAAGATTGATAGGAATATTTTATGATAAATTCCTTGCAGATCTCTTCATACAATTCTTTTACCGTGATATGTTTAGTGCATAACAATGATGATAATGTACAAAAATTTATTTTATCTAGGAATTCAAGCTTCTACTGATGACATTAAAATTACTTCCTTAAGATTATTTCTACCATGAACTGAATTAAGGAACCTTTACAAAATTAAAATACAGAACATCCATAGATTCTGTCATTTTGGAGAAGAATTTACAGCAAAGGCCAAATGATGACTGTTATACACTACCTAACTTTGATTCAAATGGCAGGCTATTGAATGTTAGTTTTATTCTGGAAAATTGGGGTTAGCTATTGAAGGCTATCCTGCAATCACTTGTCTTCTGCCAAAATGTTTACTTTCATTTACTCTATCCCACCTTTACTTCCAGCATTGGACATGAATTTAGTAATGATTGCATACATAAGGCTGGCAGCCTCAGGAAATAGGAGCTTTTCTTTGCTAAAAAAATAAGTGCTACACCCAAGAGAGCATTTATCACATAGGTCTTCTGCTCTCAAGAGTTTTTGAAGCATGGTTTCATTTTGTTGGGGTGGTAGGCTTTGGCGATTAATTCTTGTTTCAAACCATAGAAGCATTGAGCTGCTAGACAGGCAAATAAGGGTCTCCTTCACAGAGCGCTGTAGTGGTGATTGTAGAAGTCAGAGGGGACCATCTGCAAGAGAGAAGCAAGTCTTTCAAATGTAATTTCTGAGCAGGTGTATCATAACCTTATATATATTCAGTCTTACACAACACACTGCCTTCAATGGGAGCATTGCCCGAACCTGCCACACCACCATGGTACAGTGGAACAAGGCAATAGCACATTGAATATCTCAGTTCCTGTCTTAACATGTCCACCTTTCTTCTTCTTTGGATAAGTTGCAATTTTTTCCTTTCCTATTCTTTCCATCAGTTTTACCATTCCTTCTATCACATCACATCTTTTTTTCCATTATTTTTAATGTTGTTATAAGCTCATTATTGTAGTATTTGTCACTCTCTAATTAGCTACCAGAAATTTATGATTTCTTACACTTTAGTTGCTGCTATTTTATGCCTATGCCCTCTTCGCAGATACAACCCTACCATGGGATGTGCTTACCACCTAAAAGTACTTCTCCCAGGTAACAGCTTGATGACCTAATATGTTCTTCTTTTTACTCTTTATGTGTTAATCTGTACACTTTTGACTATTTTAAAATATAGTGGACATCCCATTGAACTTCCTTGTGTCTGGATCTGGTTTTCATTATTATATACTCTGTTACTCAGGAAGTGTTCTTAAATTTCAGACACAAGGACAACAGAGCAGAAACTGCTTCAACTTTGCAGTCTTGTGCCATTCTGGAGGGAGGAGGAGCTGTTCTGGTTGGAGTTACCATCTTTGCATCATTTCCATGTAAAGTGTAATTAACATTCTGAAGATAAACATTTATAATAATTTTCACATCTCCATATTGATTCTTGAAGATTATTTCCATGTGAGTGTTAAAAAAAAACACCTAAATTAAAATTTATTGAAAAGTATGTTATACAGTGCCATGCAGATCTTGACAACTGTGTAAATCTTTCACTCCTCATCACACCATCTTAGCACTATAACAAAGCAGAAGCCACTCTCCTCTAATGTCAGTTTTGACTAATGTTGCTGCTAATGTGGATACTCAAACCAAGGAACAGACTCCCCCATTGCCTTTCTCAATATAGAAAGTCCAGGTTTTGCTCTAGTATTCAAGAAAAGTCTCTTGTTTTCCATGGAATTTCAACTGTTGATGCCAAAGTCTAAATTAATCCTTTTTCATAGGGGAATGAACAAATTTCCCTGATGGCACCAACACAAGTCTCATTGCAGCCATGCTTGTCCCCTGTAGACTTTGTTCTAATGGGAATGCTAATGGAGAGCCATTTTGCTGCCAGCCTGGTAGCATGACATGGCTGCTCCAGGAGCCTATGACCCAAGAATGTCTGTTCTTTTTTCCTATGCTTCAACAGCACCGAGTCGTCTGGACCACAAATGATGCAGGAGAAAGTTCAGTATATGGGCTGCAATGCTGTGTCCTGCTGCAAAGGGTGGTGACCACAAATGTTTTTAAAAAAATTGAACATAGGAAACATCTGTGCCTCTCTTCTGTCCAGGTTTATTTTTCCAATACTTTATATACCACTGATATTTCAGTATGACTCTTCCATCAGAATAGAAGAAAAGTAAAATAGAAACATGCAATGTTTCATTGAAAATAATATTTTTATTGATGTGACAAATTTGATCAAACAGTCTGCATTACTCCTCAACTCCAAACCCCTTTATTCACCTCATCTTTCTGTTTCCCTCTTTCAAAAAAGCACTTTGCTTTCCTGTTAGGCTGCTCAGCCTGTCAGCTTCTTGCTACTTCTGGGATGTTTGGCTGCCCTCAGAGCATCATATGACTTCAGTTAGCTCAGGGGGCTCCAGCTGTGCTCTTAAATGTCATGGACAGAGGTAACAAAAGGGGAGAGGGTTAAGAGAATCAAATACATTATTAGACATTTCTTTTAAATCCTCTTGCAGAAGATGTAAATCACATGCTTGGCAGGCAGACTTAGGGATGTCACATGTGGGTTTGTTTGGTTTTTCCTTGATTATATCCCCGAACATTTGCTATTTCTTACATTTTTTACCCTTGTTTGTCTTACTCATTCCACATTTATTTCTATTTAAGTCCAAGGGGTCAGAACCTAGGATAAAATGTTGACAGTTCCTGCAGCTAATACAAGAGTTTTCTAATCCAAGCTATTTGGGAATCTTTTCGAGATTGCTCACAATTGAAATATATTCTGGCTCTTCTCTCTGTTGGCCCAAAAACTAAGCTTCTTGCCCCTGACTGACAGAAACCACAACTCAGGGCAAATTTCCAGTCTGCAAAGCACTGCAGTACATAATTATTTCCAAATACATTCGTAGACTCAACAGAAGTTGAAGACAGAGTGATTAAGTTCATTAACTAACCTATGAGCAAGAAGATCAAGGTATTACCTTCTGAAGACATTCCTCACTAGTTTACCTGGGGCAGTCCAGTACCTGCTAAACTGAAGGACACTTCCTGGCTACCTCCAGTGGTCCATCCACCATCCATTGGTCTGAAGCAACTCCCTCAGTTAGGGTCCCACAGCACGCTGGAGGCTTGTGCATCTACGGGAAGCTGATGACATACAGACAATTCAGCCCCACTGTGCTCTGTGTGGACAATACTAGTTTTTCATAGGAAACTTCCCCTTGAGGGAAAAAGAAAAATCTATTTTGTTGAGAAAAGTTGGTTTTTTTTAAAAAAAAGAATGCTCAGTTTCTTTCCTTCTAAAACTGTGAAGCACTTCAAAACTGAAAAGATGAAGAGGACTTAGGCTTTTGGATTAGATGATCTTTGAAGGTCCCTTCCAACTGAAGGACCTTGGATAAGTTTCCAACAAAACCACTTGGTATTTGCCTTCTGGTTCCAGTTATACTGCAACCAGGTTGTGCTGAAAAAGTAATGAATGGGGAAAATTGCTTAAGTATCTTTTTGTATTTTATAGATAGGTGATAGATACATTTGCACTGTAATTGAGAAATTAAGATATAGTAATGCTGATGGAAGAATTCACATCACCTCTTTGTGTGTCCTGAAGTTCTGTCTAATAATTTTGTTATTCTTTAAATACAAGTCAGTTATCATTGACCAGGCAATATTTTGTTTGAGTGTACATCTCAGAGCATTCAAATGTTGTCAGTAGCTATGAATGATTTATCTCAGCTGCTAAGATTAGGTTCATAGGTGATTATTCATCTTTTCCATTGACACTGTGCTGCCCACAAGCCTTTTTGGATACAATTTTGTAATAGTAGCTCTGAAAAGTGGACATTCATTTTTGATTGAACTTATTTTTGGTCCCATAAGGGTGACTTGGAGAGTGAGAGTAGAAGAATGGTAGATTATGTATGCACAAATGCAAGAGGGTCTGGAATCATCCTACTCGTATTTGTTTGAATGCCACTGCAGCCACAGAGACATTTACCACTGACTTCAAGAGGAAGAATAGGAAACCTCACATACAACAGTTCCCAAAATCAAGACCATTTTTTTGCTATGGTGACAGCTCAATAGGCACTGCTGAAAATCTTGCTAATTTTCCCAATAAGATTCTCCAATTTTCAGCAAACTTGCAGAGAGTGGTTCCACACCATGAAAGAGAATGTGGAAGCTGTCATTATTGTATTATCTTTATTCACAGTTGTGGTTTGATATATATGTAATGAAATTAGAAAGACAGCACATGTGTTCACCACCTGAACAGATGAAAACATCACTGTGAAAGGATAAGATGACAAAATATGTTCCTCTGCAGTTCCAAGGTGCAGTCCTGCATCTGTTAAATGTTTACTTCTATAAAACTATCTGAGGAGAAGTTTCAATTTCTGAGACCAGGAAAGGGTCTCTGAAGGAAAGACTGTAAAATGGATGAGCTTTTCCAGGAAAATGAGATTTGAAATCTTGAGGAAAGAAAGCACACTCCTTCTAGCAACTGTTTTCAAAACTGATCTGATTTCATAAGCTCAAGGGAGCTTTGTTAAAGTGCATAAAGAGAAACCTGAATAACAAGCGAGCACTTAAATGTAACATCTGAAATGTTCAGTGCTGTATTGCGCAAGTGCTCACTGCCTCTTTCTCCACCTGCATCTCTCTGTCTCTTTCCCATACCACTTTCCTGTCATAAAAATGAACCAAAAAGAGGGCAATAAAGCATAGAAACAAAAGCGTGTTGTCTCTTTCTCATCTGACCTCAAAAGGGAATTTGTTCTCTCCTATACCTCCAGCATCAGAAAGAGCAAAATAAAATGTGCATCTACAAAAACCTGATGGCTCAGGATAGGGAACTGCATGAAAGTCTTGCTGGGCAACACAGTTACGCCAACCAGGGATAATCTTTTAGCTGCAGTGATGGCAGTGGAGTTGTGATAGTTCACACCATCAGAGCATCTGGCCAAATACATTGAACTCCATTAGTACAGCTGTTATAGTGCAATCCAACCAGTATTAGTGCAAGCAGGTGGCTCATACTAGTAGAGCTTGGTTGCTTAATAAACATCTCATTTCCACACACACAGATGAGCCCCAAATCAGCCACACTGCAGGACGACTTCAGCCCCACCAGCTGGAGGACGCCTCTCACCTTTGAAAAAGGGAAGGAGCTCTCCAGATCTTCTTTCAGACTGAGGGAGGTCACTGCACATATTGCTATGAGATTTTGTATGGAATACAGGTAAAGGCATTTTAAGATTCTTGAATATTTGTTGAGGAATATTTAGGGGAGCACATGAAGTCAGGGAAAGGAGACATCAGGGTGGTTTGCGAAGGAATAAACATGAGAAAATAGAATGATAAGGATAATAAAAGGGCTACTTACGTGGAAATAGTTTGCTAGTCAGTTCACTGGTCTGCCTGTGCCCTATGCCTCATCTTACGCAGTTCCTTTCTCATTCTTTCCTGGATGCACATATAGGAGTCTGAATGCAGCTATGGTGCTATGACCAAGGCTTAGAGGTCCATGAGTCCATAGGGCAGCACAGGGGACGAGTATGGATGTACAAGAGAGTATGTGGTTGCTATTGAAGATCAGGCTGGATGAGCCAGAGTGAGGTGTCTTAGGAACTAGAGGAGTTAGTGTGTTTTTGAGTGGGGAACCTTGGCAAGGTATCTCCTGGAGGCACAATGTGGCCCCACACAACTGTCCAAGGAGTCATGGTGTCTTGTGATTGACTGGGAAGTATAAGTGTTGGAGTGTGCAAAGCGGGGTCTGTAACAGCAGCTGGAGTGGACAGGCTTGTACCTCCAGATACCGGCAACTGGGAACACTGAGATCCACAGGCAACTACTGGACAGACTGTTTAGCCCAGCTTCTGGAGGGATTGTAACACACTTATACATATTCATTATACATTTATTATCCCCCTAAGGAGCTTCCATCCTGTTCAACCAGAGACAGGAGTATAATAAGGCCAGTGGTACTCTTCATGCTTGTGTGAGTGCTGTGTGTGTCTCCTGTGATATCTGTGATCAGTGCCAGAGATATATGCACGTACATGTCACATATCTATACACGTTTGGTGTGCATATGCTTACTGGGAATACAGGCTCAACCTCACTACTCTTTGTACTGGTACCACGTAGCTGAGGTTCCCTTTCCCCTATCAGGCTACGAGATGTAACAGAGTTTCGTAACAAATGAGTAAAATGTACTACTGAATTGTGATTTAAAATCTTATTTATGAGGGCTACTTCAAAACCAATGCCACATATTTTATTATGTTGGCCCACAACATCAGGGGCAGATGTTGATGATATGGCAGTAGAGGCTGACCCTTCCCACCAATATCCCATTATATATTGGTGCTGTGTGACAGATAACTGCAGTGGGGTAGTCTGGAAGAATGCAGTCTGGCATGGCAGTGTGTATGAACCAAAGGTGTGTCACTGAATTCCTCCATGTAGAAAAAATTGCACCCATTGACGTTCATTGAAAAAGTGGATGGGAGACCAATACGATGGTGGGTGGTACATTCTAGCAGCATTTGGTTACAGCATCATGAAAGATGATTCACGTTCTGAAGGTCCACGCACAGCTGTCACACCACAAAATAAAGTGTGTGTCAGCTGCTGTACAAATCAGTGGATTACAACCTGGGAACTGGTTATGGATCTGAATATTGGTTTCAGTGCATTGGAAATGCAAGCTGGGACCAAGTTGGGAGGAAGTGTTGATCTGCCAGAGGATAGAAAGGCACTACAGAGTGACCTGGATAGACTGGATCAATGGGCCAAGGTAAACCATATGAGTTTCAATAGGGCCAAATGTCGGGTCCTGCATTTTGAACACAACAACCTCAAGCAACCCTTGACTTGGGGAGGAGTGACTGGAAAACTACCTGATGGAAAGGGACCTTGGTGTACTGTTAATGGTTTACAGGATGGTTTAGCCCAGTTCTCTGATGAATGAGGAGAGGGGACTCACAGACCCACATCCTGGGAAAGGGAAAGAGGAAAAGGGGGAAAGAGGAAAAGGGGGAAAGAGTAGGGAGATGGGCCTAAAAACAAAACAGCAGCAATTACCTGGAGGAGGAAAGATGATTTACTAAATAAGACATCAGAATGAAAAATAGCATAATTTAATACAAAATAGTTGGAATTGAAGCTAATAAAATCATATAAAATGAGAAAGAGAGTGTCCAAAAAACTGAAGGCCTTATTCTAATGCTGAAGATGAGATGTCTAGGAGCACACGCTGTTGGGTCAAGCCGAAAGGGAAAAGAGAGGGATCTTCTGACTTGCCTACAGTTCTACCTTTCCCTCTGAATGGAAAACAGAAAAACTCAAAGTAATGCAAAGTCCTTTGGTGTAGATAGTTCTTCTTCTCTTCTGAGACAAATACACCCAGAACTATTGATGATCCACAGAACTGGAGCACTGGTGAGGCCCCACTGCAAGTACTGTGTTCAGTTTTGGGCACCTCAATGCAAAAAGGAAATTGAGGTGATGGAGCAGGCTCAAAGAAGGGCTTGGAGAATATGCTCTATAAGGAGCGACTGAAGGAACTGGGGCTGTTTAGTCTGGGGAAGAGGAGGCTCAGAGGAGACTTTATTGCTCTCTTCAAATATCTGAAAGGTGATTGCAGAAAGAGCTGGCTTGATCTCTTTTCACTGGTGACGGGTTGACAAGACAAGGGGAAATGGCCTCAAGTTGCACCTGGGGAAGTTTAGGTAGGATATAAGGAAAACATTATTTACAGAAAGGGTTGTAAGGCACTGGAATAGGGTCCCCAGGGAGGTGGTTGAGTCACCAAACCTGAATATGTTTAAAAACCATCTGGATGTGGTGCTCAGGGACATGATTTAGGGGTGGGTTGTTAGGGTAGTATGGTTAGATTGTGGTTGGACTTGCTGATCTTGAAGGTCTTTTCCAACCTGAGCAATTCTAGGATTCTAAGATTCTATAAAATGGCAGTGACAATGTTGGAATATCACAAAGTTTGCACCAGCTGGGTCTCAAGAATGCTCACACAGGAACAGAAAGAACAGCATATGTAAGTTTGTCAGGACCTGTTGAACAATATGAATCTGAAGGTGACCGTTTCCTGGATTATATTATTACCACTGATGAAATATGGTGTCATCACTACAAGCCAGTGTTAAAATAGCAGTCCAAGGAGTGGTGACATGTGAATTCCCCATTGAAAAAAAAGTTCAAGACACAGCCCTCAGCAGGTGGATTGAATTGCATGGCCTTTTGGAATAGCTGATCCTTCTGGATTTCCTGGAAACCAGACAAATCATCAGTTCTGACCAGTATATTGCAATGCTGCCTGAGCTGAAAGCTCGAACTTCTAGAATCAGATCAGAGAAGACAATCTTTCTCTTCCAACACAATAATACTAGGCCCCATACCAGTCTGAAAACTATGGGACACACTGTCAATCTTGGCTGCATTGTCTTTCCACATCCACCATATAGTCCAGATCTGGCTCCTTCTGACTTTTACATCTGTTTTGACCAATGTAAGACGGACTTCATGAGCAACATTTTCCTAGCAACAACACTGTCATAGCAGCTGTGAAACCATGGGTCACCTCCACTGGTGCAGATTTTCACAAGAGGGGAAAGCAAGCTCTCATTTGTCACTGGTAAAAAATGCCTAGCTAATGGGGGTGACTAGGTTGAAAAACACTGTTTTTCTAGATAAGAATTTGCTCTATCAAGAAGTGCTATTGTGCTCATAGTAGCTGTTGTCATTTCCTTGGAAATAAACAGGAGGCATTAATTCCTAAGCAATCTGTGTACTTAGGATGGTATCACAGGCTGATCATTCCTCACTAGAAATCTCCACAGAAGTATAGATCAGACATAGCCTGTGCTCATGAACAAATCCCTTCCTTACATTACCCAAGTCCAGAAAAATCAGAATGACCTCAGATATAGTTAACAGGTTCACAGTGATTTACATTTTTCAGGTGTAATGATGTAAGTGTCAATGTACTTCCAAGGCAGTGTGGCTGTATGATAGGCGAAAAAAATGAAGTCTTCCTGTGTAATAAAGATACTTAGTAAAACAAGGATCGATTTATATATACTGAACAAAACACTATCTGATGTGAAAATGTCAACTATTTTTGGTAAATATTGGTACAGAATTTCAAATGTCACTTGCCTTTCATTTCTCTATCCCCAAGCAATGTCCACAGCCAGTGAGTCAAATTCTGCTGTAGACTGGAGCAAATGAAAAATCACACTTCTGAGGTGAATGGAGGTGAGGTGAGCATCACACTCTTCACACAAAGAATATCATCAAACTGAGGACAGACATGTGAAAGGGCCCATTCCTAGCATCACATGAAACTCAGCTAGGTGAAGATGTCAGCATCACCTACAGGAAAGAAAAGCGCAGGTATATATAATCTACAAATACTCCTTCGTTTTCTGTACTGAACTAGACTTCCAAAACTGCCTGGTAATATCTTGCCTATGTGAAGAAACATACCTTTAGGATAACTTCAAGGCTACACGTGAGTTTTTTGAGAGTCCCTGAAGCACTTCAGCACTGAGCTTAGGCATCTCCAGTATTGGTGTGTTATGGATTTTGCTCTTGTTCCACCAATTCTGTTGAATTTTTGAAGGCAAAGACATATCCTCACTTTTCCCCAGTCATAATACCATTGATCATAGTGTTTTGCTGAATGAATGTTAAAAAAGATGGACTAAAGCATTAACATTGATTAATTCAACAGAAGTGCTGAAAATCACAGAATCACAGAATTACAGAATTGTACGGGTTGGAAGGGACCTCTAGAGATCATCGAGTCCAACCCCCATTCCTGATAACTCCACAAACATGTTTGTTTTGGGAAACTATTATTTGTTATTGTTTTAAAATTATTTTAACTTATTGTGACAAGTAACAGCACTTGGGATAGGAAGACAAGAGCTCTGTAGTCCTTGGGGGGCAATCTAATTTGTTGTTTAATACATAGCTTAAGTTACTGCTAAAGAAAATTGGCAGCAGGCAAAGGTCATTTGGATTGTTCAGAAACATATTTAACATGTTTTTTCCTCTGAGAATTACCACATTTGTTGCTCCTTTAGTGACCCTCGTTCTGTCTCATTCTTTTTTTTTTTTTTTTTTAGAAGATCAGTTAAGTAGATTATTTTCCAGGGAAAAATAGTTTTTAAAAGCACATATCTCTGTGTTCCATGTCTCAACTTCTCCAGGCTTTGTTCATGAAACTGTGTCTTTTTGCGTGAATGACCCTGATTAAAGCCAGTGTTATAAATCTAGTGAGAAGTTTACCAATTTCACCTTAATCTCACTTGACTCTTTTCTTTCCTGATCCATGCCTAGATTTGAGTCCTCAGCCTTTTTTTGCTACTTACAGACACATCTTGTCTGGTATTTCCTACATATTGAAGAGCTCAATAGTGCTACTCCACAGAATCATAGAATCTTAGAATGGTTTGGCTTGGAAGGGGCTCCAGCCCTCTGATCATCTTCATGTCCCTCCTCTGGACCTGGTGCAGCAACTGCAGGTCCTTCTTGTGTTGGGAGCTCCAGAACACCAGATGGGGTCTCAGAAGAGCGGAGTAGAGGGGCCAACCTAAATATGTGACACAAAACCAGCAAGTTCTTCCAGTAGGGAACCTTAGATCATTCCTTAGCCTCAGAGAGATTGATTTCTTTCTCAAATACCATGGAATGCAGCAGGATTCACTTTAGAGGAAGCTGAGGTGCAGCATCTTGCAGGGAGTGGAGGAGCAGCACTGAGCTCTGCTCTCTGTGACAGTGACAGGGTCCAAAGGAATGGCATGGAGCTGTGTCAGGGGAGGAGTAGCTGGAGGTAAGGGAAAGGTTCTGCACCAGAGGGTGGGGGGCATGGAACAGGTTGCCCAGGACAGTGGGCATGGCCCTGAATTCCAGAGCTCAGGAAGTGTTTGGACAGTGATTTCAAACATCAGGTTTGATTTCCATGTGATACCGTGTGGAGCCAGGGGTTGGATTCAATGATTCTTGTGGGTCTTTTTCAACTCATCGTATTCTATGGTTCTAGGATTCTAGGAGCACACCTACAACTCCTGGCTGGTGGCTAAGAGGTTTGCTGACAGCTGTTGTGTAATTGAATAACTACATGTAAGGAGTATGAACTGAAAGACCAGAGTTAATCCAAGAAGGCAGAAGCAGAGATGTGCACAAGTAAACAGTTAACAAATCAGTCATCAAAATGAATTATATGGTCTGTATTTATGCACAGTTAAGTGCCATGAGTTATTCTGATAAAAAAATCTGCCTAGTATAGAGGGACAGAACAACCCTGTGACAACAGGCCACTCAGGTCAGCTAGAATGTGTAGTGCTGTACCATAAAAATTTGTGCTCAGTTAACCTGGATTCCTTCATCATGGAAAAAACAACTTCTTCACAATAAAAGAGGTCTTATCAAGTAAAATAAGATGTAAATTCCTTGAGAGTCCAGTCAGACTCCCAGGAACTCAAGAAAACAGTGTATTCTTTTTACTGAATGTGAAAGATGCATTTAAGTTTTAAGACAAAGACATTTCCTCACACATCAAACTCATGCAGGACATAACTGTTAGCCTTAATATAAAAAAGTGAGATGTGAAATGCTCAAAGAAATATGACAGACCACCATCCATGTGGTAGGGGGAAAAGACCCTGCATTAAGTTGTTAGGATCTTGCTCTAAAAACTGTAGAATAAATCAGTCCTGCAGAGTGTCCCCAACTTCCCTAATCCTCAGATTGCCTTTACTAAGAGGAGACTTGTCTTTATTAATAGCAGGAGCTGTCTATAGCCAGTGCAATTCTGTCATGTGTCTTAGAAGCTGCTGCCCACTGCCCCATTTATGGACTGAAACTAAGGTGAAAATAGATCATTAAAACACACACTGTGATATTTCAGTTGCACTTACACGGAGTACAACAGCTACCGAGGTATCCAGGTCAGTTTGAAAACATAACAAGATGGAGAACTCGCTATTCCACTTGATAATGTAACCCTATATTTAATGTTTTCATAGAATCATAGAATCATAGAATCACAAGGTTGGAAATGACCTATAAGATCATCTAGTCCAACCGTCTTCTCATTACCACTGCTACCACAGGCAACAAAACCATATCTCACAGCTCCTCATCCAGACGCCTCTTGAGCATTTCCAGGGACGGCGACTCCACCACCTCCCTGGGCAGGCCATTCCAGTGCCTGACCACTCTGAGAGAAAAAGTATTTCCTCGTGTCCAACCTAAACCTCCTCTGATACAACTTGCGGCCATTTCCCCGAGTCCTGTCTGCTGGCCGGGAGAAGAGGCCAAACCCCTCTTCACCCCAACCTCCCTTTAGGAAGTTGATGAGTGCAATGAGGTCTCCCCTGAGCCTCCTCTTCTCCAGACTAAACAATCCCAGTTCCCTCAGCTGCTTCTCATAAGACTTCTGCTCTAGACCCCACACCAGTTTTGTTGCCCTTCCCTGAACACGCTCCAGGGCCTCAACATCTTTCCTGTAGTGAGGGGCCCAAAACTGAACACAATACTCAAGGTGCGGCCTCACCAGTGCTGAGTAGAGGGGGATGATCACCTCCCTGCTCCTGCTGGCCACACCATTTCTAATGCAGGCCAGGATGCCGTTGGCCCTCTTGGCCACTGTTGGCTCACATTCAGCCAAGCATCAACCAACAGCCCCAGGTCTCTTTCTTCATCACAATCATCTAGCCACTCATCCCCAAGCCTATAATGATGCTTGGGGTTATTGCAGCCAAAGTGTAGGACCCGACACTTGGCCTTGTTGAACCCCATCCCATTCACCTCAGCCCAGTGATCCAACTTATCTAGATCCCTCTGTAGGGCCTCCCTACCCTCAGGCAGATCCACACCACCTGCCAGCTTGGTGTCATCTGCAAACTTACTGAGGGTGCACTCAATCCCCTCATCTAGGTAATAAATAAATATATTAAACAAGATGGGTCCCAGTACCAACCCCTGGGGGACATCACTTGTAGCAGGTCACCAGCTGGACTTAACTCCATTAACCACTACCTGTTGAGCATGGCACTCAAGCCAGTTCCTTATCCAAAGAAGTATATAACTGTCCAGACCACGGGCAGCCAGTTTCCCCAGAAGAAGCCTGTGAGAGGCCGTGTCAAAGGTTTTGCTGAAGTCTAGGTAGACTACATCTACAGCCCTTCCCTCATCCACCAGACTGGTCACCCAGTCATAGAAGGAGATGAGGTTGGTCAGGCACGACCTGCCCTTCATGAACGCATGCTGGCTAGGCCTGATCCCCTGGACATCACACACGTGCCATGTGAACTCACCCAAGATGATTTGCTCCATTACTTTCCCCAGTATCGAGGTCAGGCTGACAGGCCTATAGTTCCCCAGATTCTCCTTACAGACCTTCTTGAAGATGCGAGTCACGTCAGCAAGCCTCCAATCCTCCTGGACCTCTCCAGTTAACCAGGAATGCTGATAGATGGCTGAGAGGGGCTCGGCAATCACCCCCGCCAGCTCCCTCAGCACCTGAGGGTGTAGCCCATCTGGTCCCGTGAACTTATGACAGTCCAGATGGAGGAGAAGTTCTCTGACTGTCTCCACCTGGATCACTGGGGGTATGTTCTGAGTTCCCAGACTTCCAGATCAGGGCATAAAATGTCCAGCAGATAACTGGTCTGTTCATTAAAGGCAGTTGTAAAGTAAGTTGTTCTCTTTCCTCACGTAAGAAAAAAATTGTGTCTCTCACTTCAGTTTTAATTCAACTAACTTTAGCATCCCACCAGTCCTTATTAAGGATAACCACGCCAGGAGAGGTTTGTAAAGCTCTCAATTTTCTGCTCAGAAGAGAACTTTGCTCTTTGTAATTAGCCATGTCTCAGTGTCCCTTCAATAAACAAGGCAACTGGAGAGTTTTCTCATTCCTTGCTTATCCTCTCAGTTTGCTTTCGCATACGCAGCCTCTAAACTGTGGGTAGCCTTCCTGTAGTCCTTTCATATGTCTTCCCTGTTAAGGCTACCTACCTCGTCTGTCAGACAGTAAGGATCCATTGTCCATTTGGTTGTACCATGGTGTTGAGAGCACCTGGGAATATCTCATCCACTCATCATGGCTGTATTTTACAACCTGAACAATGTGAAGTCAGTGTCAGCATTCAGCAGTGTCATTGCTCTCTGCAGAATCCTTTCCACTCTGGCAGGGTTTCTGTTAACGAGTAATAAAACATCAAATATTTTATGTTTGTTTTGAGATTGCTGATGAGAATGTGGGAAAATACCGGACTCAGCAATATATTTGTACAATGACACGATCAGGTGAAGGCAGGTCAGTCATGTTTAGGGAAAAGAAGTTCCCCTTCTTCTATGGGATAACCTGTATACCTGTCACCATTAAAGTTTAAATATGTAGTTTTAAATCACATAGAATCATCCAAAGAATGACTTAGATTGAAAGGCATCTTGAAGATCATCAGACTCCAACCCTCTGCCATGGGCAGGGTTGCCACCCACCTGATCAGACTGCTCAGGATCTCATCCAATGTTCTTAAATTTCATTTTAAAATCTTGGGCACTATCATTCATTTCTTCCCCAATTTGAAATGCAGCAGGTCAGTGGATGTGAGCCATTTTATACCAGCAGAGGAACTGGCCCATGGTATTGTTTCTCCTTGTTTCTCATGCAGTAGCACCCGCCTTCATGAGTTACTATGCACAACTTAGAGGCATGACTCACAACTAAGAGGCATCTCTTGGCGTGATTCAACTGATGAAAAACATTGTCCTTTGCTTAGAGGCCCTCTGAATAGTGGCAGCAAGAGAACAAACTACACATATTTTTGCCCTGCTAAACTAAACAGAAATTGATTTATGACTCAGATGTACAGCTGAGGCACCTCACAACAACCCTGAGGACTGTAGTGAACAGAAATTTTGACTTAAGTTGAGTAGTTCATCCTCAGATGGAGGGTTAGGTTGCAGAGCTCATTCAGATCCTCAGGCTGGATTCCCTCCAAACCCAGTTGACCTCACTTTTTAGGGCTGCTTTGCAGCTGCAAACAGAATGTGCATCTGGAGAGCGCTTACTGAAAATAGTTGTCTCTGTTGTGACTAAGATATTTCGATCTTTTCTCAGTAGCACCCTTAGTTGATTGACTGATGTGCCTGCAAGTTATTTCTGAATCTGGGTTATTTCTATTTCTGATGTAAGTTTCTGGATGCTGTGTAATTGCTAAGCCCACTCTTTTATTTGATAATGCTTTTTAACCTAAAATTGGGAGCAAAATGTTTTGTTGCGTAAAATCTGTATTTGTGTCAGAAATACCGATGGTCACAACCAGATGATGGGCGTCTTCCTCATGTATTAAATTACATTGCTTAGAAGCATAGCAAGTTTACATCATGCCCTCCTGCACTGTCACTTAGAAATCTTTTTTAGTTCCCTTCTTCCTTTTCTGCTAGAAAAATACAGGGCTGCTCAGTAACTTTTTCCATCTCAGACTCATAAAAGGAAGAAGGGATGATATGAATATATCCATGTTTTTCCACACTGATTGCTTGATCAGGCCACCTAAAGTTGGTCAGAAATTTTACATTCTGGTTAGAACTGCTTGATACGCAGTATTCAAGAATGAAATAAAAAGTTAAATATGAAAACATCACGTATTGGTAAATATATCAATTTTAACAAAACTTCCTGGAAGTTCTAGAGGAATAATTGATAATTGAAGGTTTCCAATCTGAGAAGATGAGTGATATTTACAAACTGTGAGCTCCTGAAACCATGAAGGTCAATGTGTGCACCCATTCATGAAGCTCTGAGCTGGCTATACATGCAGTTTTAATAGGACTACTTTAATTGGAAAGGAAAAGCTGAGATTATCAGCTAAAATATGACCCTCAACCACATCAGCTGAGTTACCAAAATAATTTTATTACAAGAATGTGAAAGTTGGAAAATAACAAAATAAACACTGGATTTATTTTCAGCTCTTTTTGACGTTCAGAAGACATCTCAGAGAAGCTACCTTTCACTAAAACACAGAAAATTCGTTAATAATTACTATGTTTTCACACAGATCACTAGAACCAAGAACAATCCAATTTTTAGGAGCAATTTGGACTCTGTTCTGCATACTGGATCATGATAGTGATGTGATTTTTTTATATTCTAACAAGAAGTATTGAACAAACATCTGGAGTAAAGGTCAACATTTCATTTCATGTACTCTAGGTTTGTGTTGGAGTTATGCTTTCAGCTGTTGCTATAGAAACAGATGCTGAAATGTGGCCAATTTCAATGCTTTGAAAATAAGTCTTTCTTCATGTACATTCAGTGTGGAGTTGTTACAGTTTGTTATATGAAATTTCCGTGCATTTCCATTCTCCCATGCATTCTGGGCAAACTCCAGCCACGTAGATTGAGTGAGACACTTGCTGTAACTGTTCTCCATGCTTCTGGTAGACTTAGTGGCAACACATGTTCAACCTGACACATCAAAGCTGCAAGCAAAGACAGAGTCTGGAAGAAAAAAATCCTTAAGGTATGCGATACAGAACTAACAACACAAGCATTCTTTTCAAAATAAATAGATTGCTAGCTTCCTTAATACTTTTAAATAAATGTTCTTTTTAAATAAATGGAGTTCTTCTCTTCTGAGGAGCAGGTACCAGGAAATTCGGCAGTCTTAGAGCATTAACTCTTTAACTCCCAGTGCTTTATATGATGTCATGATGTAGAATACTGATAACAAAAATCATGCAATCACGACAACAGAAAATTAGAGGAGACAGTTTACCTCTGTCTCATTTGCATTTGTCACTCAAAACATAAATGTACACATCCATTGTAAAAAGCATCATCTCAAACATACTAGGTGGCTTATTCCTTGTGGGCAAGATAGCCATGTGACAGGATCCTGAGCATGCAGTAAATGACTGTACAAAGTTTCATTCATGAAGCAATCGCTAACTGTTTAAGCTCAAAGTACTTCTCTCCAATTAAGGATAGCTACACTTCTTAATACAAACTACATCACAAAGCCAGGAACAGTACACAATTGATCAACATGGCACACAGTAATTATAACCATGTCTAAATGATGACAAGAGGTTATAGGATCTATTTCAGACCCCTGTCCCATATAGGAAATCATTATGAGATATTTTCTTACTCGTATTTTTTTTTAATTTTTTTCCAGGAGTATTAGGTGTTTACGTTAACATTTTTGCAGCCTTACTTCACCAATTTTCATACCACTTAATGATCAAACAGAAAACTTGCTTTTATCGACTTATAAATTTAAACATATCCCAAATAAAATGTAGACAAGCAACATAAGCGCAGAAATTATCTTAAAAAAAAAAAAAAAAAAAAGGACTTTTTAACATTCCATGCACCCAGCTAGGAACAAAAATAGCTTTCATACAAATCTGCGAGTTAAGTAATAAAATCTGATGGGGGTGGGAGTGGGGAGGTTGTTCTGCAGCGAGACAGACCCTGCTGAATTGGAACATGGTGAAAAACATACTCATCAAGAGCAAAGGAGATTAGAAGCATCTTTCTCATTGACCAAGCCTGGCTACATCCAGCCATAATAAGTGTTTCAGTAGCAGAGGCTGACCATAATAAGTATTTTTGCAGGCTTAATGCCAAACCTTAAACTGGGCTCCATAGGACTTTGTCCAATTTCTTAATTTAAAAATGCAGTATTCACTTAAAGATATATTTTTAGCTCTGGCAGTATAGCTTTGTTGCACTGAGCTGTTTTTTCTAACTTTCTTAAATGCTTGATAAACTTCCAGGTTTATTAAGACTATTTTACAGAAGCATGAAGTGACTGTAAATCTCCCTCTAGTTTCCTGGTAAAGGCTGCTTTAGTGTAGGTTTTCTACACTGTGTAGTTCTATTTCAAGAAGCTGTTAGTTATAGACCCATGGTCCCACTACATCATTAACTTTTCAGCAGAGCTCCAGCTTCACAGCACAAACTGCAGAAGTCCTGATAGCACAGTAGGCCTCATAATATGAACCTACAGCTTCTTTCCCATTCTCACTCCTCCTCATTTCCTCCCTGAGCTCCCTAAGGACTTGTTCATCCTGGAATACAGAAGGCTTAGAGAGAACTAAAAGCAGCCTATAGTGCACATACGAAGGTCATCAAAGAGGTGGAGATGGACACAATAGTACAGGGTGGGAAGACAGCCAATGGATAACATAAGTTGAATCACAAGAGTGTCCAACTGAGTGTAATGCAAAACTTGTTTCCTATGAAGATAGTCAGACAGGGACACAGTTAACCCAGAGAGGTGGTGCAGTACCCATCCTTGTATTTTCTCAGACCATGTCTGGATGAAGTCCTGAGGATAACTATCTGAACTCAAAGCTGACCTTGTTTTTAGCAGGAGGTTGGAGCAGAGACATGCTGAACTCCCTCCCAGCCTGAGTTGCCCTGTGATTCTGATAAAAACTCACCAGAGTCAAATAGAGAAAGCAATGAACAGGGAGCTTCTGTTCTTGGAGCCTTTCATCTTCCATGTCATCAGAAAGGGTATTCACAATTTTGAAAGTTTCGAACTTCCACATCTGCTATGTGAATGCTTAAAATTTATCTGTCTTTACATAAGGGCTTGTCAAGCTAAGTCCTACACAAAAGTTTGTAAATTCTTTGGACAAGGTGACATCACAAAATGTAGTCAAGACTATGACCTCTCCTGAAAGCTGTATTAGCACAGAGAAGTATGGGAATGAAGTAAGGGTGCATGAGAGCACTCTCATAAGCAAGATATATTTCTTGTAAAAAAATCCCAGTAACTGTTTTAAGAGATTTATGGTCTTCTCAAAATTCAGTCTATCTCTATTGTATAAAAAATTTAAAGAAGCCATCAACTTCTGCTGCTACTATTGCTAAACCAGAGGCTTGTTACTATATCTGATAATGTGTTTTCAGATAGACATTAGTTTTACTGCAAGCTTTTATTAATAGTTTCACTTAACAGGTGAAAAGAGATATTAGAGATGCTATTCAATAATAAGAGACAGGTTTTACAATAAGTAGATTGATTTAAACCTTTTTAAGTAGTATTATTTTACTTTTAAGTAGAAAGATGTATCCCTGAGATCTTCAAGGACAAATTTTGACCATAAATAACTTAAATGAAAGTGGGTCTTAAAAACTCACTGGAACTCTTACAAAATCTCTTGTGGTACTCACAGAGCTACCGCCTGAGGTAGTTACCTGTGGCACTGAGAGCACTTCTTTGTCTGCATAGAGATTTTGGATTTTTTTCCACTGGTTCATTAGGGATCTAAAACACAAGGACTGGTTAAGTGATTAACATCCCCTAAACACACCTCCATTTCTTCTGCAGTTACCGTGGACAACACCATGCACTTTGGAGGATGTAACTGCTTTGCACGCTTTGGAGGACATAGCTGCTTTGTGCAACTCTGCTGACACATCCTAAGATGAAGATGAGGATGTGGCTGAGCTCCAGAGGATGTTGGAGAGACTTCAAAGGAGGGCTGCAAAGATGCTGAAGGGTCTGGAGAGCAAGATGGATGAGGAGTGGCTGGAGTCCTTTGGTGTGCTCAGCCCAGAGCAGAGCAGGCTGAGGGCAGGCCTGATGGCGGCTGCAGCTCTCACAGGGAGCGGAGGGGCAGCGCTGAGCTCTGCTCTGTGTGACAGCGACAGGGCCCGAGGGAACGGCATGGAGCTGTGTCAGGGGAGGGGCAGCTGGGGGTCAGGGACAGGGTCTGCACCACAGGGTGGTGGGCATGGAACAGGATGCACAGGGCAGGGGTCACAGCCCGGAGTGCCAGAGTTCCGGCAGCTTTTGGACAGCGCTCTCAGACATTGGGTTTGAATTTTGGATGATCCTGTGTTGGACTCAATGACTCTTGCATCTCCCTTCCAACTCGGGATATTCTGTAGTTCTAACCCTCAGCCAAATATGATTAGGAACTGTTGAGAACTGGAACAGTGAGGAGTGGGCCTGGCCAGCATTTCAGTAATTTTAGGGGGAGCAGTCACTTTTGTCTGGGGTCTAAAATCCACCCTGGATTTTCTGTACAGTAATCTGGAAGCATATTTAATTTTCACACCTTCAAATTCTTCACTTTCAGTCAAAACAACACAACGCTCTCTGTGAAGATTTTCTTTTGCACTCTCTGAAATTAGTTTCTTATTCTGTTAATTTTACCAAGTTCACTACGATAAGACTTCCGGTGCAAAACTTATTTCATGCTCCTAGGGAATCAGAATTACAATGGTATGAGAAATAAAACTAATTTCATCTTGTCACAGGACAAAAATGTGCCTCTCTTGTATCTACTCATTAACATGTCAATGTATTATCACATTTTTAAATGTTTCTAATGTTCCATAAGTGTTAAAATAGCACTTAGTTTATCTGTGTGGAACTACTTAAGTATGCTTACTTTATGTTTCACATGAATTTTGTATTACTTTTTAAAAAAGGACTGAAATATGCTGCATGCAATCACTGCAATAGTTCAAACTCAGTTTTTGTCTATAAAATGAGCATATTTGCCTTTTTCAATAGCCAGTGAGACAAAAACAGACATTTTTTGCTGATAACAGTGATCTGTTGTCCTTGTTGACATATACTTAGGCTTTTCTCTGTGGTGAAGCATTGTTGAAGTGCTGTAGACTGAGGGCACAAACACAGGGTAAGTGCCTAAAGTATTCGTTTTGTAATTTGGCTTTCTCTATTCCAAATCCCTTTCTGTTTATAGGCCTAGTCACAGTGCAAGGGTGCAGATGTCCCCACTCCCTTCAATGACCCTGTGCACAGATCCACAGGGTATAGCTATTCATAGCTCTCCTTGCTGTTGACTGCAGAGTCCTCAGGATGATACATTGATTGCCATGAGGAAAACTGACAATTTAAAGTGAAACCACAGACCGAGACAGACACACAGACACATGTGGGTGGCAGTGACATGGACAGAAACAGACTTCTGAGGATTCAAAGGTGGTGACAAACTTCAAAGGCTCAGTCTCTCACTGAATCATCAATAGCACTGCATACACTGAAGCCTTTATTTAGGTGTTTTGGTGAAAGAATTGGCTCTTGCTCAAATACTATACCTGTCCTGTGTGGTATTTCTGTATTCTAAAGAAATTTAGGATTGTGTATTTGCATGTGCTTATCAACAAAGTATCACTTTGGCTGCTAAATGCTGACTCCCAGTTATTAATTGTGCTTTCAAAAGTGCTGCTAGGCACAGTTCTTAGCTGGCAGCACTGATGAATTGTTCCCACTAAGAGATTATTCCCGAAAGATGAACACCTTGAGGATGCTTCCCAAGGTCAAGGTTTACTTCTGTGCTTCTGCAGCTCCCTTCAGAATGTATTGTAAACCCCCAGGTCTGCCACTACCTCTGGTAGGGAAGGCAGGGAGCAACTAAGTCAATTTCACAACACTTACTATTACTTGGAGAACCTCAAAGAGCAAGTAGGCAATCTGAACCCATGCACTGCTACTGCTTGCAGGGCTTCTCATTTGGTATGCCCACAGCAGCTCACCATGAATCCGAAAGAACTATGCTTGGAAAATGTAAAGCAAATCATGTTAATAAAACATAGCAATTTTCCTTTTCTAATTTTAATCATAGATGAAGAAGCACAATTATTTTTTGTTCAGTCAAACGGACTAATGACGACTCCCACTCCCTCTGGGTTTCACGTGATTCTATGTATACACCCAAATTATTCGTAAGAGAGGTAAGAATCATAAATTGCAGTTGTGTCATGACTTAGGAAACTAAGATGTGAAGGCAGAAGTTTGAAACTGTGAGTTTCATTGTAAGTAGACGTAAGTCTTCCAAAACCAGAGGTACGGGGTACTGGTATGTAATGTGTTTTTAGTGCAATATATCTGCTAGTTTTTCTTACTGTTAAGGAGTTTTTAACATAAGAATTTGGAGGAGACAATCCAGAGGAAATTAGATGAATGATCTTGAGACGGAACAACTGAAAATGAATGATAGTGCAATCAAGTATTTACATCCTACATTTCTAGATGTATCATATCTTCATCTTCATTAATTAAAAGAAGTCAGAATTACAATGCATCCTCAAGCCAAAGGTTTTACCTGCCCAGAAGTTACTACTTGAAAAAAAAAATCTTTTAGGTATGCAAAAATTCTTGTTTGGGCAATTTCATACCATTCTTACACATCGTTTCCCCAGTGCTGCTGCAGAGGTTTGGCTACAAGGGAGAAGTAAAAAACCTTTTTTGATGTTATGGTGGCTTCCCCAGAAGTTCCTTTGCCCTTTGCATATCTCAGTTCAGAATAATCCCCTAGTGCCCTGAGAATCTCAGTAGATCCTCTCATCAAACTTTTTCCGATCAGACTCCTTTGATTGCTGTGATTTAGGAGTTTGCATTCACAGATGAAGGGACAGTAACTGCAATTTATGATCTTCATTTTTTATTTTTTTTTACATTTTCTTTTATTCTTTTCAGGATTCTTCCCTTTATTGTTCCTTCTTGTCTCACTGTCTAACCGTACCCATTTATGAACTCTTATGACATCAGCTAACTGTTACATGTTCTTGTGTTACCATCAAGGAGATTTCAACAAGACACTTCTTTGTTATCATGATATTTACTGCTCTTTCCTCATTGACAAAGAAAATCTGTGCCTGCTTCTGGGTATGGCTGCTATACTCAGCTTTGCTTCAGTGCTCTTCATGCTCAGCTTGTCAGTGTTATCTTTGACTTTCTTGATTTTTTCCTATCACAGACACCTATTACTGTCTCAAGATTTGCTCCACCTCTGCCACAGTCTTCATCCATGACAACCCTCTCAACTATTCCCTGTGTCTTCCAAAAATCCTTCATATCTCCTGGATCACTGCCTTCCTTCTTGTTACTGCTGAATGGGCTTTCTTCTCTGGTTATTCAGTTCTTAGGAAATGCCTTCTCTGAGTAACTCTATATTTCATGTTGATTCTCAACTTAATATATTTTTTATCCTAGAGCATTCCATGCACTCCATATACATGTGAGGAAATAAATGTCAGTAATCTTGTCATTTTGATCAAAGTAGCAATTGATTCTTCTATCTTGATGGAACAACAGTCCAAGGCTCTAATCCAAGTTTGTACCATCACTTCCTTCTCTCAACAATATTTGAGGAGCAGTTTTCCTGTTCTAAGCAGAATATGTGAAAAATATGATCTATCTATATATATCTTCATTTAAGTATTCCTGATGTACAGGTAGTTCAAAATGAACTCCAGTCATCTCAACAGTCTTCTCCTTGAACTATTAGACAATAAAGTTTTAGGACTATTTTAGCATTTTGCTAAGTACTATATCCAAGACTGTAAGTAAGAGATGGAAATAGGAGATCAGAAGTTACAGCTTAGAGAAAAGTCATTGTGCAACCAACTCAATAGAAAAGAAATTAAAATGAAGATGTTATTCATTTCAGTGCACAAAATATGAGGAAGAACAGGATAGGTATTTCTTCCAGTTATCAGAAATGATGAAAGATTATTCATCATTTAAGAATGAAAGAAATTAGAGCTTAGCACTTTTAGAGATCACACAGGTAGCTCTGTATAGGAACCTAACACTTTGTAGAAACAGCCATCAATGACAAAGGAACACAATGTCTGTTCAACAAAACAAAAAGTGTTGAAAGCAAATAGAAATACTGACAAAATGTTTAGTCACATGTAGTCACATACTGAATTAAATCGAACTGTGTGGCAGTGTGTTATTCTAGCTCATGCTAATGAGGTGTGATTGAAGTGCTCATCTTTCATGTAAGGAAATAGAAGGAAGGCTTGTGATGTAGAATATCAGCCCTTGAAAAACTGTGACATTTTTTTTTGTACTACAATAAGTACTGGTTATGTTAGCCTTAATGTTCTGAAAGAGTAGAAATTCAGGCTAAATACTTTATCCTTAATGGTATTCCCATTCTCACACTGCTTCTAAGACTAGCATACTGACCTGAGTGCAGGAGGTTACGAAACAGATCATCTTGAGTGAGATCACCTGGCATGTGTGGGATAACCATGGGATCAGGCCCAGTCAGCATCACTTCATGAAAGATCCTGCCTTACCAGCTGCATCAGGCTCAGGGAAGACCTTATTGCTCTCTAAAACTACCTGAAGGGAAGTTGTTGTGAGAGGGGTGTCAGCCTTTTCTCTCGTGTAACTAGTGACTAGAGGGACTAGAGGGAGCGGTCACAAGTTGCGCCAGGGGAGGTTCATGCTGGATGTTAGGCAAAACTTCTTCTTCAAAAGAGTGGTCAGGCACTGGAATGGACTGCCCAGGTTGGTGGTGGAGTTGCTGTCCCTGGAGGTGTTCAAGGAACGTTTAGATGCTGTGCTGAGACACATGGTTTAGAGGGAACTATTGGTGATAGATGGTGGTTCAACTGGATGATCTTGTAGGTCTTTTCCAACCTTGGCAATTCTATGATTCTGTTCTATGATTCTATCTCCTTTTATGACTTGATGACTAGACTGGTGGACGATATAGTTGACATAGTATACCTAAATTTCAGAAAAGCCTTTGACAGTCTTCCACAGTATTCTACTGGAAAAGTTGTCAGCCCCTGTCCTGGACAGTTACACTGCCGGAGGGTGGTAGTGAATGGAGTTAAATTGAGCTGGCATCCAGTCATAAGTGGTGTTCCCCAGGAGTTGGTATTGAGGCTTGTCTTGTCTAATACCTTTATTGATGACCTGAATGAGGGGATTGAGTGCACCCTCAGTAAGTTTGTAGATGACTCCAAGCTGGAAGGAATTGTTGATCTACTTGAGGATAAAAAGGCCGTGCAGTGGGATCTGGACAGGCTGAATTGCTGAACTGATTCCAATGGGATGAAGTTCAACAAGACCAAGTGCTTGTTGAACTTCATCCCATTGGAATCAGTTCACTACTGTGCTTCACTCACAACTACTCCATGCAGTGCTACAGGCTTGGGGCAGAGTGGCTGTTTGATGCTTGGTTGAACATGAGCCAGCAGTGTGCCCAGGTGGCCAAGAAGGCCAGTGACATCCTGACTTGTATCAGAAATAGTGCAACCAGCTGGAGCAGGGAGGTGATTGTTCTCCTGTACTCAGCTCTGTTGAGGTTGCATATTCAGTACTGTTGTACTAATGGACATGGTTTAGTGGCCAGTATTGGGGTAAGTGAATGGTGGGACAAGGTGATCTCAGAGAACTTTTCTAACCTAAATGATTTTATGATTCTATGATTCTATGACAACTGACTGTAACAAGGAATAATGCTCAAAGATTCGAACTCTCCAAGTTTATTACATTTTCTCCATGCCTCTGTGTACATCTGATACTACTGGTCTGTTCTCTGCCTACCTGAAAGAAAGGCATGTGCTGTGATTTAACGCCAGCAGGCAGCTCAGCACCACACAGTTGCTTGCTCACTCTGCCCTGGTGTGATGGGGGAGAGAATCAGAAATGTAAAGCATGAGAACACATGAGAGATAAAGGCTGTTTACTAGGTAAAGCAAAAAGCAAGCAAAGACAAACACAGAATTAATTCACTACTTCCCATCATCAGGCAGATGTTCAGTAACTTCTAAGCAGTGTTTACCACACATAATGTTTTCTTGGGAAGACAAATATAATTTCTCCATTTGTCCCCCTCTTCCTCCTTTTTTACCCCAGCATTTATTGCCTAGACATGTGGGATGTCTGCTTAGTGAGTCGTTCTGGCTGTCCCCTCCCAACTCCTTGTGTATCTCCAGATCTTTGCTGTCAATAACTGCAAACACTGGTGTGTTATCACCACTCTTCATCAAAAATCCAAAATACAGCATCATATAAGACCCTATGAAGTGTATTAAGTCTATCTCAACAAAAACCATGACAGTGTGAAAGATCAGATGTGTGAAACAGAGCTCAGTACAAAAGATATCTAGCAGTCTGTAGATATAAGACACTCCTAAATGCATTCATATCATATTCTTGAAGTTTATGTCCCATTAGTGTTACAGTGTACTGCAGACATGAAAGATTCCAAAAGCTGGTGTATCTGAACTGGTTCTATGCCGGATGAGAATATGATCCACTTTAAGAGTTTTGATTTCAGAAGTTATTAAAAAATAGATGATTATTTAGACAATTTCCATGTAGTTTATGCATTCTTATCTCTGTTATAAAATCACTGTGTCTCTGAACAGTGTTATTTAGTGTTTACTGTTTGATGAAAGAGTTTGTTACATTGGTTAAATAGGTCATGTAAAGGCAAATTATTACCTTGACTACCTTGCAGTGCGTCAAAAAGACAATGTTGATAAAGTAATGTTTCAGGAGAATTGGGGAGCAGCACTGAAAAAAAAAAAAACACTGAGAAAGCCACAAACAGAACTTTGAAATGAAGGCAAAGTGATATGAATATTTCAGTAGTGAAGTAGGTCTCCCATGGATGAAATTTTGTCCATCCTTAAGTTGATGAGAGCAGTGGATAAGGATGGAAAGATCAGATATTCCTTCTTCTATTGACCGAGGCAGCTGATTTGTACGTCCTCATAGCTTGGAAGGAGCCACAGACAATGAGCTTGTATTCTAGAAAAGTGATAAGAGGTCATGGTCACAAGCAACACTGTCATACACTTTGCCATAGATGTTAGAGACCCAGTGTACTGGAATTCACCATTTCAGGTTATTGGATATTCAGTAAGAGCTCCACCAGATATGAAATGGAAAGGCTTTAAATTTCAGCCAACATATCTTAAGCAAGTGTTTAAGTACTTTCCTAGCCAGGGTCTAACAAATATTTTTTAAATATGCACATTTTAAATAAACTAGAAATCTACTAAATTAACCCCCTCTTCAGAAAAATACCCTGTACATTTCAGTATTATATATTGACAAGAAAAATATGTGAGGGGGTTAAAGAAAAGATTGGTCAACATCTGTTTATGTTCTCTTTGTATATAACTAAGTATCAGTCAGATCAATGTTGCAGTGCTGTGCTAATGTCTGGAACTCACATTAAAGTGGTATCAGGAAGCCGGGAGTTGGAACAATATTGATGGTAAACGGATATAGGTCATTTGGACTAGAAAACTGGGAGTCACTATGCCAGTAAAGATAAAGGAAATCAATAAGGGAGCAATTAAAAACAGTAGAAAAAGGAAGAGAAGAGGGATGTTAACTGATGTACAGATACTAAAAATGAGCTTTATTTTTCTTCCCACCCCTTCTAAAGATTTGATTTTTATCATGGCTTCACAGAAAAGAAAACAATTGCAAGCATCTGTTTGGATCTCAGTCTCTTGTTGACAACAGCAGATTTCTCCCTTGTTTGAAAATAATTCACAAGATTTCCACTTTCAGAACTCAGCCTCTTCATCCTACTGATCATAAACAGGAGGGAAATTAACTTTTTACGCAGGGAGATAGTGATAGGACAAGGGGGGGATGGTTTAAAACTAAAATAAAGAAGATTTAGATTAGATGTCAGAGGGATATTTTTCATGGAGAGGGTGGTGAGGTACTAGCATAGGGTGCCCAAAGAAGCTGTGGATGCCTCAGCCATGGAAGGATGTTCCAGGCCAGGTTGGATAGGATCCTAAATCAGGGCAGCCTGATCTAGCGAGTGGCAGCCCAGTCTATGGCAGTGGTTTGGAACTAGGTGATCTTTGACATCCTTTTCAACCCAAGCCATTCTATGATTCTACAATTCTATGATTCTACAATTCCACAGTTATGTGATTTTATTATCATCTCACTCTTTTAGCAATATCTTCCAATACTTGCATTGCTTTTGGATAAAATCAGCTCAGATTGTATGCGGCAACATAGGAGGTCTAGTAGAGGGAGATGTTTTCTACCTAGGTGATCTGACAGCTCTGTACCACTTGATACAAAAAGGTACTTGGTGGAGGTGCCAGAGGGGAGAGAAATCATGAAAACCAAGTAAAGAAATATAAGCATGAAAACGCAGCCAGATCTGTTAAGTGAGATTTTCTCAGAGTCTGACTTAAACTGAAACTCTTTGTTCCATATTCTTTCACAATTCTATCCAATTTCCAAGACCATTTAAATTACTTTTAACTTAACTGCACAAAAATTCTTCTAATATAATATCTGTAAACAGAGTTATTTCTTATGTTCTTTGCTCTTCTTCCAGATTCCACAGGGACTCTCTTCCAACACCATTCACTGCTGTTTATACTTAGCATTAGTGAAGACTTTTTTACATTTTTTAGTGCAGTGCACTTTTTTCTTTCTATGAAAAACTGACAGATGCTTTACTAGAGTCACTATATAATATAATTTAACAGCTTCATAATTTTGATTTTATTGGAAAAGGAAGGATGAACTTGGCTTGACTCATACAACGTATTTGTTTTGAATCTATTTTGATCAATGTATTTATCGTTGCACTCCTCAAGGGACTGAGTTGAAAGCTTTCTATTTTTCTCCAGTTCACTGGAAGATTTGCCTCATTAGAGGCTATGTTTGGAGTCATCTAAACCACATCAGCCATCTCAAAATTAAGGTTTTTGCCTAGGTAAGTTGTCAACACTCACTAAGTAGCCAAAGAATGACTCATTCCATGTACCTTAAATGTTGACCTTAGAAGTGAATCCTGGAACCTCAGTCCCAAGATACCACATTTTCATCTTATCTCTACAAAACACATATAGCAGCTTATAGTACATTTTTATACATCTAAATTTGTAAAGTGCATTCCACTGTGAAAAACCTAAGCTAAGGCAGCATAGGATTTGTTAATTTAAAATACAGTGTGATATTACATGTTCAGTAAAGACAGCTAAAGTACTACCCTGTAGCTGTAGGGTAATTTTAAGACTGAACTAAGCATGATATTGGCCTGACATATTTTGTTTGAAGCAAAATCACCCACTGCAGTAAAGTATTAAGAGCACTACTATCACCTACATAAAACTGGAATCCAAGTAATACAGAAATAGATACAGAAATTGGTCTGAGTTTGGACAATTTTCTCAACAGGAGTGCCATACTAGCCCAAGTGCAGCCACATAGTGTTAGGTCCATTGAGCCACAGGCACTCTGCCACAGGTTCCCACACTCTAACTCCACAGTCACCTCCTTCGCTCTCAAAAGCACACGGAGATATTTTGGAAAGCTCTACATTAGCAAGCCGTGAAAACCAACAGAAGAGGATCTATGGAGCAAAACAGTTGTTGAGGATCTAACAATCTCTAACTTCAGAACAGTTCTGGTCTTGTTCCGTGAAGCAGACACCTGTACGCAGCTGAAAGACATCTGGAATGCAGGTTCTGGTTTAGTTTCACTCTGATCAGCAACGTGGAGCAAAACATGTTGAAAGGAAACAATCAGAACAATAAATGGGGATAGTCAGAATTCAGCAGTGAATTCAACAACTCACTTCTGCTCTGAACTGAAATGCTGACATAGGCAAACATTGTGCACAGTAAAGCTTTAGGATGAAGCACTTGGTCAAATGAATGTGAGGGCTTATTTTGATGGGAGCCACAGCTGCGTGGCATGGGACATTGAGGAAGAAGCAGAGTCTGCTTGGGGTGAACAGCCATGAGTCTAGTAATGTTTGTCGTCCTCGTGGCTAATGTCAAACTCATTATTCACATATGTAGTCATCCACTGGCTTCAGTTCTCTGCCTTTATTGTGTTAGCTCATATCAACTTGTTGCTGTAAGTACCATAGTGTCACGTAGTCCCAAGATTTTAGGCTATCTCTGCATCTCTAGCAGTGCTGTCCTGGTTGAGTGTAGGAACAAAAGCACCATCTCATTGTCCTTTGAGAAAGGTATCTGTAAATTTGTCAATAATATGAATGCATATGGCTGAAGAGATATTCGCTTCCATCATTTCAACTAATTCTTAAGGGCTTTAAGGCAGAGAAGATATATGTGATAGAACTGAAAGTTCTTACAAGGAAGCAAGTAGTGCTGTTAGCATAAATGCAAGCTCTCTTCTGCAATACAAAGATCCACCATAATTGTCAAGGTTACTTGAGAAGCTGCATATGCTTCGATGCACAACAAAGGGCTTATGTGATTCATGGGAGGGCCAAAATATCTCAAGACTCGAGAGATGTCTTAGTTTACACCTACAAGTTATTTTCCATCCAGGACCCAGACACATCTGGGCAGCCTTCTGTAGCTATCTTAATCAAAGACGCTTTGTTTCAGAGCATATGCCAAAAGCAGGCTTTGTCCAGTTGTCTGCACGTACCAGCAGATGAAGAGACAAGTGGACAAACATTTTGCTACATAAGAGCAGACATTGCTGGTGTTACTGAAGAAAGCATCTGCCAGACGTTAACCAGGACTTTCAGAAACAGGTTGCATTTTGCTCCTCCCAACCTAACACTGATCATATAGCAGCCCATATACTATCACAGATTTTAAAACAAATATATGAGCAGCCTACCTGCCAAAATCCTTCCTCTGATTTTATTATCTCTTAGAATGAAGCCAATGTTTTACGAGCATAACAAGACAGCTAATTCACATGTATCGTGTTCAGCATACTGTCTTAACCTGCCACTGCATGAAATTCTTTGAGAATGATGCTATTGTTATTATTTAGTACTAATATTTTTATATGTCTTGGCAGAGGTTTACAGAATCTGCTGTTATTTCAGTCACTCAACAAAGCCCTGTAACAGAGCTGCAAAAAGGAAGTAATTTAGCCATTCACAGATTAAAACTGGAAGTGCCAATTTACTGGATTTTGATGTTTTCCAGGCAGAAAAGCCTGGTAGAGCAGCAGCACAGAGAGTGAATACAGGTTCTTAAGCAAATGAAAAGTCACAACAGCAATTCAGAGACACATCCCAGCACACAGTCTTTCTGGAGACCACACACACATTTGCTAACAAGTTTTGCTGACAGGTATAAAGAGAAAGTAGGGGTGTGCCTCCCCCCTATATTGGTTTGTCTCTCCCATAAGGATTAAGTGAGGTTGTGGGTTATTTCCCAGATGACACTGTTCCATAGTAAAAGATGAGATTCATGTGACCAAATGCAGGCATGAGCAAGTGCTTCTCAGGAGTTTAATCTACAATACTCACTTGCTGACCTACCGCAGCCCTATGGTTGACTATTGAAAAGTCACTTAGTATGGTATTCATCTTACCCAAATTTAGACTCCTGCAGTATAAACATCTACATAGGAGCTAGTCACCCTGTGCTCTCTTTGTAGTCAACAGAGAGAAATAGATACTTCTAGGGTGCAATTAATCTCCTTCTAAAGAAGACATCTTTCAGGTGATTTATGCCCTAAAAGTACCTGTTTTTCACTGACTATAAAGGGAGTCTGAGGTGATTTTTGCCATATGGACACCTCAGACATGGACAAATAATATATCTAGCAGAACCATAAAGCCACTGATATTTCACATAGCCTGTAGTTAGTATAAATGTTTGGTCAATAATAACTTGAGCTGAACTCAGACAGTTGACCCAGAGGTGAATGGCTCTGTATTCCATTACTAAGCCTCTGAATCATCCAGTGTCTCTTTTCTTTTTAAGTAAAGTCTCTGCCTGGGTTTTAGATGTCACTTAATGGAATGTGGATATTAAATGTATGTAAATCCATAGCATTTTTGGATAGAGCTGCATTCCACCGTGTCCCATTATAAACACTATCCCATCCTCCTCTTTGGAGCTGTCAATCTGTCAGATGGAGGAGCTATGGACTCACAAGGCAAATCTGCACTTTCAAGGGGACTACTGTTGCCAAAAAGAAGGTTCCCAATGAAATATTTCTTGTACGGAGACTCTCAGAGAGACCCTCTTAAGTCATGTTTTTTATATTCTGAGAGGATAGGAATTCCTTTACCAAAATAGTGCAGCTTGGTTTGTTTTCCCCAGGAGGTTCATTTCTGTTTCATTCCTATTCCTGTCCTCAGAAGTGTCATTCTGTTTCAAGAAAATACCTTCTGTCCTCTCTACTTTTGCTTCTTCTTATTTTTCTGTACACGTTATACAATATTTTACTGGAGATTCCTCTTCAGTTATATAACACAATCAGCTTTCTACAGAATTATTCTCAATGATCTTTTGCCTTCAACCAAGCAGTAAACTTTCAGAGCAGAAGTTATACTGTTATTATTAATGTATTTTCAGAGAGATTGATGCATCTGTGTGTTCACTTAAACTCTAAACACTGCGCATTATGTTACTTACAGGTGTCATTTAATGGAACATGGATAATAAACTCAGGTAAATACCCATTACCTGTGTGCTGAGCTTCTTTGAAGAGTGTAGCACTTTAAATATCGTCCCACTATAATGTCCCACCCATGTTTGTGGGAAAAGAGATAAATAACCTTTTACAACGGTATCTGATGAGCATAAAAAGAACACCATCGTATTAATGGCCTGGTTAAGTGGTCCACTTAACCTGAAGTAATTTTCTTTGCCACATTTAATACACCTCTTCCCAAGCAAAAGTTTTTAGAGGTGCATCACATACTGCCATTTCTGATCTAGTCTTGGCACTGCTACAGAGGTTTCATAGCTCAGACTGTGCCTAGTGCCTGATGTACCTTTTCTGTGGAGGACTGGTTGTCACCAGAAAGATTATCCAAAGGAATACTCATCTATTTTATCTCCAGTTCATATCATAGATTTTGCTATGCATGCTTAATAAACTAAACAAGAACACTGGCAGCCATTCTTTAAATGCACCCAAATCCCATCTTCAAGACTTTTAGTAATTACATGAATTACATGGAAATGGAATCTCCAAAATAATGATTCTTAGCAAACTGCAGTGAGAGCACGAAAGAGATGATAAAAAATGATGCTGTTAAGATGCCTATTTCTGAAGATTGCAGAGTTAGCCAATACTGCAGATCAGACAGTTATCTCTTAGATACCTAGTAGTGTATGAGAAAAACTGTCTCTTTTTGGCCAACATGCACTTTTTGGTCTAATCTTAACAACTGCAGATGAACCCTTGGTTTCTCCCTGCTTGCTTTTGCAGGGGATGCAGACAAACTCAGGACTATTGCAAGTCTGAAATTCGTTCTCCTCCTCCCCAACAGACAACTGAATTTTATGTAATGCAGATTTTTTATGTAGATGCTGGAACAAGGGAGACAGGTGAGGATGAGGTCTTACCTTTTAACAGAACACATCTGGCAAACCTGTGTTTCTACCCCTCCTACTTGGATGCCTACAGTAGTTTTATACGGGTAGACAATTTCAGTCAAATTTGATAGATGTTTCAGAACCAGCTTGTTTTGCCTGTAACATAAAAAGCCTCATGTGTAATGTGTCTGTATGTGCTATAACAGATTGTTTTGTTAGTAGGTACAACAGATCCCAAAGAATAATAGGGGATGTGGACCAGATCCTCACCAGCTTCAGCTGAAATATGCCTTCCCATCAGTGCACAAGTTATTCTTCATCTCTTTGAAAATACATCGCTTCCATTAGCTTTGAAAACCAGTGTTTCCTTTTGGAAATATTACCTATCTCATGAACTTATATTTGTTCTGGGTGTAACCCACTTCCTATTTGCCTCTGAGCATTTCTGGAATGTGATAACATAATATGACAATTATCACTTTTTATTTCCCTCCATTTTGTTGTTCCCTTGCTACTGCTCAGAAGAGAAACAAGAAACTGTAGAGATCAAGCTTTGCAATGAAAGAACTTAAACTTTTCCTTCCTTCTGTTTTTCACCCGTCCCTCCTTATTGTCTTTGCACTCCTTACCTTTCTTCCTTCCAGATAGACATTGAGGAAGACTAATCATATTTTTATACGGAAATACATTAAGTAGCTCAAAATTTTAGAAATGTACTGAACTTCAAACATCTAATGAAGTGAATACTACTTAATTTAGCTACTCATTTGTGACAGTCAAGAGGCCAGTTAAATCATCAAGAGTTGGAACTGTGAATATTAAAATAAATACAGTTGACATTAAAGTTTTTTATCTGCTCTTCATGAGTGAGTGAAAGGCAGTGTGTTTCAGGACAAGCCAAAGCAGCTCAAGACTTTTTTCAGCTGAAAATCAAACTGAAAGAAGAAAATATTATTTATGAGCAGACATAACTGACACAGAAATTGGTAGAAGTGTCTATGGAACAGAAACAATATGCATAGAATAGATTTCCTGGAGAAACCATGAAAATAAAAAATAATAATAAGGAAAGAATAAATGTATCCACATTTTTCAACTAGTGGGTGTGTTTTGAATAGTTAGCTTCTAAGACATAAAAGTCCTAAGCTCTCTTAGATATGTCACTGTTTCACAGAATCATAGAATCACAGAGTGGTTTGGGTTGGAATGGACCTTAAAAGCAATTAAATTCCAACCCATGTCATGGGTAGGGCTGCCACCCACCAGATCAGGCTGCCCAGGGCCCTTATCCAACCTGGCCTTGAACATTCCCAGGGATTGGGCATCTATGGCTTCTTTGGGAAGCCTGTGCCACTGCCTCACTGTCCTTCGATTTAAAAACTTCCTCCTTATAACTAACCTAAATCTCCCTTTTTTAATTTAAAATTACTTCCCCTTTTTCTATTATTAATGGTCTGTGTAAAAAGTTAATCTCTCTCCTGCTTATAATCTCCCTTCAGGTACTGGAAGGCCACATCGAGATCTCCCCAGAGCCTCCTCTTTTCCAGGCTGAACAACTGCATCTCTGTCAGCCTGTCTTTGTAGGAGAGGTGCTTTAGCCCTCTGTTAATCTTTGTGGCCCTTCTCTGGACCCTCTCCAATGGCTTTTCATCCTTCTTTTGCTGGGAGCCCCAGGCCTGGGAGCAGTTCTCCAGATGAAGACATATGTATCTTCATGTATCTTCATATATACATATATATCTTATATAGTTACTCTCCTTCGATGTATTCAGGAGTATGGTCATGGGCAGTCTGCTTCTGGTAGCCCTGCCAGAGTAAGGTGTTTGAGCACTTACAAGTGACTTGCAAACCTTTTTTCTTCTTTTTTTTAACATAAGTGTTCTGCAAATTTAGTATCTTATTTTCAAAGCAGTTTGTGTGCTAGTCTTAAATGGACAGTTCAAGGAGCAAACGCAAAATACAATTTCCACTGATTAACAGTTTTCTGTGTATGAGCTACAGCGTTCTTATCAGGAGCTAGAGAAGTGACATTGGTTTAAGGGCACACTGATCTTTTTAATGGACTTTTGAAATTCCAGAGGACAGTTCCTGGCTCGCATTGCACATTACCTAGGGTATTGTGTTAAATCCTCTGACATGCAACTACTTATTTTTGAAAGCTTCTGTGAAATTCTTTATTTTATTTCTTTTTATCTGTGGATTCTCTGTATGTGTGCAGTTTCAAAGAAATCAATTCAAAATATGGTCAAACTTCCAATAAAGATCAGACAGCAAATTAGGTGCTTTTGAAATTCAGCAGTTCTCATTACAAATCCTTCAAAAAAATATATAAAAAAATAGTGCTAGAGCAATCCAAATCTCACAGGTTCAGAACATCTGAAATGAGCCTGAGCTCTGTTGGTGTTTCTGAGATTTTGTTCAGAAATTCCAAATCACTAATGTCTCACATTTCTTTGTGATTAAGTTATAGACACTATGTCATAGTTTCACCTTGTTTTACTAAACACCAGTTGACATCATTGCCAGACAGAAAATCAAGACAGTGAAGCTGTGAACAGAAAATGCTGTAATGTGGTGAAGACAGCAGAAAGATCAAGCTTGACTTAGGAGTTTAGGGACCAATCCTGTTTGTGATTATGTGATCTCACCCCTAGCTTTAATATTCCTCTTCTTCCATAAAATCTGTATTTACACTGAGTTGGCATAATCTTGTGATGCACAAAATGAGCAAAAGAGCAGCATCTTTTCCATACGTTTTAGTAAATACTGATTATGGTTTCTTTCTCCCACGATACTTCCTTTTGTCTTCTTTGAGGGATTATTCAGTTTCACAGGTGCAGGTTTCATTGAGCAAGCTGGATACCCCAAAGGAGTGTCAAAAATATGCCTTGAAGGAACCTCGGGGAACTGCATAATGCAAACTTCTATATCCAAGATGCATAATCTTTTTATGGCAGGTTTCTGTGATTGTTTTGAAAGTCTTCCACTGAACATAGTTTTGTGTTACCCTGGTTTCTGCCACTGTTTCACCAAATTTCTGCAAGGAATGTAAAGTAATAGAAGACCAATGCTAATTCCTCTTCAGCCCTACAGATGATATCTTCTCCTCATTCTTGTTGATCTCCTCCAGATTCTCTCTAGTGTACTGTGCCCTGGCACATCTCATGAAACCACCAAAGCCATGCTAAATAGAATAGCTGCATCCTGCATCTTATTTAAGGCAGTCCAGTGGTATATCCTCAATAAGTCTTGAGTTTTCTGCATCTTCTTCACTCTGGTGACTCACTCCATGTGACATCCATTTTGCTTTTCTCCTGTATTTCGTCTTCTGAACAAGTGTGACTCGGGTCTCATTTGCATTGTCTTGCTGCTTTAGAATTGCCTCTCTAATGTATCAAGGTCATTCTATATTCTAATTATGTCCTTTCATACACCAAATTTAGCAATTCCTTATTTATGCTGCAAGCCAAGATATTGGAAAAAAAAAAAAAAAAAAAAGACCTCACTTTTTATTTTGAAGGT